>CM068367.1:229825026-230415026 GCA_034769895.1 Magicicada septendecula
TCCAGTCTGGAATACAGCTGTGGGTCGTTCACTCAGGATACATGTATAGGCTTCTCTCTGGATACAGATGTAATCTCCTCCAGGTGTCCAGCGTTCATGGTAGTCCTCGAATTAGCAGTGTTTTAAGGCAAATATCTTACTTGGATAAAGTCGGAATACGCATCTTTCCTTTGAATCGAAACAAATCATTAAAAGTCGGACAGTGAAAAAATAATTGTTAAACTTTTCTTGCCTTCACAACCGGTTTCATGTTTTCATATATACTGTACGTAACAGCAAACCGATATACAAACTCACAGAATTATATAAAAAGTTAAATTTGTTACTTGATTAGTCCTTCATATAAAGGAAAGATATAGAGAATGGCGACGACTTTTGAAAGTTCTGTGGCTTTTGTACATAATTCTATTGATTTGAAAGTTTAAATGTGTTTCTTCTACAGAATTTGTTTTCAAAATAAATGTTGGAGTACGGCGTATGTTCTGCCGTAAGACCACTGCATAAGGAAACAGCCTCTATATACCACACACCTCCAATTTTTTTAGGCTTGTAATTCTATGTAAAGTACAAAACAAATTAAACTCAACGTAACTAATGACTATGACTGTTGTTACATAAATAAAATATCTTATTTTTTTGTGTCTGGTATCATTTGTTGAAAGGAGGCATGCATTTTTCACACGAAAAATATGGATTATGCTGTACTAATAATATTTTTTTTAGAAACTGTGCTGCAAAAATTACTTAATACAAAACTATTTTTTTTTTTTTTATTAGGAACCTTCAAACTTTATACAGGCGCAATTAAAAAATACACGTAATTAATTTTTCAAAATAAGAATTTAACGAATTTTAATCATAATGAATAAGAATATGCTGGCCTACATGAGAGCACAGGTAATGTTATTCCGGGATTGCTGTGGCATAATGACTGGTACAAAACATGCCTTATTGCATAACAATCTGCATGGTGTAAGAGATACTAGGACAGTGGATATCGGAAAAAATACCATCAGGGCAATATTTCAATCTTTTTTCAGTAGACCAGAAACAACTGGACAATGATCACTTACTCACTTGACACGGGAAGTATATCAAGTATAGAACATGTAGTATTTTACGTAACTTATGAACTCCGATATGTCAGTTTTAAATTTTATTTGATTTGTGTGTAATCAGATGGTTGGAAACTTTTTCTAGTATTGTTGTGCTAATAACATTATTTGCACAGTACTGTATGAATTGTCTCTAAATAATTAATTAAGAGTGTCTTTGCATTTACTCTCTTCAGTAATTCTGTGATCGATAACCAACCTTTCCTTGCAGTTTTTCAACGCTTAATACTAATCAATGTCAATATAAGACGTCTATTGACTTTAGTATTAGATTCAGAATGGGTTCTGAGTGCTGGTTATACGATACGTGTTGCTGTATTTTTGTACGTGCTCTTTTAGTTTAATTTTACCAGTTACGGTCTTAATAATACTCTGTTGAAATCTCATACAAAGGTGTCAAGCGCGATGTAAGTGATGTCAGTGTTAGGACAGTGTGAAACATTTAATAGAGAGAGTAAAGTCAGCACCCGCATGCCACGTTCCTAGAATGTTTTGATAAAAGGTGTTACATTCCAGTGACACGTAGCAGGCATAGCCTCTCCCCCTGACACACTATGAGAATGAAGACACGAATTTAAATTGTCTCTAGATTTTGCTTGGTTTCATCTTGCTGCGGCTGAATTTTTGAAATAACTTTGGTGAAGGAAAGAATTAACTTCATTATTACAATATGTTTAAAACTAACAGAAAAGAAATATAAACAAGGAATTTACTGAAGCATATTATAGCAAGGGTATTTATTTAAAAACACTAAACTTAATCATACACTCATTCATACACTAAAGTTAATCAGCAAGAGAAAAACAAATTAATTTTAATGTTAATACTTATTTTATATACGTTATATGCTTAGGAAACTAGCAGAAGAATATGCGAAATGGGGTCTCGAAAAAAATACCTCAAAAACTGAGTACCTTATAGTAGGCGGTGAAGGTCAAGACCTAGAACTAGGAACAAAAGTGATAAAAAATATTTAAAACTTCAAGTATTTGGGTGTAACAATGACATCGGATGGTGACAGCAACCAAGAAAAAAAAGTAAGAATATTACAAGCTAAGACAGCAACAAAACAATTAAACAGTCTGCTTTGGAGTCCACAAATAACAAAACAACCATAAAATCACAATATATAAAACTATAGTCGAAAGTATAGGCCTATATGGAGCAGAACTATGTGAAATTAATAAAAGAAATAAATCCATAATAAGAGCTATGGAGATGGATTACTGGCGGTGGTGCTGTAGACTAACAAGACTAGATAGAGTGAGAAATTTAGAGGTAAGACAAGCGATGATAATCGACCTTGACATTATAGAAACAATAGAAGCAAGAAGACTGAATTGGTTCGGACACCTAAAAGGAATGTCGGATGAGAGATGCCCAAGGAAGGTATGGGAATGAACTCCACCCTGTAGAAGAAAAAAAGGAAGACCTAAACATTAATGGAAAATGGACGTCAAAGATGCAATGAATGCAAGAGGACTTACAGAACAGAACTGTTTAGACCGGCGCCAGTGGAAGCTAATATGCGAGAGGCGGCGCCAGCCATAATTAAATAGCCTAAAATAATACTTATTTTAACAAATTAGGTTTATTTAATTGTTGTTAAGATTCAGTAAATACATTATTTAACGTAAAGTGTGTAGAGTAATGAAATCTACATTTGGCCATAAATTACAAAGAAAAGTTAAACAAAATACAATAATTCTAGTAATAATGTATAAAGGGAAAAGAAAACATCCTTCGACAAAAGAGAAATCAGTTGTGATTGGAATCATATTTTGTATTTAATGAAGATGGCTTGAAAATCGAGATAGCTGGAAATCAAATCAGAGGGAACTGGTAAATCTCATAGCGTTGAAACTGTAGAGATATCGACCTAAAAGGAAGTAATATAGTGATTTCAACTAAAGTAACGGAAATGGATAGGATCGTGTATGGCCGTGTGTAGCTATAAAATGGAATAAAGACTTTCAGTTGTGTTTTAGATATTGTGGCCGTTACTTATTGCGGTCGGTGAATCTGTCTCGATCATTGATATGACGAATTCTCTAAATGTGAATCGGCATTTGGTTACCACACGCGTATGACGAATACTAGCTTTATGATATACTTGCATTAAATAGGTTACTTACAAATTGTCACAACTGCAAAATACAATGAAGTAATGCAGACATTGCCCCATTAATTTCCATTAGTAGCACCAAATGTCATTCAAAGAGTCTCAGTAAATGTGGTGTATAATTATTTAGTTTTGAGAAATTTAGTATTTTTATTTAATTTTAGTCCAGCGTCAGAACCTATAAATGACTTAAAACGTTATAGAAATAACAAAAATAAATGTAATTTTTTAATTTTTGTGATATTTAATAATTATATGCTTAGTAATTTCGATATCTTGGTTTTATTACATTCATGATAACGTGCCATCAGTATGGCGTCTAAATGTGTGTAACTACTGACATGACTGTTAAAAATTTGTTTATTCTATAATACAAACACAAGACGAATTCACCTTTCCACATTCAGCAATTCCTACAACTGAGCAAGGATACTCAGTGTGTCTTTAATGGATTGGTTACCCGTTTTCTAGTCGATCCTGCCGTTGTCGTATGCCGTTGTTCTCTTGTCTCCAATCTATTCTATTCGTCTATAGGAGTTTAGTGGTTTGTCTTCCTATTTCCTTACTAGATATAAATGTTAAAATGACTACGTGATATAGTGCACTCTTGTCTAACAACTAGATTGGTAGAGGCCTATTACAATAATTTTTAATAAGCCTTTCCCGTTATATGGACTTGTACAGTTCCTATAAGTTGTGGGCATCCTTGCTCTTTTTATACTTCCCACAGATCTACTCCATCAAAAGCCTCCTCAAGTCAGCGAAAGGTTCGTGCATTTCTTTATTGAACTCACTACGGTTCGGAATGATCTGGGTAATAATTAATGAATTCTGTGTATTAGATCTGCTTTTTCTGAAACCGTTTTTTCTTCTAAAACAAAATATTCGGAAATAGTCTCCAGACTGTGGTTTATGATCCCTGCATGAATTTTATAGACATATAATTGTTATATTTTCTTTATTATTATTACTTAAATAAAACTATTTTAATTAATATTTACCCTTAATACTGGATAGCAAATAGATAATAATTTAAAATAGACTTTTTAAAACATTTTATTAACAATTTCTTTTATGAATTTGCTAACTGCTATAATTTTTATTGTTCGACTAAGCTTTTCGTCATCACTGACATCTTCAGGTCTTAAACAACGATTAGTTAAACAACGATAGGTTGGCTATTAATTTAAACAATACGAAGAATTTTATTAACAGTTCCCAAATCCAATATACGGTCCCCGTCAACGTACTGGTCGTTAAGTTGTTTAGCAGACTCAGCGGAATAATTTGTTAAAGTGTTTACGTAGAAGCCATTTATTGCAGAGGCAGAGACGGCGATATCGAGCTCGGGGGACTGGGATCAAGGTGCGATTAGTGAACATCTTGTGTTACTGTTTTTATCTTTGTTTACGGCGCTGATATTGAGACAGTTTCGGCTCTCTTAACTTTCTCTAATATTTCATTATATTACCGTCTCCAAATGTACTAATCGCCCGTCTTACAATCTGTCTTGACCATTTTTAACCTTACAGTATTAATCCCGTTATTTATAGTCTAACAATTGTAAATGCTTAGCTACAAAAACGTAGCCACAGTTTTTATTCAGTATATACAACGTTACTCTCTTGTTTTCTCTATCGTTTTGTCAACTCTAATAAATATAATCAAGTGATTGTTTTTAAAATTTACATCCTTGTACATTTTTCTTGTTTTTGAAATAGTCACGGCACACAGAAAACATCAAATGTTATTAATTTTAATATTAAGTTAGCACTATCTCATCTGTCCATTTTCCCCTAAAGCGTAACTTTTACTCGATCTGCTCCGTATTCGCTTTTGTTCCTTTTTATTCATTTGGTGACAAAACATTTGAATAATCTCCAAGCACTCTACAGCTTCTGCTTTGCAACTACTAGCACAATCTTGGAGGTTAAAAACTTGAGTCTTGAGCTCACACCTTGTTTGTTTTTTAACCTAGACCGTTTACAGGATAGCGTAACCTTGTTTTGGTCTATGTTACGCATTTTTAGAACAAATTTTTGGTAGAGAGGAACATAAATCTTTTATGTTCTATATGCGAGAGGAACATAATATCTTGTGATTCCATGTGAGCCTCTTGAAAATACAGTAAGCCTATTATAATGTTACGACGGTCTACTGATCGTCGTATGGCACAGTGGAAAACAAAACACAAGACACCAATGAAGTCACTAAAAACCAGCTTTAATTATCACAAATAACAGTTTATAATCATCTCGTACAATAATTCAAGTCCACATGCAATAATAATGTCAAACATAAAGAATTTCCCGCTAGAATCACTTTTCACTAATACACCATCTGTCATGGTCACGAGCAATTGCACTTCATTAAGATTAACTGTGGCGGTTTGACTTGTTGCAGTGTAGGCCCACAATTATTGTTCGCAGCGCACCAATGATGCTGGTGAGTATGTTGAGTTTTATACTGATGAATAGTGCCCCAAAACTATGGCGTTTATGGCCAAATACCCCTTTCAAACTAAGACCGTATTGAATAATAAGAGTATGGTGGATACTTGCTACTTGCTGGTGGTTAATTTCTGCTATTTTGGCTGTGACGCCAATTATGGTGTGGACTATGTTGTTGATCATACGTTTCAGTCAATACAATGGCACAGATCGTCGAGCGCTATTGACAAAAGCAACGAAATAGACTCGACTGAACTTTCATAAGGTATTGTCTATGCTAGTGTCATCGTATGGTTCTGAAATTTTGGTTCTAGCAAAAAACATCTGAGGAGTATACAGGAATCGGAGATGATATTTTTGCGATCTGTTAAAGGCTGCAACTCTACAGTGAAGACATTCGTAAAGAGTTGAACATTTTTAATATCCAAGATCGTATTGCAGAGAACAAATACAGATGGATTGCTCATCTGAATAGGATACCAATTGGTTCGTTGTCTAAGGATGTCTGGTAATACAAGTCTGTTGGCAACGAAGTATCGGAAGACCTAGAAACTTTGGTAAAGTGTATATATGCCTTTGGGACCGGAGCAGGTGATTCGCATAGTCCCTGATAGAAGAAAAAGATGATGGTAATGAATGCAAACACCATCTGACGTGTTTTTGTAGTGTTCAATGCTGTAGTGCTGTAGTGTTCAATGCATAATGTTCAATACGGCTGTACTTGTGCTCTGTGAGCCGTGTAACATAACATGTTTGGTTGCATTGTATGGGTAACACAACTGTTACTTGCTCTGGGTAATACGTAGATAGAAAGTAGAAAGTTAGGGATATATCTATGATTTTGTAAGATGTGATACCTGTGGTCGATTTAAATATAGATGAAATAAACGAAGTTTAATTTTCATAAACTTACCTTTTAAATGTCCAATTTTAAAAATTATAAAATTTCTTTGTATACAATAAATAAAACAATTAAATCAGTCATACATACAGAAATTGAAACAACAGTAACTAGTACTAAACAAATTAAATTGCTATTGACTCTAAGCACAAAAACATATTGCTGGTGTGCAATGAAATCTTCAGCCCCCGTTAGAATCGCTATAAAATCTGACCTACTAAAATGCCTTAAATTAATCTATTCTATTCCTACAGCCCATACAATTTATTTACTTACCTCTGCGTATTGCCTAATTATGGATTGTCATCTTTATGTATCTTTATGCCTAAATATTGTATCTTTATGTAGCCTATACCTACAGTATTCATAAATCTGTTTAATTCCATCTTGATGAGCGTAGTTCAATTACCTGCTGAAACTACAATCAAACAAACTCCGTCTCAGATAACGTACATTTTGTATGCTACTCACTCGTTTAAAACTATTTTTTAAATATCAACATTATCGAGTTAATGTTTAAATATGATGGTAGGGGCCGCCAAACAACTGTTCTGATTGTCAATTAAATAAGTTGTGTGACAAAAACTTGTGTCCCTTAAAGGAAAATATAGTTTTTCTGAATCACAGATATTGTTTCTAACCTACAAGAGAAAGTCCAAAATCAACAATATTTAAAACCTATATTCGTCTATAAAAATGGTTTTCCACGTCATGAATAATTCATTCCAAGTAACAATAATTGTCTCATTAAAGTAATCATTAAAAAATTATTATTATAAATTATATTAAAATAGCCACTGTGTTAAAATCGTCCATTGTGTACATTAAGACTTCTCACAATCGCTTAGTTGCGTTGTTAGATTTTATTCGTATTTACTGTGGCTTTGTAAAAAATTCGTACTTTTAAAGAAGTGTTTTTTCATTACTTTATAACTACGTATTATTATGTATTGACCCCTTAGTAAACTTAGTATAAGGACGTTTCTTAGGATATCAGGACGTTTAGTATAAGGCTTACGAACAACTCGTAACGACTTTGTCCCAGACCAATGGTAGAGACACTTCTGCTGTTTTTGAAGGAACAGCAGAAAGTAAATCATCCAGTAAGACATAATAACACATGTCCCTGTGTTAAAACTAGTAAGGTATGGATATGGCAATTATAAAAAGAATCAAACCTTCATAGATATAAATAATAATTTTGGCCTTGTTTCGCTAATTGCAAGGACACTAGTAGCATGGAGAAGGCAGGTTCAAAAGGCTTATTCAAAATTTTATTTTAACGTGTGATACAGGATAAATTTGTCTCCTGTTGCTATTAAAGGCAAATAAGACTCTGTAGAGTTGGACGTGATTGGCTTATTATACCCATTATGTGTTTAGCGTTTACGAAACTTTGTTGCACCAAATCAGCGACGATTAGACACATCTACTTAAAATACTACCGTAGTCCTTTCATATTAATTTTACATATTTGTTTTTACAGAAAGCAACGACTCTCACTGTTTTAGTTAGATAATATGCTGTGCTACTGCGGTAAAAGAACAAGAGTTTTGTAAACCTCTTTTTCTACTTCTGGTGTTTTATTTCTACCTATTTTACACATAAAATCCTTTTCCTTCCTTTGCAGTTACGATGTACTCGGTCGTCTCTACTGTTTACGGCACTATAAGTTAGGTTAATTCGGTTAAATTACGCTCGTCAAGTGCACCGTACAATGTTTAATAATCAACTCTCTATTTCCTTCACTTTCGACTAAAATCTTAGCCAATGCAATATTATTCCTTACATTGTTCAAATCTAACTTTGCATCCTGTGCATATTTTAAATTACATTATATAACTGCCTAAACTTTGGTTATTTTTCAATTTTATTTGCTAGATGTTATTTAATTGTATCCTTCAGTTCATTCGGCTTATTTCAATATCGAATAATGCCGTTTTATTATGTTTTTTGTCTAAAATTGGTAATTTTACTTTCATTTCGTATTTGGTAAATTTCCACAATCAGCTTCCTGTCATTATGCAAATTCTGCCATTTTTAATTTATATTTATGATTAGTAATCTCCTATTGTATTAAAAGGTTTATATTCCCTTAGTTTCTTGGAATTATTTGAATTAGTTAATTTTTAAAATATTATGTTGGAATATATGACTCCCCTCTCAAAATTTTTGATTTCTGTCATTTCCATTTTTATTTATAATTCTGGCTATAATTTTACAAAATCTTTCTAAGTGGTATCTGTAATTATATGGCTTCATCTCTGGTTTATTTTATCTAAATCCCTTTAGTTTAAATGTATTTAAGTGAGTAATTTCTCTGTTCTGATGAAGTTTAGTTTTTCATCATTTTGCCTAGATTTTTTAACAAGTTTTTTCTTACAAATTTTTATACAAACAATACATACTGTGTTGTACCCTCTCTGACTTTTTAAACATGGTATTATAAACTAAACATTTTTTTAATTAAACATAACAATAATTAGTATTGGTTTCAATACTATAAACGGTTAAACAAATAAAAAATATTTTCACATGATGGTTGTCTTCAACCATTCAGACATTTTTTACAATCAACACTTATTACTAACATAGAAATATTATTTACAAAGGAGGTTTTTTCCCAACTAACATCTTATTTACTTATTACTATAAATACAAGTAATAAATATATTTACAGTTATGATGTTAGTTGTTCCAAACTTAATAAATGTCCTTATACCTAATACATTTTTAAAATCCTTATTCTATATTCACAAAATCTTATACCTATATTCTTATTTGCTATCTCTTATACTAAATTGAACGATGCAGTTTTTTTAAACTGTCTTTTAAATATGGTATTGGGTAATTGTACCCTGTCACTGTATAATTAGATCTGTTTTTACTCATTCTAAAAAAAAAATGTCACTTCAAACAGATTTATAGCTTGATGTTATTAAATGTATCACATTCACATGGTACAAATTATAAGTCACTTAAAGTTGTATGTTTCATTGTATACACAGTTTGTGGATGCCAAGGATGAAACATAAGGTTTATTTTTTATAATACCCAAACTAGCACTGGTTCACTTTACACTTTTTGATGCTATTTCTAAATGGTTGTTTAGTCTTATTAACATCAATAAATTGGTTTGTGGGTTACAATGAAGATTTGTTCTTTGGGTATTGTATTATTGTTCCACCTTGGTCCACTGGCAACTCTTACTCTATACACTTTTTTCTCTTAATTTTATTGTACATCTGGTTACTGTTCAAGACTATTTCGTTATACTTTTATTATTTGTGTTTTATTATTTATTTTGGGATATGGGGATATGGGTAGTTTTTATAAGAGCATTCCTTCTTCTTCTGGATGCTGTCTTCTTCTTCTTTCTTCAATGGTGTCTTCTTTTCTTCTGTCTTCTTGGACTGGTATCTTCTCCATCTTCTTCTTGATGCCATCGGGTTTCTTGGGATTTCTTCATCTTCTTCTTGATTGTAGAAATACATCACCTTTTATGGTGGATCTTGCCTTATTCAGGGTTTCTTTTTCATTTATTTTCCTCGTTGTGGGTTTAGTCATATTCTGTGTTGCTTCTTTATTTACTTCTTACCTTCCTGGGTTATATTTTAAAACCTTGGGTTATTAGACTGGTTTCGATGATTCATCACTAGTAACTCGCTTTTATCTGAACTTATATTTTTTAATAACAATGATTGTTCTGCACAGTTGCTATGAATTAATTCTTTATATCAAATTTAATGCTTTTTTCGGATTTAAATGTTATAATCTTATTATTCTAATGATCAATGCCATTCATTATTATGCGTTTATCTGTCACGCTACAGTATTAATCACGTTTTATAATAATTATATATGTTATGTATTATATGTCTGTGTAATATTTCAGGTCATATATGATTTATGTATGTGTATACTATGTCTTAGAAATATAAGAAATAAGATTTAAACACGTTACAATTGCATTATATTCAGATTGAATATAAGGGTTCAAATAATAATTAACCCACACAAAACAATTAATAATATGATAATTTAAATTTTTAAAGAATAAATCAAATGAATATGATTTTATTAAAACAGTCGTACTAATTTCACAACCAGTACTAAATCCGCTGTACTCTTTACTTGTATTAAAACGTATATAACGATATTCACGTGCTTATCCACACTCAATCAACGACCAAAGCCTGCGACCCAGCCGGGGAACATAAGGTAACTACTGCAGAAGAAGAGTATACCTCCGAGACGTGGGTAAGTGCGCACAAATGAGTAAGAGCATATGTGTAAAAGTAAGTGTCTAAAAATAATGTTGTAATATATATATTGCAACAAAACACAGGATGATGATCTATGAATAAGTATATCAGAGCATGGATTAAGGACATAACATGTTTTAAATTGATTTATGCAATTTTTGTCAAATCGCTATAAGTTTTGTATTTAGTGATGGATAATGACTTGTGTTATACCAAATTCTTTGTAAATTTTTGTTCTATAATGTCATATACATTGTTTCTGAATATGTGCGCGCTTTCGCGTGTGGTGAACCTTCGTTGTTATATCTTCCGCTTGAGTTAACCGATCGGCGTGAGACTTGGACAGTGAATTATGTATGAAAATAGCTACATTTTCTATATACTCTGTTGTTCTCACCTATTTTTTAAATGTGGTTTTTTAGTAATTGAAACTCAACTTTTCACGCTTATCAATTGAAGAGTAATAAAATTTCTAGATAAAATCTATGCAGGCTCTCGCAGACTTATACAAAGATTCGCCTGCAACGTGTCTATCTTTTGTCCAATCTACCACTTAGACAGTCGATTGACCAATCAGAAGCCCCTAATTTCAGTCAGATCCGTCCGTTGTCATGTGTACTTCGATCCAGTTCATCGGAAGCCGTTGCTTAGTTTTTCGTCGTCAAGAGTTTTTCTTGTTCGAACTGGTTAATGTATACTAACTCTAAGTCTTGGGACTCTTTTCGAGTTGTTCGACTAGAACCCAGCGGGTGAACTACCTAGTATATTATATTAAGTGCTATTACGTGTTAGTAGAAGATTTCCGCTTAGGGAGATCTATCTACCGTGGTAAATCCTTATTAACGCGGGACACATCAAGAATATCCGGAAGGTGTAAGCATTATACACCGCTTTTAAAATTATCACTCATTATCACCCTGAGAATTAATAATTAATAATACCCAATTCCGAGCGATAAAACTAACGATTCGGAAAGTTACAATTTGTGCGTAAAAGCAGTATCAGTGTTATCAGTTGTTCGACGAACCCCAGAACAGCGGAGAGAGAGAGAGTGTGAGAGCGGAGAGCGACGGTCATTGCAGAGAAAAGAGCGAGCGGCCGAGCGAGTGACGTCACGCCTAGTGTAAAGGAATTCTACATTCAAGTAAAATTCACAAAAACTGAACTATATAAACTTTTCTATAATAAATAAAATACTATAGGCCTACATGACATTTTGTGTAATTTAAATATATCGTATAAATAGTTATTTAATTGTGGTATAAATAAATAATTTTTCTACACCTCCAATATAGACTTGTGCATAATTTAAACACACAAAACTATCCTATGCGATAATAGTTATTTGTATCGTCGCAATATGTATATATATATATATATATATATATATTACAACGATATATTTTGTGTACACAGGTTCCAATTACAAATTTTTTTGTGTTCGAGGAGCCCCACGTTCTTGGGACGCCAAAATTATACAACAACATGAATTGATTATTTACTGTAATTTAATTTGTGCTGTGCTAACATGTATCTAACATTACTGTTAGAAGGTATCAATTACTGGGGTTTGGGTGTAATCGTAATAAGAGTAGTCATTTTTAAATTGTAACATGTTTTCATTAATTTATTCAAAAGAAATTATAAGTGTTTTTAAAATAGCATTTACTTCACCATAAAATATTCATTATCATTTGTTTAAACGTTTCTTTGTTGCAGTACATTCATCATAAAATACATCTTATATACTATATTCACAAAAATCTATGTTAAACATTTATTTGTTACTCTAAAATTTCTCGACCGCTCAGTCTGACATACTTCCAACTACGTTACTTTATACACTGCGTGTAATATTACTCACTGATTATTTTACACGCTTTAAATGAAAATTTAAATTTATTACATTAATCGTCAATCATCCAAACCATGATTTAAATTAATTGTTCATCATCAAAAAATGTCTTACTAAATTTAAATTATATTCTATTACCTCTATCTACAATTGACACAAATTTTCATTATTTTTAAATTTTAAAATGTCTTTTCAATGTCTTTATTCTTTCATTTATTAATTATAAATTGGTTATTTGTCACCTCAATTCTGTAGATTGTACCCCTGTCCTCCGGTGATCGGTAGGTCCTCTTCTAATGGATTTCCCTGCACGTTCTCCGGTTCCACTTGTCGTCCTTCAGTTACTCGTTCCTTCTGGTCCTTCTGGTTGCTGTAGAATGATATGTCGCTCTGTATCAACTGCTGTTGTCCTAGCAGACGCCTTGATTGCTCTCCATATAGTTCCTCTCCTTTATGTGACCTCGCCAGTTGTCTAGAGTGCTGAACATTTGTGGTTGTAGACTGGTGGTGTATGTTCGATAATTTTATTTAAAATAATAAAACTAAGAGTTACTGTTTGATACTCGGATGAACGTATTGTCCATCCGACTTTAGAGTTTCTTTTTAAAAAATCGCGTCGCTTACGGAAATAGCGTCCCGCTGCTTCTGAAGACTGATTGAGAGTAAAATTTGGCTCTCCTGGGCCCGTATTTATATTCAACAAAAAAACCACACCAGTCGGCTCAGGATTCTGCATGTCAGAAACTGTCCGTGGCGTCAATTCCTCCACTATCGCCCAATTTCACATATTCGCCCATTTCTGCCAATTGCAATGTCTAATGCGGATTTCAGAGTGATCTAATATTGTCTGATTTAATTACACATATTATACGTAATTACCATAGTGATCGCATAATTAGTGTAATTACTATGCTCTTAAAATCGCACAGAATTCGCACTGAACGTCATAATCACACCGTTTTCGCACTGCACATTTGCATGATTTTTACGCATATTTAGAAGTCTTTGCAATCTTTCTAACATTTACGGTTTGCTTATAATTAAATAAAACTATAATTTAGTATCTATTTGAGGTGAGGTTTCAAACTTTCAGGCTTGAACCGGCTCCACGCACACACACTATTTACTACTGTACACTCTCTCAGCAATAATCGCGTGAGCATGCATGTTCATTCCTGCGTCTAATTCAGCTTTTAACTTCACACCTGATTGTCTATTACATATTACTAAAATTAATCTAAATATTTATTTTATTTAATAAATGCAGATTACAGCATATGCTTGTATTGTCGCAACACACACACACACACACACACACACACACACACACACACACCAATAAATACTTTTTGCTACAGTCGATTTCTTGATGTATATAAAATTTATTTAATATTTATAAATTCTTTACCTAAAAATGTTTTATTCCCTAAGGCTGAGGATGGGAACAATACGCTTCCCGAAGTATGTACCAGATAAGGGAATATAACATCTTGAGGTAAAGAATTTATAGATATTAAATAAATAATAAGTGTGTGTGTGCGTGTGTGTGTGTTTGTGTGTGTGTTTGTGTAGTTTTAATAAATCTTATATACCATTATTACTTTAGATTATATTTTTGTGTGTGGTATAATTAATAGCCCAACAATATCAAAAATTAATATTATTTGCAACATAAAACATAAATACGAGTTAGCAAATCAAAAAAACATAAATAATACATCTTTCAAGGAAATCAATTTGAATAGAAGGAAATTATTTAAATAATATCCTGATGATCAACGTTGGAAATTCTGTCTCGAGAACATAGCAACTGTTTTATGTATTTGTTCTCATGTGGTTCAGCTTTGCATAGGGTGTAAGATACTCGGATCATCTGACAGCCGTCATTATGACGTGTGGTCTAACCGGCTGCTTACTACCTTTCACATTTTGCGCTAACAAAGGAATTCTCAAAGGAACAGCGCGTACACCTAATTAGTTCTGAGAGACGGAAGTAGTAACGAATGGCGTACTCACAGAGGAAATAACAAACCGCACGCAGAAGTTTGCCTCAGCTTCGACTGACTTCATAAACTTCTGCATCGGTTTGCAGCAGTAACAACTGTCTAATTCCGTCGTGGGTACAGAACACTCACCACACGTAACATTAATTTAGCACAAGTAAAGGGGCTTATGTCTTGTGTTTATAATTGCAGAGGTGTACTGATTATTTTTTGTTAATTAATTATGGCAAAAGGTGTAACTTCGGCGCTTTTATACAAATATAACTTTCATTAATAATACAAATATTATATATAGCCCTATATTTTGCGATGTACAGGTGTCGCATAGAATAAGTAGTTGATAAATAGTATATTGGAATGCTGTCGGATTTATTAACGATATAACTACAAAATTGCAGTATGTTGTTAAAATACAGGTTATGGAAAAACAAACTAATTACTCTGTCTCTGTTGACCATTTCTAAAATTTAAATAATATTATTTCTTATATTTTATTACATCATATTTTTTCTTATAACGTCTTTTGTCTCTTTAGTTTATAAGTTTATTAAAGTTTATAATAAAAAAATAAAGTCACTTCCCTTTATGATGACTGTAGCTCGAGATGTTGATGATCCAGTCTGGAATACAGCTGTGGGTCGTTCACTCAGGATACATGTATAGGCTTCTCTCTGGATACAGATGTAATCTCCTCCAGGTGTCCAGCGTTCATGGTAGTCCTCGAATTAGCAGTGTTTTAAGGCAAATATCTTACTTGGATGAAGTCGGAATACGCATCTTTCCTTTGAATCGAAACAAATCATTAAAAGTCGGACAGTGAAAAAATAATTGTTAAACTTTTCTTGCCTTCACAACCGGTTTCATGTTTTCATATATACTGTACGTAACAGCAAACCGATATACAAACTCACAGAATTATATAAAAAGTTAAATTTGTTACTTGATTAGTCCTTCATATAAAGGAAAGATATAGAGAATGGCGACGACTTTTGAAAGTTCTGTGGCTTTTGTACATAATTCTATTGATTTGAAAGTTTAAATGTGTTTCTTCTACAGAATTTGTTTTCAAAATAAATGTTGGAGTACGGCGTATGTTCTGCCGTAAGACCACTGCATAAGGAAACAGCCTCTATATACCACACACCTCCAATTTTTTTAGGCTTGTAATTCTATGTAAAGTACAAAACAAATTAAACTCAACGTAACTAATGACTATGACTGTTGTTACATAAATAAAATATCTTATTTTTTTGTGTCTGGTATCATTTGTTGAAAGGAGGCATGCATTTTTCACACGAAAAATATGGATTATGCTGTACTAATAATATTTTTTTTAGAAACTGTGCTGCAAAAATTACTTAATACAAAACTTTTTTTTTTTTTTTTATTAGGAACCTTCAAACTTTATACAGGCGCAATTAAAAAATACACGTAATTAATTTTTCAAAATAAGAATTTAACGAATTTTAATCATAATGAATAAGAATATGCTGGCCTACATGAGAGCACAGGTAATGTTATTCCGGGATTGGTGTGGCATAATGACTGGTATAAAACATGCCTTATTGCATAACAATCTGCATGGTGTAAGAGATACTAGGACAGTGGATATCGGAAAAAATACCATCAGGGCAATATTTCAATCTTTTTTCAGTAGACCAGAAACAACTGGACAATGATCACTTACTCACTTGACACGGGAAGTATATCAAGTATAGAACATGTAGTATTTTACGTAACTTATGAACTCCGATATGTCAGTTTTAAATTTTATTTGATTTGTGTGTAATCAGATGGTTGGAAACTTTTTCTAGTATTGTTGTGCTAATAACATTATTTGCACAGTACTGTATGAATTGTCTCTAAATAATTAATTAAGAGTGTCTTTGCATTTACTCTCTTCAGTAATTCTGTGATCGATAACCAACCTTTCCTTGCAGTTTTTCAACGCTTAATACTAATCAATGTCAATATAAGACGTCTATTGACTTTAGTATTAGATTCAGAATGGGTTCTGAGTGCTGGTTATACGATACGTGTTGCTGTATTTTTGTACGTGCTCTTTTAGTTTAATTTTACCAGTTACGGTCTTAATAATACTCTGTTGAAATCTCATACAAAGGTGTCAAGCGCGATGTAAGTGATGTCAGTGTTAGGACAGTGTGAAACATTTAATAGAGAGAGTAAAGTCAGCACCCGCATGCCACGTTCCTAGAATGTTTTGATAAAAGGTGTTACATTCCAGTGACACGTAGCAGGCATAGCCTCTCCCCCTGACACACTATGAGAATGAAGACACGAATTTAAATTGTCTCTAGATTTTGCTTGGTTTCATCTTGCTGCGGCTGAATTTTTGAAATAACTTTGGTGAAGGAAAGAATTAACTTCATTATTACAATATGTTTAAAACTAACAGAAAAGAAATATAAACAAGGAATTTACTGAAGCATATTATAGCAAGGGTATTTATTTAAAAACACTAAACTTAATCATACACTCATTCATACACTAAAGTTAATCAGCAAGAGAAAAACAAATTAATTTTAATGTTAATACTTATTTTATATACGTTATATGCTTAGGAAACTAGCAGAAAAATATGCGAAATGGGGTCTCGAAAAAAATACCTCAAAAACTGAGTACCTTATAGTAGGCGGTGAAGGTCAAGACCTAGAACTAGGAACAAAAGTGATAAAAAATATTTAAAACTTCAAGTATTTGGGTGTAACAATGACATCGGATGGTGACAGCAACCAAGAAATAAAAGTAAGAATATTACAAGCTAAGACAGCAACAAAACAATTAAACAGTCTGCTTTGGAGTCCACAAATAACAAAACAACCATAAAATCACAATATATAAAACTATAGTCGAAAGTATAGGCCTATATGGAGCAGAACTATGTGAAATTAATAAAAGAAATAAATCCATAATAAGAGCTATGGAGATGGATTACTGGCGGTGGTGCTGTAGACTAACAAGACTAGATAGAGTGAGAAATTTAGAGGTAAGACAAGCGATGATAATCGACCTTGACATTATAGAAACAATAGAAGCAAGAAGACTGAATTGGTTCGGACACCTAAAAGGAATGTCGGATGAGAGATGCCCAAGGAAGGTATGGGAATGAACTCCACCCTCTAGAAGAAAAAAAGGAAGACCTAAACATTAATGGAAAATGGACGTCAAAGATGCAATGAATGCAAGAGGACTTACAGAACAGAACTGTTTAGACCGGCGCCAGTGGAAGCTAATATGCGAGAGGCGGCGCCAGCCATAATTAAATAGCCTAAAATAATACTTATTTTAACAAATTAGGTTTATTTAATTGTTGTTAAGATTCAGTAAATACATTATTTAACGTAAAGTGTGTAGAGTAATGAAATCTACATTTGGCCATAAATTACAAAGAAAAGTTAAACAAAATACAATAATTCTAGTAATAATGTATAAAGGGAAAAGAAAACATCCTTCGACAAAAGAGAAATCAGTTGTGATTGGAATCATATTTTGTATTTAATGAAGATGGCTTGAAAATCGAGATAGCTGGAAATCAAATCAGAGGGAACTGGTAAATCTCATAGCGTTGAAACTGTAGAGATATCGACCTAAAAGGAAGTAATATAGTGATTTCAACTAAAGTAACGGAAATGGATAGGATCGTGTATGGCCGTGTGTAGCTATAAAATGGAATAAAGACTTTCAGTTGTGTTTTAGATATTGTGGCCGTTACTTATTGCGGTCGGTGAATCTGTCTCGATCATTGATATGACGAATTCTCTAAATGTGAATCGGCATTTGGTTACCACACGCGTATGACGAATACTAGCTTTATGATATACTTGCATTAAATAGGTTACTTACAAATTGTCACAACTGCAAAATACAATGAAGTAATGCAGACATTGCCCCATTAATTTCCATTAGTAGCACCAAATGTCATTCAAAGAGTCCCAGTAAATGTGGTGTATAATTATTTACTTTTGAGAAATTTAGTATTTTTATTTAATTTTAGTCCAGCGTCAGAACCTATAAATGACTTAAAACGTTATAGAAATAACAAAAATAAATGTAATTTTTTAATTTTTGTGATATTTAATAATTATATGCTTAGTAATTTCGATATCTTGGTTTTATTACATTCATGATAACGTGCCATCAGTATGGCGTCTAAATGTGTGTAACTACTGACATGACTGTTAAAAATTTGTTTATTCTATAATACAAACACAAGACGAATTCACCTTTCCACATTCAGCAATTCCTACAACTGAGCAAGGATACTCAGTGTGTCTTTAATGGATTGGTTACCCGTTTTCTAGTCGATCCTGCCGTTGTCGTATGCCGTTGTTCTCTTGTCTCCAATCTATTCTATTCGTCTATAGGAGTTTAGTGGTTTGTCTTCCTATTTCCTTACTAGATATAAATGTTAAAATGACTACGTGATATAGTGCACTCTTGTCTAACAACTAGATTGGTAGAGGCCTATTACAATAATTTTTAATAAGCCTTTCCCGTTATATGGACTTGTACAGTTCCTATAAGTTGTGGGCATCCTTGCTCTTTTTATACTTCCCACAGATCTACTCCATCAAAAGCCTCCTCAAGTCAGCGAAAGGTTCGTGCATTTCTTTATTGAACTCACTACGGTTCGGAATGATCTGGGTAATAATTAATGAATTCTGTGTATTAGATCTGCTTTTTCTGAAACCGTTTTTTCTTCTAAAACAAAATATTCGGAAATAGTCTCCAGACTGTGGTTTATGATCCCTGCATGAATTTTATAGACATATAATTGTTATATTTTCTTTATTATTATTACTTAAATAAAACTATTTTAATTAATATTTACCCTTAATACTGGATAGCAAATAGATAATAATTTAAAATAGACTTTTTAAAACATTTTATTAACAATTTCTTTTATGAATTTGCTAACTGCTATAATTTTTATTGTTCGACTAAGCTTTTCGTCATCACTGACATCTTCAGGTCTTAAACAACGATTAGTTAAACAACGATAGGTTGGCTATTAATTTAAACAATACGAAGAATTTTATTAACAGTTCCCAAATCCAATATACGGTCCCCGTCAACGTACTGGTCGTTAAGTTGTTTAGCAGACTCAGCGGAATAATTTGTTAAAGTGTTTACGTAGAAGCCATTTATTGCAGAGGCAGAGACGGCGATATCGAGCTCGGGGGACTGGGATCAAGGTGCGATTAGTGAACATCTTGTGTTACTGTTTTTATCTTTGTTTACGGCGCTGATATTGAGACAGTTTCGGCTCTCTTAACTTTCTCTAATATTTCATTATATTACCGTCTCCAAATGTACTAATCGCCCGTCTTACAATCTGTCTTGACCATTTTTAACCTTACAGTATTAATCCCGTTATTTATAGTCTAACAATTGTAAATGCTTAGCTACAAAAACGTAGCCACAGTTTTTATTCAGTATATACAACGTTACTCTCTTGTTTTCTCTATCGTTTTGTCAACTCTAATAAATATAATCAAGTGATTGTTTTTAAAATTTACATCCTTGTACATTTTTCTTGTTTTTGAAATAGTCACGGCACACAGAAAACATCAAATGTTATTAATTTTAATATTAAGTTAGCACTATCTCATCTGTCCATTTTCCCCTAAAGCGTAACTTTTACTCGATCTGCTCCGTATTCGCTTTTGTTCCTTTTTATTCATTTGGTGACAAAACATTTGAATAATCTCCAAGCACTCTACAGCTTCTGCTTTGCAACTACTAGCACAATCTTGGAGGTTAAAAACTTGAGTCTTGAGCTCACACCTTGTTTGTTTTTTAACCTAGACCGTTTACAGGATAGCGTAACCTTGTTTTGGTCTATGTTACGCATTTTTAGAACAAATTTTTGGTAGAGAGGAACATAAATCTTTTATGTTCTATATGCGAGAGGAACATAATATCTTGTGATTCCATGTGAGCCTCTTGAAAATACAGTAAGCCTATTATAATGTTACGACGGTCTACTGATCGTCGTATGGCACAGTGGAAAACAAAACACAAGACACCAATGAAGTCACTAAAAACCAGCTTTAATTATCACAAATAACAGTTTATAATCATCTCGTACAATAATTCAAGTCCACATGCAATAATAATGTCAAACATAAAGAATTTCCCGCTAGAATCACTTTTCACTAATACACCATCTGTCATGGTCACGAGCAATTGCACTTCATTAAGATTAACTGTGGCGGTTTGACTTGTTGCAGTGTAGGCCCACAATTATTGTTCGCAGCGCACCAATGATGCTGGTGAGTATGTTGAGTTTTATACTGATGAATAGTGCCCCAAAACTATGGCGTTTATGGCCAAATACCCCTTTCAAACTAAGACCGTATTGAATAATAAGAGTATGGTGGATACTTGCTACTTGCTGGTGGTTAATTTCTGCTATTTTGGCTGTGACGCCAATTATGGTGTGGACTATGTTGTTGATCATACGTTTCAGTCAATACAATGGCACAGATCGTCGAGCGCTATTGACAAAAGCAACGAAATAGACTCGACTGAACTTTCATAAGGTATTGTCTATGCTAGTGTCATCGTATGGTTCTGAAATTTTGGTTCTAGCAAAAAACATCTGAGGAGTATACAGGAATCGGAGATGATATTTTTGCGATCTGTTAAAGGCTGCAACTCTACAGTGAAGACATTCGTAAAGAGTTGAACATTTTTAATATCCAAGATCGTATTGCAGAGAACAAATACAGATGGATTGCTCATCTGAATAGGATACCAATTGGTTCGTTGTCTAAGGATGTCTGGTAATACAAGTCTGTTGGCAACGAAGTATCGGAAGACCTAGAAACTTTGGTAAAGTGTATATATGCCTTTGGGACCGGAGCAGGTGATTCGCATAGTCCCTGATAGAAGAAAAAGATGATGGTAATGAATGCAAACACCATCTGACGTGTTTTTGTAGTGTTCAATGCTGTAGTGCTGTAGTGTTCAATGCATAATGTTCAATACGGCTGTACTTGTGCTCTGTGAGCCGTGTAACATAACATGTTTGGTTGCATTGTATGGGTAACACAACTGTTACTTGCTCTGGGTAATACGTAGATAGAAAGTAGAAAGTTAGGGATATATCTATGATTTTGTAAGATGTGATACCTGTGGTCGATTTAAATATAGATGAAATAAACGAAGTTTAATTTTCATAAACTTACCTTTTAAATGTCCAATTTTAAAAATTATAAAATTTCTTTGTATACAATAAATAAAACAATTAAATCAGTCATACATACAGAAATTGAAACAACAGTAACTAGTACTAAACAAATTAAATTGCTATTGACTCTAAGCACAAAAACATATTGCTGGTGTGCAATGAAATCTTCAGCCCCCGTTAGAATCGCTATAAAATCTGACCTACTAAAATGCCTTAAATTAATCTATTCTATTCCTACAGCCCATACAATTTATTTACTTACCTCTGCGTATTGCCTAATTATGGATTGTCATCTTTATGTATCTTTATGCCTAAATATTGTATCTTTATGTAGCCTATACCTACAGTATTCATAAATCTGTTTAATTCCATCTTGATGAGCGTAGTTCAATTACCTGCTGAAACTACAATCAAACAAACTCCGTCTCAGATAACGTACATTTTGTATGCTACTCACTCGTTTAAAACTATTTTTTAAATATCAACATTATCGAGTTAATGTTTAAATATGATGGTAGGGGCCGCCAAACAACTGTTCTGATTGTCAATTAAATAAGTTGTGTGACAAAAACTTGTGTCCCTTAAAGGAAAATATAGTTTTTCTGACTCACAGATATTGTTTCTAACCTACAAGAGAAAGTCCAAAATCAACAATATTTAAAACCTATATTCGTCTATAAAAATGGTTTTCCACGTCATGAATAATTCATTCCAAGTAACAATAATTGTCTCATTAAAGTAATCATTAAAAAATTATTATTATAAATTATATTAAAATAGCCACTGTGTTAAAATCGTCCATTGTGTACATTAAGACTTCTCACAATCGCTTAGTTGCGTTGTTAGATTTTATTCGTATTTACTGTGGCTTTGTAAAAAATTCGTACTTTTAAAGAAGTGTTTTTTCATTACTTTATAACTACGTATTATTATGTATTGACCCCTTAGTAAACTTAGTATAAGGACGTTTCTTAGGATATCAGGACGTTTAGTATAAGGCTTACGAACAACTCGTAACGACTTTGTCCCAGACCAATGGTAGAGACACTTCTGCTGTTTTTGAAGGAACAGCAGAAAGTAAATCATCCAGTAAGACATAATAACACATGTCCCTGTGTTAAAACTAGTAAGGTATGGATATGGCAATTATAAAAAGAATCAAACCTTCATAGATATAAATAATAATTTTGGCCTTGTTTCGCTAATTGCAAGGACACTAGTAGCATGGAGAAGGCAGGTTCAAAAGGCTTATTCAAAATTTTATTTTAACGTGTGATACAGGATAAATTTGTCTCCTGTTGCTATTAAAGGCAAATAAGACTCTGTAGAGTTGGACGTGATTGGCTTATTATACCCATTATGTGTTTAGCGTTTACGAAACTTTGTTGCACCAAATCAGCGACGATTAGACACATCTACTTAAAATACTACCGTAGTCCTTTCATATTAATTTTACATATTTGTTTTTACAGAAAGCAACGACTCTCACTGTTTTAGTTAGATAATATGCTGTGCTACTGCGGTAAAAGAACAAGAGTTTTGTAAACCTCTTTTTCTACTTCTGGTGTTTTATTTCTACCTATTTTACACATAAAATCCTTTTCCTTCCTTTGCAGTTACGATGTACTCGGTCGTCTCTACTGTTTCGCATCCTTCTTGTTGTTACATTCGTAGGGTGCGGACGGTGTAACGGGAGCGTAGTAGTTAACGTCCGTGCACGCTTATCATACATTTTTCTATCAAAGCTGGGAAAACGTTACAAATTAATCTGTTTTACGTTTAATAGTTTTGTTCCTCACCCTAAGGAAACAGGCCACACGGATGTGTATGTCTACTCATCGTTTCCATAAAGAAAAAAATTTCAAATTTTCATAAAAATAAAGTCCAATAAGGCTACATAGATTATAATTCCTGTTCTTATAATTTGACAACCTAACATAAACTAATGAATTGTCAGCTTAAATTAAATTAATTTGTAAGATATGTAATTTAGAAATTTAGTCTTACTTATATTAATGCGTACTATTCAAATACTTGTCTTCTAAAGTATTTTAGTATTAGGGAGGCAACACAAAATCACGCTATGATAACACAGTCTATAAACCAAGTATAAATATATATACAGCATACGCAGCGTCAGATGAAGTTATACTATATATCTGGTATATCATCTCTGGAATATACAGTAGGGAATTAAATGAAATTTAACCTAAATTATTTTTCTGCATATGTGTTCATGTGAGTAAAATTACAGCGCACCGTACTTTTATTGAAATATTTTTTGGTGTAATTGAATACGACGCTGCTTCACACATTTACTGCAGTTATTTAAATACACCAACATATAAATTTGCAGAGAAAATTATTTTAGTACTTCAGCTTCAGCTTAGTGTTTCAGTACAGTGGTCTCGGAAAGGGATAAATTCGTTACAATCGCTGTACTGAAACCAGGATCATATATCAGTTTGTTTTATTGGTGCTTTCTCGTTTGTATCAATTAACAGTTTTATGTGCTTGTATATAGGCTTTACTAACGTTGCGTTTGGAGCGGAAGTCAATTGTTACTAACGGAAATATGTAACAAATTGACAGGTATTTCGTTCCTGTGATTGTTTACTTGTATCGTTCACCATACATATTCACGACAATAATCATTGTTCTTTTTTGTAATTCTGTTATTGATGCTTGTTTATTGTGTGTCATTTTTTAGTTTTCTCCCAAAAAATATTTTACTACGTGGCTAGAAATGTAGAAAAATTACTAGGCAACCAAATTCAAATTTCTGTATTCCCGTGCTCTGTTACAATTCAACGTACACAGGAATGAATGTAAAATATTTTCGAATCGTATGTATTCCATAGCCATTAATGACTTAAATTTAATTAATGGAAGGATAACAAATACTGCAGTTGTACACTAAGTTTCATAATTGAAAACTCGATTAAGACAGACTACAATAGTAAGCAGAGAGAAAAAAAGTAAGAACAAAATTTGTAAGAATATTTTTAAGAGACGGGAAAATGCTTTACGCACCGTCAGGCGAAACCGTCTGGCCCCTGCTGTACTATCGCCGACTAAAATTTCCATCTCTAATTTAGGCATTGATATCCATCGTAAAACCATTTAGCGTATTACATCAGGAAGGAGCATATTGCGCCTTATCGGGATCAGTCTAATTGTCCCTTATGTGCTACTGCCTGTTGGGTTCAAGTAGGGCCTTGTATTTACTTTTTTTGTAGGACCCGCTGAATGAATGTAGAAATGCGGTCCAATTCCTTCTTACCACGAAGCATAATCTCAACTTCGCCCTCGTACGTGAACTTCCCAATTTGCACCACTAGTGCCATCCTCTCACTTGTGAATCTCATTACAAATTATAAGGTTTCGCACATTGGCCATCGTGAGTTAGAATTAAGAAACACGACGTTTCGACCTTGACCTCTACGACGTAAACGTTGCAACCACAGAAGGAATCCTTCTTTGTTGGAACGGTTATTACTGTTTTATTATTATTATTAGCACTATATTTGTTTAACTAAGATTTGGAGTTTTGACGATATTTATTTGTTAGTGATAGATTTATCTTTGTATTAATTTTGTCTTCGCCTGAAGACGACCTCTGATTCTATAGATGTCGAAACGTCGTGTTTTTTAACTCATGATGGTTGATGTTCGAAACATTATAATTTGTAATGAGTATATAGCACCATCGATTAATAATAATTTTACCTTTGGATCCAAATGCTTAGCTTTGGATCTTTCCCATTCTGTGGACGTAGACGTTAAAATTGCCATGAGCACTGAGGAACTGTGTCAATTGGTAGTTAACCACGCCGTGGGGGCTCTCAATACATTATCTCAAGTTTGGTATGAGCCTTGCAGTCCGTCTTCCTCTGTCATATCTGTTCCAAAGATTTTGCCAATGGCGAAGAGTGAGTCCACTGGCTTCAATCTTTGCTGCATCTATTGGAATGCTACCTCTTCTTTCAAAGAAGTGCGTTGGCCCTTGAGTCAAAAGGTTTATGGGATCCACTGCATTGGCCCAGACTTTGTAACCATACAGCAGGATGGATTCCGAGACCGCCATCAACATTCGGCTCTCGCTTGACCTCCTATATTGGCCATAAGCCTGTTGTCCAGTGTCCTGTGTGCCGCCTAATCAGCTGCACACTTGATTTGCTTCCAATAAAAAAGCTTCACATCTAGCCTCAACCCTTAACTGCCTTCTCTATCAATATACCCTCAGCTTCTTTTTGCTCCTGTACGATTGTGGGGATCCGTCGCAGAGTGAGCGATACTATTTCTGTTTTTCGGTTGCTAGTTTCAGGCTGTGTTCTTCAAACCAGGAGCTCGCTCGCCACTTACCTGAATCAGGCTTCTTTTTTCATTCTCACTGTTCCGTGCTACAATCACTGCCGCGAAATAAGCTGC
Organism: Magicicada septendecula; assembly: GCA_034769895.1. Classification (NCBI taxonomy): domain Eukaryota; kingdom Metazoa; phylum Arthropoda; class Insecta; order Hemiptera; family Cicadidae; genus Magicicada; species Magicicada septendecula. The sequence goes on from CM068367.1 coordinate 229,851,385, forward strand.
GTAACTTATCACAAAAGCGTCTGGCGGTATCTCCATCCGTAATATTCCATCGTATGATACGTTTCGTAGGTGAGGACTCAAATAGAGCCCTGGGTAGCCCCGGCGGTAATTTCTTTTCTACCAGGTCCATATGTGGTATTACTACCGTGTCACTACTAGTACTAGTACTAGCACCGTGTCACTCAGGTAGCATACCATCATGAGGAGAAGGTACTGTGGAATACGGAATGAGTGTTCCAGTTTATGCAAAAAAGTAGTATGCCAACTAAAAAAACTGTCATCAATCACATATTTGCTCAACCGAGAGCGCGATTTTGAAATGTTTATTTTATGTTTCTTTTATGAAACTCATCTTGTGGAAATCTTGTATTAATTTCTATGACAAAACAAGTAGATTGTTTTAATCTATATGCTGGAAATATTTATTAATATGCTGGAAAAGTGTATTTCTTCGTGCAAAATGCATGCCCCAAGCTTTGAAGCAGAGTTGGGCAGTTTTTGTAACCTCCGACTAGGCTCAGCTTCTTCCCTCTTTTCTCTTCGATGAGATGTTCAACACCTTTTCTTGAAATAGGATTTATATTTTAAGACAATTTTATTAGTTGTGCTTTCACCTTATTTACATCATAAACGGAAAACAAAATAAACAATTCATATTTATTTATTTTATCTATACTTCAAACATATATCTTCTTTAAAGAAGCCTAAGATTAAGTGTACAGTGCACTTTAGTTTTACGGCATTATCTTCTCTAGAAACCAGTTTCTCTTCAGTCTCCGTTAAGAATTTCTAGTTGAAATATTTATAGATTTTATTAATTGATATATTTCTTCTTTTAAGCACATACTTTGTTTCTTCTTTAAATTGACTCCTTACTATATAATGAAAACGGTCGTTAATAACTGGTGTCAGGGCAGTTGACACCATTCTAGTTTGTGCCCTGTTATCCTGTTTTATCGATGTTAGTGGAACGCGATCCGTCTTTCCTGTCAACTTTCTTCCATTAATCTTTTTTTTTTAATGAATGACTGATAAGAAGATGCAGAGCTCATTTGTATATACGATAACACACTCACAGTCAGCAAAGTTTTACCAATCGCTGGGATTTTGTTTAACTTCCAAAGTAGTTTACCTTATTCATATCCGGATGGTGTTAAGAAAACTGCAAAATTGTGTCAAGGTTTTTGTAATTATATAATTATGTAATTTTTGTCTGTAACGTATAATTTGTAATTTTAATAGTTTTGTGATTTTTATGTACTCGTATCATTAGTTGTTTATTATCTGATGAAAAAGATAAAGTAATAAATAAATAATTTGATTTTGAGGTTTGGAACTCACAACATGACGACAGACTCGTATTCAGATTAACTCTGGCAGCATTAACAGTCTAATCATTTACACTAGGCCTACCACTTCTCTTCAAATCACCAACACTATTAGTCTGCTGAGACGTTATGTAATATTTTAGTATTCGCAGTGTCCCCTCCAAACACAATTTGAATTTCCGTTGAACGAAAATAGGGGATTTTTTCATAATACCACAAGCCACATTGGACTATCGCCGGCACGGAAACTACTATTAGTGGAAATCTTCTTTGTACATATTTTTAATTACCCTAGCTACCATGTGGAAAAGTGGAAGCTAACGCTGAAAAGGAAATAACTAGCATATTTTTTTTATAATAAAATTTTTAAATATAAGAAAGGAATGTATGCTTATCTTGTATATTTGCACACATTTGAATGCAGTGTCGATGGAAACTGATTGGTCGATGGACTGCAGTAAATATATAACAACACCTTCTATTTTATTTAGAATATGATTACAAAATTATGCACACGAAAACATAATATTTATGTACATCAAGTTCTAATAGGCTTTAAAAAAAGTTTAATGACTATTTTAAAGTGCTTCAATGTGCAAGTTGTTAAATAATTTAGTGGACTCAACGGAATGGACTTTTAAAGCGTTTGCGTGGGGAGAGCTTACTGCTGAGGGCGGGGATATTGAAATCCGGGGATCTGGGATCCAGGTGCGATTAGTAACAATTTCTGCTGCCTTTCATGACAACAATAAAAAAAATTGATGAGACTGCATGTCTGTTTCCTTTGTTTATTGCACTAGGTGGGTTCTTGTTACCTTTAATTGCGTCCTGGTTAGTTCATTTAATGAAAGCGTCGTGCAAAACACTGAATTCTAAGAGAATCTGAAACAATGCATCTGTGCATCTAAAAATAAAAACTATTTCTATGTACTGAGTTTCTGTTTCAGTAAATTTATTATAATAATCTGTTAGAGTAAGAAACGTGCACTGTGTCACTTAGCATTACCGAGTACTCTTTCTTCTGTAACAGTTTTTTTTTTTCATTTTAGTTTTTGTTTGCTCTCGTTAACCATACGATGCTGAACTTTGTGGTTACCAGGACTACCTATATACACGGTACTTTACACATTAAATGCAATTGTCAAGTGGCTGCTTGTGTACAGCGATTGCTTTTCCTTCTTGAATAAGAAACATTAATGTTTTAACTTTCAAATTTGTATCTAAACAGTAAAGTAGAAATTTATTTTTTAGTTATTTTCTACACTTATATAAAGATATATTTTTATTACATCTTCACTTAGTGAAGCGTTATTTACTTTGTGTTGCTTCATTAAATTCTATATTTTTGAGAACTAACCGAATAAACATTGTCAGAATTTTAAGAAGCAATAAATGAAATAGAAATCACAATATACTCATACAATTTTACACATAAATATGGGATTCATTTGCACCTTACAATATTAATTACCACTTTTCTGTTAAATAATACCATTTACTTCACAACTCTTAAAAAACAAAGTACAATCGCGTTGCCACAAAACCTGTTACGTAAACTAAATTTATATGGGTGTGTTAAGTGTATATATAACACCAGATACATTATGCAACAAAACACTCGGATCTATCAAGCTCACGGATTTTAAAATAGTGAATAAAACAGAAGAACATCCGCTTCCGGCCTATGTAAAAGCTGGTAAACTGTACTCGTTTCACTGTAACGATGTTACAATTATCTGACGCAATATTAAGTATATTGATGGTGTTTTATAAAATAAGCCTGTAACTATAACTATCGATTACTACAAATTTTCTAAAAATGTTGTAAACAATACAATCCACAAATTCAAGGTACTTAAAACACTGTACTTGTAAAAGACAATTGTTGAATTAGATATATACTCGTACAACTTTAATAAATTATTCTTTTCACCACCTTTAAGTATCATCATTCTCCGCATTGAAGTTAATACATTCAGTTACATAACTTAGAACGCACGGTATGTTACGTAGGCCTATTCATTTTACTCTAATAAAATAAGCCTTTACTATAGAATGCAGTGACGATATTCAGTTACAAAAATTAGTTTAACACAAAATACAGAGCGGATTCTAATTAGATTATATATATTTTTATTAAATGATAAGAAACGTTTGCTAATCAAATCAAAACGTTACTGATAAAAAATATCAATTACTTTTTAAATATTTTAGAATTGCTTTATAATACAAGTATTAAGTTATTGAATTCTATCTGTCAGCTACAAGCAGCATCGTATTCTTACCTGAAGAATTATTGACGAAGCAAATAATTAAAATAATTTTAGTATTTTTATTTAATACTAAGATAGTATACATAACAATTTCCTTAGAGTAGTTCAGGGAATTGCAAACCCATTAATTAAATGGGCAGCTATTCGTCTCAACAAACAGAAAAAATCGAAAATAAAATACTCTTTGACACATTAACGACAGCCAACAACATTTTTGTAAAAACATTCAAGACAGTCAAAACTGTCTGGACTTGTTATACAGTGATTGAAGTGTGTAATTGAACTTAGTATTAATCTAGAATACTCAATTAGCCGCGACTTTGTTTCTCTGTAGTAGTTACAGTTTTCTGGCAGCAGAAGAAAGATAAGATTATCTACCTCACCAGACAAATTCAGGATACGAGCTTACAAAAATAATGAAATTCCTGAAAAGCCACTGTAATCAGGGGGAACAGCCGTGCTCGTCTACACGGTGAATACATAACAAGTGGCTGGAACAAAATGTGAAATTATGTTCCGTACACAACTACGATGACTACGTGCAGACTTAATTAAATACGTACTTAATGGTATACGGTATTAAAATTTATTTAACATGTGTTTATTGGCCTCTGTTAAATTCAATTAGTTTTTTTCTTAGCCCTTTTTGACAAAAACAGCTCTTTGGGTCACATTTGAATGTCCTATTTTTTGAGATATTCAATTACTCTCTCAGTTATTTTTTACGCTATTTCTAGAAATCTTTGAAAAATTCATCAAGTTTTTATAACTAGTTGTAGAATTCTTTATTCAAGTTTATCATGTTTTTTTTTTTTGAGAACCTTAGGCCTCCTCATGACTTAAAAGAGGCGAACCACAAAGCTTTAACTCGCTCCTATTATACAGTAAGCTTATTTACACCTGCAATTTTATACAATTATAAAGAATGTACGTGTAGTCGCAAATTAGATGAAGCACAATAACTTGATACAGCTTTAGGTTTCATAACATCAGCACAATTTCATACAAATTATCGCAATAAAAATATATTTATTTTGTTTTTATTTGGTATAGGTTAAGTACGTTATGTTTATAAACTGTTTAAGCGATTCTAACTTATTTAGTGTAACGTTCAAAAGTGTAAATCACGTTTGAAAACTTGATACGCTTAAATCACAAATGATAACTCAATATGTACTTAAAGCGGAAATTGTAACTGTCTGCGTATAGAAAACCTTAAGCGTACAAAACGCTTATAAAAATAATAACACACAAATACATTACTAAAAAGTGGCGCATTATGGTATTCTTTAACAATATAAGCGTTCTGCAAAAATACAGGGATTTCCTTCATATTTGCTACGTGCATAAAACGTAATAAAACAAACAAAAATACGAATTTACATAAGGGTTACGCATTTTTTACCGTATTTTCAGTTGTGCTTCATAAGGTTTTTCTTAATCCAAATGAAATTAATTTATTCGTTATTACTACATAAATTAAATAATAACACCAAGGGTCATAAATAGGCTGTGTCAAAAGTACTGTAATGGTGATGAATGAGCTGTTGAAGCTGTAAATGTTTTGATGTAATAAGACACGAGACTCGCCTAAACCTAGTTTGCTTACTCCATTGACAGATTATATGTACGCAATACAATAAAATAAAAGTATATAAAAAGTAACGATTTAACTGTAACTTACTTAAAGAAAATTACTTTTTAGTTAAACACCGGTTAATATATATCACAGATGCTACAATATTCTTTACACAATCTGAACCTGCTTATGTGATATTAACTGTGAAATAACTGTGATATTAGGATATTAACGATCGCATCATAACAATGTGATGTTAATATATACGAAGTTCTAAATATCGTTTACGTTAAACGTTAACTTACGTGTCTTATCTTTCATGTTTATTTGAACATGCAGTATTATTATTTAAGCAGCGAGTACTGGTCTCAACCAACAATATTGAGACGTGTGAGTTCTGATAATGGTTTCTCTTCCTGTGTAACTGTCCGCGATGAACTGTCACTCTCAAAGTAACATCGCCTTTAGTCCAACACACTTGTAAAATATCATGCCATATGTACTGTAATAAAATGTAAACAAACAGAAAACTTTAAAGTGGTTAAGACTCTGGTATTATTATATATATATATATATATATATATATATATATATATTTCAATCACTTTCTGCTACAGTCCGTTTCTTGATGTATGTAATACTATAATACTTATAACTATTTTACCTCAAGATGTATTTTTTCTTTAGGGACATGTTTCGGGAGATCCTGTTCTCCCATCTTCAACCTTCGCCATCTTGCTTCTGGTGCAGTATTTGTGTGTTGGCTTCTGGATGTTATTATGGTGGTTTGTTGGTCTTTGGTCCTTCAATGTTGCATTATTGTGTGTGGTTGTGGTATCTGTTTTTGTATTTTGTGTATTTTCGATGTTGAGTGCTTTGAATATTGTGTCATGTTTTGTATTGATTTGTATTTGTTCTGGTATTAATTTGTTTTGTGTTTTATGTTTGTAAATCTGTAAATTTTCCCAAATGTTCATTATGGTGCCTTTGTGTGGTATATGTTTTATTAGTGTTACATTGGTTATGTCTGGGAATTCATGTCCTGTGTTTATTGCATGTGTGGCTAAATTGGATTTATATATGTTTGGTTTTTTGTATGCATTTAGGTGTTCAAAATAACGTTTTTTCAGCTGTTTTTTTGTTTGTCCTATATATTCCCAGACATAACCAATGTAACACTAATAAAACATATACCACACAAAGGCACCATAATGAACATTTGGGAAAATTTACAGATTTACAAACATAAAACACAAAACAAATTAATACCAGAACAAATACAAATCAATACAAAACATGACACAATATTCAAAGCACTCAACATCGAAAATACACAAAATACAAAAACAGATACCACAACCACACACAATAATGCAACATTGAAGGACCAAAGACCAACAAACCACCATAATAACATCCAGAAGCCAACACACAAATACTGCACCAGAAGCAAGATGGCGAAGGTTGAAGATGGGAGAACAGGATCTCCCGAAACATGTCCCTAAAGAAAAAATACATCTTGAGGTAAAATAGTTATAAGTATTATAATATATATATATATATATATATATATATATATATATATATATTGTAACCAGACCGCTGTATGCCGGTCGTTACAAAAGATAAAAAGTTGAGAGAAAATTTTATAAAAATAGAATTTTCAAATAGTAAAAGATTTTGTTTATGTTTATTAAGAGGTGTGTATAAGATATAAATCTGTTTTAAAAGGTTCTTGTAAAAATCTTAATAACAGGCAGGTATTTATTGACCGGCGAGCACTTCTTGAAGATTTGAACCAAGTCTGGAGTTAAATAGTTTAACTCCAGTTAGCAATCGATTGGTGATTTTTCTGTCTGGTCCAATATCTCGTTCAACTAAAATATTTTCTTCTTAGTTAAGTCCTTCAGCCTTAATAAATACTCTTAAATTAACCTGTGAAATAAGTAACAGATAAGAAATAATGGAAATATAAAGATTTATTGACAATTTATATAATAATCGATGTTTTATCGATGGAGAGCAATTATCGACTCTGTCTCGGGAATTATCGATTGTGACATACAGAACAAAATTTATGATATTTAATATATTAAAAGACAGGTTCTTTGAGCGATTAGAATTAATAGTCAGAGAAGGGTGACGAGAAAGTATAACATTAACAATTAACACAAATACAATAATTATTATTCAATAAAATTTAAATAATTCCAATAAGTAATGTGTATGTATGTTGTCAAACCAATATGCAGACGATGACGTCACTGCTGGAAGATAAAGAAGGCAGGCTTGAATTTCAAAATGGCCGCTACTAGCTATGGCGAGTTGACTGCAAAATCTGCATGTCCGTAAATCACGACAAAATTACCTTCGTGAATGTCTGAAATCTTCCCGCACTGGTGTAACATGTGTGTTAAGTTATTTGGTGTATTCTGACGAAGTGTTCTGTGTAAACTTGTGTTGGTTAGTTTATTTTGTATGTGTTCACTTCTTTGAGTTAACGTTCTCAAGATATGGTTATGATTAGTAGAGTGAATTGGTTTAAATATAAGGTTTTACTGTTTTCTGTCACTCGTATCATGAAGTTAGATGTTTGTTTTCACTATTGTCGTGAACGTATTGATAGCTTTAGTTTTAAAAAGTGTCTAATTCGTCTAACTCTCGTTTCACTTATTTTAATGGCTAAACGCTAGTACCATTTTCGACTCGATTTAAAGAACGTTTTGTCACACAACTATTCAGCTTGATATTCAACAAAAGACTAATTAACTTGGTCATAAATCTGGCCCAGTTAATCTTTGAAAAAGTATTGTTAACATATTTCGATTACCTGTACACATGATAAAATATTACATTATATATGGAATTTATCTATTTTATTCATCACTTTTATGAATTATGAACCTTATTATTGGTTTAATCATCTCATTCCCTTTAAATTGATGTATTATAGTCCATATCTGTAGACATTTTGTGGAAATTAACAAATTTTGTTCACTTTTTGGAAATATAGGCTCAAAATTGGATTTCCGTCTTTATACAAAATTCCTCCGTTTTAGGTATCAGTAATACTATTATAATAAATTTTAATTAGTCATATTCCTCTTCCTTTCCTTAAATACATATAAATTAAACCTTTGAACTGGTTTTTTGTGTTAATCTGTAAATTTGACATTGCTCTTTAAGATTAATTGATTTATATATTTTGAAAATTTACAATATGTTAAGGTATATTTCCTTATTATCATTTTAACTCATAGGATCATTCCCAGTAGTGGTTAATTGAGTTACCTTATATAAATCTTGCTAGTTTACAGGATTTATAAGTGAATTATATTGGTTTATACTGTTTCTGTGAATTCACCAAATGGCCTAGATTTTAGAATTTTATATTTCTGTCTTTCTCAAATAAATTTAAACTTAACTCCTCCTCTGACTTTACATAATTACAATTATTGAAAATAACATGGTTTATAACTTATTGTGTGGTGTAGTAGTTAATTAACACTACGGTTATTAAAATAAATAATTATGAACATTGTTTAGCAATCTGCACAATTGAACATATTGCAGACATGGTTTGAACATATATCTTTTAACTATTTTTGAGTTAACATAGCATACCTCTTGGAACATTATTAATGGTATGTAGGCTACTATTTAGCAAACATAATTCTTTTTAAAACACATAACATAACTCTTATTTTCTAATAACTCTTACAAATACATTTTACTAACACATTGATTTTAGGACTGTGAATAAACAGTCTATTTAAACATTTTACACTTATTAATACTGTATTAATGCCAGTCCTTTCTGGTCTAAACCATTATTATTTGTGATCCCCTACCTCAGTAAACATAAACTCCTATACTCTATTTATTATCATTTTTTACCAATGTCTTGTAAATAAAGATTTACATTAAAATAATAAAATACTGGAAATCTCCCATTTTATTATTTTATTATGCTGTTTATTATTAGATATTAAAGTTGTGATATAGCACACTGATAAGTTAGTATCACCAACTTTAAGTTTATTGCATTTCTAAAAAACACTTACACAAATTCACTTTCACTGTTGGTTCTGATATTTTGAGTCTTATTATCTCAGACCAGACCTTTAGTAATCATGGACTGTTAAGACTAGTTTATTTTCTTTATTACACAATAGCTTTAGTCGGTTCACTTCTTATAACGCTATACAGCACTTTAGTTTTCTCAATAATTACATTTTTATAGGATTTTGGGTATGTTATACTTTCTTTTGCATAGTTTTTGTGGGTTTGGGGTTGATAGTAGTTTATATAATAATAGGTTTTACAACGGTGTTTCTTTCATACTATTTCTTCCTCTCCTCCTGTCTTCTTTCTTGTCCTTCTTCGTATCTTCCTTCTGGTCTTCCTTCTTGTCCTTCTTCTAGTCTTCATTCTTGTCCCTCGTCTAGTCTTCATTCTTCTGGTTTTCTTGTCTTCCTTCTTCATTCTTGGGTAAACCAAGGTACTTGGTGTTATCTCGACTGAGGTTTAGTTTGGAGCATTTAATTTATTCACTGAACTGACTTTATTCTTCTATACAGGTTTCAGGGTATTGTTTTCTTCCTGATCACAAACTTTATTCTTCCCTCTTATTGTTTTTGGGGTATTTTGGTGTTCACCACTCTTTAATTGAGTCTCTTTTTTCTTGATATGGTCTTATATAACTGGTTTACTGCTCTGAGCTTCCTGGGTAACTTACGGATATTATACTATGAGTTGCTTCGATACTTTCTTTGGTTTTTTAAACAGTGGTTTTTATATATAATGTAATGAGGATTTTTATTTTATTGTGGTTCATTCCTTTGATTTATTTAAATGTCATTCTATATTATTATAACATTTGTTGGTGTAATTAAACTTTATGATTTCATATGACTTAAGATGTAGTGGATTTTCTGTCACGCTACAATATATATAACGGATCTTTACAGCTGTCGCCGTTCCTCCGTCCCCAACTTCCATTGTAACCTATCGTAGCATGTAAGTTCTTCTAAATTTCTTGCAACCATTGCTTCCGCTACGTCATCTCCCCAACTCCTCCGTGGACGTCCTCTTTTCCTCCTCACCGGTGGTATCCATTCCAGTATTTTGCGGGGCCATCTGTCATCTTCCAATCTCTTCACATGCTCAAACCATGTCAACTGCCTCCTTTCTATTTCATCTATTATTGTCCTATCAATATTCATCTCAGCTCTAATAGTCTCATTTCTAACCCTGTCTAATTTTGATCTTCTACAACTCCTCCTGAAGAAGTCCATTTCCGCTGCCATCTGTTTTTTCTTATTTACGTTTGAAACGTTCCAAACTTCTGCTCCATAAAGGATTACACTTTGCACCATGCTATTATATATATGTTTCTTTGTATTTCTGGTTATACTTCTTTCCCATAGAAGCGAATTCAGCTTTCTTATAACGGTTCGCCCCTTGTTAACACGTTCTTGAATTTCATCTTTGCTGCTTCCCTGTTTGTTGAAAATAACGCCTAAGTATTTACTTTTTTCAACACCTCTTATCCTGTCCACATCCAATTTTAAGTCCTTAACTTCTTTGTTTCCCACTATCAGGTACTCACATTTTGCCATGTTCATCGTCAAACCAGCTGCGTCATATTCCTCTTTTAACTTTCTGACCATATACTCGAGGTCTTCGTCATCCTCCGCTAACACAATCTGGTCATCGGCAAAATACAGAGTGAACAGATTGTCATCTCCTACTCTCAGCCCCATGCTTTTACACTTCTTTGTCCATCTTACTAGAGATCTGTCTAAGTATATTTTAAAGAGGGTAGGGGACAAGCAGCATCCTTGTCTCACGCCTTTTGTAGTTTCGAATGGGAGAATGAGTTTGTTTCCCAGTTTGACCCTGGTGATATTTTGTTGATAGTATCTTCTGGTGGCTGCAATCAAATTTGCATTTATGTTCAAATGCTCCATCTCCTTCCATAACTGTGAGATTGAAACGCTATCGTATGCCTTTTCTAAATCTATTAAAGCTGTATGCGTTTCTCTATTATGCTGTAGGCCTACTCTCTTTTCAACTGCTCTTTTGATTGTAAAGATGTTGTCTACCGTGGATCGCACCGCTCTAAAAGCTGATTGCTCTTCGGGTTGTTTGGTCTTGATGTCTTCTTCAATTAAGTTTTTCAATATCCTTGAATATATTCTCCCGATGGTCGGGATCACAGCAATTCCTCTGTAATTTCTAGGGTCCAACTTTGAACCCTTCTTATGGACTGGTGAGATATACGATGTTCTATAAAACAGGTTAATTACCTTCTGTCACGCTTCTTAAAATCCGAATACAGGATTACTCGAGTTTCGACAACTAATGTGTCATCATCGGATCCTCATGAATATAGCTAAAAATACATTTGTCGATGTTTACACATCTCGTCGAATAATAAAAACAACACGTACATAGTACAAAAATATTAAATAATTTAACACACGGTAAAAATAAAATAAAATAAAACAGAACAAAACACAATACACATAGCCGCCGCGAACCTGCACAGAAACGAGTTACATAGTAGAACGCGTTATATTATAGTAGAACGCACAGGACTATGTAACGCGTTCCTGTGCAGGTTCACGGCGGCTAAGTGTATTGTGTTTTGTTCTGTTTTATTTTATTTTATTTTTACCGTGTGTTAAATTATTTAATATTTTTGTACTATGTACATGTTGTTTTTATTATTCGACGAGATGTGTAAACATCGAAAATTTATTTTTAACTATATTCATGAGGATCTGATGATGACACATTAATTGTCGAAACTGAGTAATCCTGTATACGGATTTTAAGAAGCGTGACAGAAGGTAATTAACCTGTTTTATAGTCTTAACCGCTTCTGGAGACAAATAATAATATTTAAATACGATGTTCGCCACTCCACTGACACTTCTTCTCCATTTAGGCATCTTTCGAATAATTTTCTGAGCATTTCAAACAGCTTGGGGGGCCCATATCTAACTAAGTCTGGGTTTATTCCTCCCGGACCTGGGAATTTCCTCAATTTTGTACCTTTTATTGCCTCTTGAACTTCTTCAATACTTAGTGCAATTTCTCCAGCTACTTTTATTTCATGGTCATTAGGAATGAATTTATTCCTTGTTTCAACCAATAGCTCCATAAAGTGTTGTATCCATTTTGTTTCAGGTATGTTGTTCAAAAATATCTCTGTCCGATTTGTAGTTTTAATGCCTTTAATTGTCTTCCAAGCTTATGAGCTTTGTGTAGCTCCCAGCTGATTATCTATGCATTCACATCTTTTCTCCCAAGCATTATTTCTCTTCTTCACTACTTGTTGTTTAACTTCTCTATTCATTCTTTTATATTCTTTTTTAGTCTCTCCGTCTTTAGTTTGTAGTAGTTTCAAATATGTTTCCTTTTTCTTTTTGATTTTCTGTTCTATTTCACTATCCCACCAGAATGGTTTATTTGATTTCCGATCCTGTCTTCCTAGGGCTTCCTCAGCCGCTTCTCTAATACATTTCTTTATATGCTCGTATTCTTCTAAAGTGGATCTGGTTGCTGTCATTAACTTTTGTTCTAATCTCCACGAATACAGCATTCTTGTACTATCGTGCTGAAAGCTCTTCAAATTATATTTTGCGTCTTCAATTTTTGGGCCAACATTTTCTGCTCTTTCTACATGAGCTCCTATGAAGGGAATATACAGTTTAGCAACGACCAATCTGTGATCTGACCCACATTCAGCTCCCCTGTGCACTCTCACATCCCGCACTCTCAAACCAGATCTTTGTCTCAATATTACATAATCTATTATAGATCTTAGACCTCTTGTGTTCTGGTACCACGTATTATTATTTTTTTGATAGGTAAATTTCTTGAGCAATTTTGACTTAAGAGCATCCAAATAAATACACTTTTATTAATACATGTAATCGGATTCAAAGTTTTGTTCTTCAGTTACTAGAGCCTTATATCGGTCTGTACTATCTGATAGGATTTCAAACAAAAATTATAATTTGCATTTTCTTTGACACCCAACCAAAACGTGTGGCCAATTAATTTAAAATGTTATTTGATGTATAAATATTTCTTTGTTATTCTACGTAACTTACCCAAAGTATTCTTTTCTCCTACCTCACGTGTCATTGGTAACCGTATAATGCGACACTTATTTTTACCAAATGTTTAATAAGTTGAGTCATTTTTCAAATACGACTTTTAGTGACTCTTTTATTCACTATGATGTCATCAGTTTACACACTGTTCATGAAATAATATAAGCTTTCTACACTTTATTGAAAAGTAAAAAACTAAGGAATTAAAATTATGTGTCATATGGTAAAGTAACTCTCTTCTGTGCTAAATGTATAAAATTTGTATTATCTTCCGTGCTGTTTGATCGTACGACGTGATGTCGAAGCTTACTCCTTTTCCATTGCGGTGGGATTACAGATGCCATTAAGCTCCGACTGGCCTACACATCTAGGATTAAAATAAATAAGGCCGTAACCAAAGTCTTGCCATAATATTACACAGAACACACAGATTACGCTTCTGAAATCGTAATGTTAGGAGCTTACAAAAGCAAGAGTAGAAACGAATCGACGCACGTCTGACAAATTGAATTATCAGAAGAAAAACTATAAGTCTCAGTTGCTGACTGAATACTAAATTTTACTTTCCATTAACGAGGCCTCCAGAAAACTGTATATTCCAAACAATTTATTCCAACAAATATTTTCATTAATAAATATTTCCAATAAATACATTTTTGCGTAATTAGTATTAGTTTAATTAATAGTAAGTAATGAGAATGTCCCGTGTAAAATGTTAATTGCACGCAACATTAGAGTTGAGTGTTTGGCGGAACATTAAATTTAATTTAAGAGGAAAAGAAAGTATCAGTGTTACATGGAATATAAAAAATCTGTAATTTAGAAAAATTTAATAAAAATGTAATCGTAGGATAAAAAGAATATTCCAAATTTTGTTTCGTTATAACTTTAAATTTGTTTAAAATACGTTTAACTTCATTAGTATATTTTGTTTCATAAAGATATGGATTATGTTATTAATAATCTTAATTTGAAGCAAATGTTAATAATAATGTTTTTTGCAGTTTTCCCCTTGCAAAATGACTGTCTTGTAATGGATTATTACAAGCATTTAGCATTCTTATTGAAATAGTATTTATTGACAATGAAGTTATCTTTAAATAGTAACGAAATTTATTAAGATTACGAAGAAATAGGTATTTTGATTCAATCTTTCTTGACAAGCAAACTGGCTAAGCTTGCTTGTCAACGTACAGCTAGATACATTTTATTCTGTTACTTCTTTGGTGCCCATTAGGTTGTCATTGTGTTGTTGTCGTAATGGCTTCTAAAGAGTCATTGATACTTCCGTGAACATAATGGACTGGTTTAGCTACGTCGACGATGCTGTTTGTGTGTAACCGTTACTCAGGATTATGGCCGCCGTGACTGCAGAGCAGGCGAAAACGTGTGTTACTGCCTGATCAGTGTTGAGACAGCTATTGAAGTTTATGTACGTCCTTGTATCTCCCGATTGATCTTAATTCCTCCGAGGTGAACAGTTCGTATTCTTGCTAAAGTAACAGAGATCCTTCTATCAGCATTTACTCTGTGTATGCAATGTATCCCTGATTCATGAGAACTGAGTGTAAATTTTGCCAGAGTATTGGCATCAGAAAATTGTCCAGTAGATAGAGTACAATATGAGGACAGTGAAAAGTTGTAAGCTTCAACTATGGGCGGCATCAATATCACAAATTTTTGTCTTATGTTGATACTACATTTATTGTTAGCATGAGTGTGAAACTACCAATGAATGTGTCAGTTTATCTACCAATAATTTGTATAATACAGCTGTTTGAAACAGAAGTGTTGTTCAGATTCTTTAAAATGAAGAAAATTGAGTTTCGTGGGGTCATAAAGTTCTTGGTAAAAAAGGTTTAACACCAAGCGAAATTTATTTAAAGTTCGTTAACGTCTTTGGGGACTCTTCATTTTCAACACTTAAAAAATGGGCTGCCGAGTTTAAACGTGGTCATACGAGCTTGGAACACGATCCACGTGAAGGACGTCCAAAAACGACAACTTCGGAAACCGTGAAAAAATTCCATAATATGCTTTTGGATGATCACCGAATTCAAGTGCACGGAGTTACTGAGACTGCAGGCATTTCAAAAGAACGCGTCGTTGGACGTATTTTACATGAGCAATTGCAAATGAAAAAGCTCTGTGCTAGGTGGGTGCCGCACTTGCTCACAGGAAACCAAAACGCATGGGCATGAAAATACCTGAACAGTGCTTGGAGCGTTTTATTAAGAACAAAGCAGAATTTCTGCGTCAGTTTATTATGATGGATGAAACTTGGATCTACCACTACACACCAGAATCCAAACAACAGTCAAAGCAGAGGACAGAGCTGGTTGTTCAGCGCCAACGAAGGCAAAGTCAATTTCATCATCAGGAAAAGTCATGGCATCAGTGTTTTGGGATGCTGAAGGTGTTTTGTACATCGATTAGATTAAAAAGTGTCTAACATTAACCAGGAAATATTATTCTAACCTTTTATTGAAACTAGACGAAAAATGTTGTAAAAAAGACCCGGTTTGCAGAAGAAGAAAAATCATTTTCCACCAAGACAATGCACCCGCCTATAAAAGTGTTTTAGCGATGGTAAAATTAAGAAATCACCCCTATTAATTATTAGAAATCCTGCCAATTCCCCAGATTTTGATCCTTCATACTTTCATCTAGTCCCAAAACTCAAAACTCTTTCTCGCTGGTTAGCAATTTTCATCGGATCAAGAGGTGATTTCAGCTGTAGAGGTGTATTTTGCAGACCTTACAGAAAACCACTTCAGGGACACGTTAGTGGCATAGGAATATTTCTGGGATAAATGTCTTTTGCTAAAAGGAGATTATGGTATGCTGAAAAATACAAATATTTTTGAAAGTATAAATTCGTTTTCTTTGTTAGGCGTAATTTCACACCAGGTACATTGCAAATTTTACAGGTTAGCTGTATTCAAAGTTCGCGATACAGTAGATATGGTTCTAAACTCTTTTACATCAGGGTTTTTTCACGTCTTACAGGATCACAGTCATCCCTCCAATATGCAAGGGCGTATTTCTACACACGCGAACGTGGTGCTACATTGATTCGACCTTGGATTCAATCACTTAAAGCTTAATCTGTGTCGTATTACAGCCTCACCAAAACTGTTTTCTAATTTGAACGCTATATAGTAGCATAAACATACTAAAATATATAGCAGTACTTGTAATAATGTCTTTAAAGTTCTGCAACCTACTTTACTGGAAACCAATTTTCAATAAACAAGCTACTTATGGTGTTCGCCGTTTCTTCACATAATATAAAAAGACGTGTTAAATGTCATATTTGATAAAGAATATTTCACTTAATGTAGGCCGTAACATAGACTGTAAACTACATGCCAAAGTATACACTATCGCCTTCATATTTTTGACCCTTTAAACTTAAACCTAGATTTGATGACAATATTGCTCCGTCGAGACGATAGGCCTACATAACGTGTGGCTACGTGAAGATTTGCATGCGTTGTATGAGCGGTAGTATAACGCAGTGCTCACGCACCTTTTCGACTTTTCAGGACGCGCCTTCCAGATTGCGGTCGATTATCCTACTAGCATCCAGGCCATTTTTGGCACATACTGAAACAAAGAGCAGGGTACAATTAAAAAATTCAGAAGCGGACTTAGTCACTTTGGATTTGCGATTTGGTATCGGAGTTCTTGTATGTGCTATATAAATTATTGTATGCGTACGTACAGACATCTGTAATCTTATATTATTTATTGCACATTGTTAGATAACCGACGTTTAATGTGTGTTACAGTAGTACGGTTGGACAACCGTAGCTTGAAGAATCGTTTACCTATGAGTGCTTATTTGTGTTTTGCTCATTTAACAATCGTTAAGGTTCTAAGTAGCAATTATATCTGGAGTCAATTATTTTATCTGTTTTTACTGTGGAAAAACGACAATTCGTGCAACCATCGTAACAATATTATTAAGGATACATTTTATACATAAAATTAAAAACAAAAATGTTAAGTAACCTAAGTAACGGGTAAAGTTCCTGTTAAGGTGAATGCTGTCTGTGATATAAATTAAGAGTAACAACTATTCCTATTAGTAGTAGGTTGCTTGGTGTTTCACTCGTAATACAATAATAGTGGACTGTATGAATTAATCTTTATTATTTCACTCGAATGTACATTGAATATAAGCTCATGTAATGTGTAAATGTATGTTGATTTTAATACATCACAGGAACTTGAATAACGAATGAAATAAAGTAGAATTTCGCGAAACCTTTTGCGTTGCCTCGCCGAGAGTTTCTGCACTACTGAAACTAAAATTAGTGGGGCGAACGAACAGCACGCAAGCTGGCCAATCAGAAGTAAGCAACATACATTCACATGTTACACGCGCGTTCAATTGAAATTAAAATAGAATCTTAACAGTTCCTAATCTAACCTATCTAATACAAAACCGAAAAATGTCCGTACTAAACAGAACTTTCTTTCTTCAACACTTCCTGAAACTGGTAGTAAAAATAATCATGAACACGGTATTCACAGAAAACAACGGATGTTATTTTCAAAACATAAAATGATTTGTTTTCCTGTGCATTTACGCGTTCTATATTTACAAAAATTAAAATAAAGCCAGAACAAATTATTGTAAATCAGTTGATTTTCTAACGACATCTTGGTCACACACGCTTCACGTCTTACGCCGTCTGGGAATTCAATTTCAACAACACAATAAACGGCAATGTTTTGATATCCTGCAGTCGTGCAGGATACTAGAATAAACGTTTAGAGCATGAAGGTTACTCAAGCAGAACAGATAGGCCGAGTAGTTTGTAATCCCGTTGGAAACCAATGAGGTAGCCAAATGTTACAAAATGACAAAATCTATTTCGTTGAATGTTTTTCTCGAATTTACTGTTAGAATAGTAAACTTTAACTACTTTAGCTTTCTCTCTCGCACTTTAAAATTTTCTGTGCTCTGCCACTGGTGGCTTATTATCAGCACTACAGTATGCTTATTTGTACATTTAAATAGTTGATCTTAAGTTGATGCTATAAGATCTACTCAAGCGTTTGTTATTGTACTTAAAATATCAGTCATTGGTTTTAATTGTACTGTTTTAATTACATCTTGAAGAGTTTATATTTTAAAAATTGCCTGGTAGCACTGACATAATACATTGATGGAATTACAAAAAAGACATATACAACATGGTATCTTTTTTTATATAGCAGGCAGCATATGAAGATATAACGCAATCGTAGATATACAGTCATAAAACAATTCATTTTAAAAGGCTATACAGTGGCAACCAGCGTGCACAAGTGCGACGTTACTCGTGCTCTTGTACTTTCATTTCATTACTTTCAGTTAAAGCACATTCTACTATGTAGCAAAGTACTTGGACTCGATGTCAATAAATAAACAACATTATATGCTGTAGTGAAGAACATAACACTCCATATCGACTGCATGTATTAATTTAACCTAAAAATGTTGCTAACAAAACATTTTGTGCGAAGGCAAATTAAATTCCTAAATTAAAAAAAAAAACTTAAACTGTACTCTTTGTGTTTAGCAAACATCTTTGCTCTAAAAAGACGTTTATTTTACAGGCAATTAAATTACTTATCCTTCCATAATGTAGTTATTGTGTTAACTACATATAGCAAAGTCTTTGTTTTCCTGTTTTGCATAAAATCTTGGAGTATTTGTTATAAATACTTGTAGTTATTAAATAATAGCAAACATGGCACATGTACTACTATCGGCAAGTAGCAGTCTCTTTATCGTCCGTTGTAGAAACATCATAACTTGCAGCCAGGTAAGTACGGAGGGTTCGAAAGATATAAAGTATACCTTTTTTAAAAGAATATTTGACGAAGGCAAGTTTCCTGGCGAAAATACGTCATATTTTTATTTTAAGTAAGTAATAAACAAACATTTTGTATCCGGTCAATAATATATCTTTAAATACATTTCAGTCTCAATAGAAACCACAAATACCTTTTACCTTATTTCTAAATAAATTTTATTTTCTTCGTGAACACAAAGTGAGAGCCTAAAAACGTTGTTATTAAACAGATAAATTCCAGCTGTTTATTATTATAGCTAATATTTTTCAGATTAGTTATTAATTTAATAACATGAATTTTAAATTAAAGTTTTGCTAGTAATTGCTAATCACAAACATATCAATGTCATACGATGCTAATCGTTAGCCTAAACGATTATTACAGTATAAATTGTAGAAAATATGTTTTATTTCGTAAACTACTTATCCTAAAATTAAAATGAGTGTAAATTACTGTCAATAAATTAAGTTTCAAGTGGCTGTCAAATAGGAGAAATTATACCTCATACACTTTAATAGTATTATACCTGAACATAGAACTAATAACATTTTTAAATAGGTTACATTTTTTCTCGATCAGAACATAACTTATTTTATTACTCACGATCAGACAATACTAAGTACAGTATTTACAAATTTTTGAATCCTGTACAATAATGGCATCTTTATTTCCAGACATCTACTTTACTCCGGTATGTATGTAAGCCATAAAAATTACCTTTGATCATATAATTGAATTTCGCCAATGTGATCAGTGAATGTGATCACACTGAACATCATTAAACTAAGTTAATGACAAGTATATAAGCGTCTTAAGATTAACTTCAGCAAAAACCATCCTACTGTAACTAAAAAAAGAAAGTTAATTTCAAGTCTATCGCCAGGCGAAATTCCAGTGTACAAATAACCAATAGGCCAACTAAAACTATCTTGAAACTTAAAGTACAAATTGTCAACAAGTTTACTGGAAAGCTAAAAGTCTTCAAATTATGTACTCCACAACGGCTGTAGATTTTATCTTAAATGGAACAACTCTTCCTTCGATAGCATGTTCATAACATATTTACAATAATAACCTACATAACTTCCACGTCAAGATGATATACATACAGAAGTTTCAAAATGTCTCACTGATTCATTCTCAAGGTATTCACATGCAGAAATAAATGTTTTGATGAATTAAAAAAAGCACAAGACTTCTAACAACTTGTATCGAGAGGAAAATTTTATATATTTATACAACAGGAAATATACAGTTTTCTATTGCAGGCTATGTAACAAGATGAGTACAATTATTCAAGGCAAAAAATATTGTTGCTAGAAACGCTCTTATGCTTGTATTGTCCGCATATCCAAGGATGAAGAGCATTCCCATCATAAATCAATCCGCGCCCATTTAACCGCATCTTTCAAACTGTAAAGTTTGATTGATAAAAGGAGTCATCTCCTTAACCCCGTTTACATGAAACACAAACTTGGTAAGCTGACGTTGAACTGAAGCATTGACTTGGAAAAATTGTATTTTTTAACTAATCAAACACATTTGGCTCACTACAGTAATTAACGCCTATTATTGAACTACTAAATGATTATTTGTTTGTTAACCTCAACACTTTGAATTCTGAGACTTCTATTAACTCCGAATGCCATTGCTTATTGATTCTGTAAAAATGTTTTCCTCATTTTTAAGCTTAATAGCCAAATGACTTCTTCCATCAAGTAATCGGTTAAAAAACATAAATTTTATCCAACCAGATGTTTTGTGTAATGTAGTTTATAACAGATCAATGTATAAGATACTATTAATCTGAATTTACGAAATTATATTGTGCATATACTGTACGTTCTCACATCGTTATGTAACAACAAATATATAATTATATATCAATTATATTTTGAATAGTAACTACATGTTAAATAATAAATTTTGCATTTACATATAATAATATTTCAATTTTATATTCATATAATATTTTAATTTATTATTTAAATTTAATAATATTCATATTTAAATTTAATCAATTTTTATAAGTTTGAGGGGTTGGTAAATAAGGCCTTTAACCCAACGAAGTGGACAAAAAGGTTTTGTTCATGATCGTGGTTGATTCTCAGCTACATACACACACTTATAAAGGTGAAATGGAAATTTGTACAAAAAAGAGTTAAAATAATCTTGTCGTAGCTGGTACAGTAAACAGGCTACTTTTAGGAAGGACAAAATTATGCCTGTCTCTATGTGTTTACTTCCGAAGTCCTCTTTCAGGGTAACTTTTCACTCCATATCTCCGTTTCAGTTCGGCAAGAGCACTACAGTTTTCAGTTAGATATTTTACGGTGAATGCCCCACAACATGTCCATACCCGTCGTTCTTGACCTTCCAGGAGGTAAGAAACAATCAGGTTTCTGTGCCCAATTGATAGTCGGTGAACGACTACCATCACCTGCCATTTCCATTTACAGCCGCTCTCAGTACTGAGTTTTCGGTACTGTTGCTTCAGGCAGTTGTAAACTTAGTACAGACAAAAAATTGTCTCTTACTTTGCTGTTTATAGTACCGAACAGCGGGGTCTTCGGAGACTTGCGCAACCTTTAGCAAGCCCTTCATACTGCTCGGCAGTGTATAGACACGCCCCTTTGGGCAGTGTCTACGAGTGGGAGGCACCCTTGACGACAGACACACTCACTACCCGTTAAACAATTATACGATCTTCAACATATTTCTCCAGAACCAACCTAAAAGTTGTTTCGGTTTAGTTGAGTGGTACAATATCTTGCTTCTGCTAGCTACATCGGCCGGTAATGTGGTTTACGAAGCAGGGCAGGGTGGCACCTACCATGGAACTTGCGTTTGAACCATTGGTGCCTGAACAACATTTTATGATTATTTCAAATAGTAATTGTAAACAGTGATTAAAACACAAATTTATCAACAAACACAGTATAATTTGCTACAAATTTGCAATTTAAAATTTAGCAATTATGTGTAATACTTCAATGTTAAAACTTCGAAGTTACATAATACGATGTAAGGCAAAGCTGGAAACAGTTTGAAAACATGGTTCACCTTAATATTTTATTTCTATACTAGTTTAGTTAGCAAACATAAACCAGGGTTTCAGTGAAATGCCTAAATAAACAATTAAAAATTTACGTCCGAACTTCAAAGTGTATAAAAGTGTAAAAAGTGTATAAAAACTTTGAAATGTTCATAAATCTAAAACAAAACACTATTTAGAAATGTTACATCAGTTTAGAAATGTTACTTCTCCTTATCACTTGTTTCAAAAACCGAAATTTTAACTAAAGTTTACGCACAATTTTATCCAGTGTTAAAGTATTGTCACACACGTAGTACGTATATCACAGCGCGATAAAGTTTGCTTACAAACAACATACAATTTTGTATACGTTATATAATTTAACATGTTTTATAATAATACATTACGATTAATTGTGTGTGTTATATTATATACAATTATATTATTTATCATTTTTTCTTTAATCCTAAATCGTTTTCAAGATCTTAATTTATTTTATTATTGCGGTAATATTTGTCTTCTACAAATTAATATTTGTTTATTTGTCTCCCAAATAGCACTAATATCCATGCCGTTGGGTGCTGTGACCGGTAGACCGATATATTAACCACTAGACTCGGTAGCAATCGGGGAGAAAATCTGGTTGGTAAAGAGAGTACTTTAGGAGAGCAGAATATATGAATCGGATAAGTAATATCTTGAAATATTCTACAGTCCATGAAGCAATAAACGGGTATACTTGAGCAACGCTTACAATCGAACATCTGAATGCGGACCCAATTCAAGCTTTAATTAGGATGACTCACATGATTTCCAAATGGTCACAACTACAAAACGCGTGGAGTACTCATCAACAATTATAAAACTACTTGTTCATTTCATGTATTCCTTAGCCTACTGGTTAAGGATCTTGAAATAAGCACCTACTTAAATTGTAGTAACAGATGCTTAAGTATTCTACACATTCATAATCGTTGGAGTAATTTTTTTGTTCTGAGCTGCATTTTAATAAATGTACAATCCACAACAATTACTACATACTTTTAAATAATTGAAGTAAAATGTAAATTACCTGATGAAGCAAAATACGATAAATTATTGTCACGTTTTCCACTTATCAAAGTGAAAATCAGATTAAACGCTTACAATAGAACACTCGCACTAAACTATACGTTATAGTTGGTTAACAGTAAATTTTTGTGTGTTAAATGATTTGATTAAATAAATGTTTGACTGCGCTACACGCTTCTATTCGAGTACACTGTGCAAATGTTATAAGTAGTAATTAAACTAAAATAAGAGGTCATTACCTTGTATGGTTAAATGTAGTTAATGTAATGACGATTTGGTAACATATTACATTCAGTATACCGTAATTGCTTAGATGATTCTTAATACCATCATTTATTATACATATGATATACAAAGATCAATATTCATTATCTTTCCTCTATGCAATGAAACTTCTTAGGGTACCATTAATGAATGTTAACATTTCCATCAACATGAAAAACCAACAAAATTCCCATCCCATTTTCCGATAATTAAAAAGGGCAAAGTATTTTCAAATAACAAAATCTAAAAGTTTCATTTATAAATTCATTACATTTTAGTCATTATTTTTAAGCAGTATCAATGTATTTATGAAATGTAAAAATAATAGAATACTTTGTAATGTAATAATTAATATAAATTTCTTATGAGTTACCACACACTTAAGGCGCTAAAATTAACCAATTTATTAGGATAGTTTTAAAATTAGTTTAAAATTTAAATTACATTATTTCGAAAATTAGCATAGTCTGTCCTACTAACATTAGCCTACAAATCTATTCTAAAGTGTGTCATAACAAAATCACCGTTATAGTATAATTTGATATTTTAAAACTAATTGAACTACGAAATTCGATAACTGCATTGATGTAAAATATATTTTTTTTTTAGTCCCACTGTAGAATAATTTCAAAAACAATTAGGATGGGAAACAAGAAACATTAAATTGGCTAATTAGAATATACACTAGAGTATTCACTTACACAAATAACCTACCTTTCCTTTTCACCCCATTGAAGTCAGATTCAACTCATATGCTTACACAAAATTCTTTTAATAATTAAAAGGTAGAATAATAACTTTTATAATATAATCAAACTGTTTTATAAGCAGAAGAGAACACTTTAATATTTATCAGTTTTTATGTCAACAGTAAAACAAACTTAAGAGCTTCATGTGATTACTCAACACAAGTCAAACGATTAATATTCAGATATTAATTAAGTGACATCCTCATTCTAATGAATTACAGAGATGAAAGTACCTTAGAGTTGGTTATTAAATAATCTTGATGAACAAAATATAATAACAATAGTAAAACGTGTAATGAAAGCCGAATATGAAGTGTAAATGTTATCAAGGTAAAATGAGTCCAAGCGAGATGTTCTGTCGGTGGAACAAGTCAACCTAACCCATAATAATACTCAATATCGTTATTTTAAAATCAGAGCCGTTATTGGTTAATAATTAATGAGAAAAGATTACTTAACTTTTCGTCACTTTAGTTTTTATTACACGTGGAACAGGTTCATTTAGTACTAACCTACAAACTAGAAAAATATATATAATCGGTGGCTGCCAAAGACGACCAACAAGTGCTTTCATAAGGTGTAGATAATTTATTGAAACAGTCAATCCTGGCAGTAGCCAAACATCTTGCAAACGACCAATAGTAAAATTAATATATACTGCTCTATTCAGGTAATAACTTGAAAAAAATTGTTCTACACCAAACTTTAAATATGCATAAGACTATAACAGTATATTCTATCATCACCAACATTATTATAACGAGTGAAACTAATTTATTGCCAAACCACTGGCTATCCAGTACTCCCTGGATTGAAATTCAAAGCCTCCACTAAATCAGTGAAGAGACATTTTAATGTTCAATGCTCAGTGGTAAGCATCCTGAGGTCACATTAATCATCACATTCTGAATACCACAAAGATCTTGCTGTCTCTCAGTACATTTTATGCCTATCCACAAAATAATTTATCAAGCCGGAAAATATAATTTCTGTGCGTAACGCCCAATGTTGAAGCGAACGACGCTCTTGAAAATAACTATTCCTAGAATAAGCAACTTTTATATAACAAGTTTGAGTAAATGTATAGTAAAAGAAAACACAAATTTTAATATTTATTTAATATATAACACGCTTATATTAGAAACATAAACACTTTAAATTTCATAATCAAAAACATGGCCTTTTAAAGACATGGCCTTATGTCTTCCTTATGGATCTTGCATAGATTAACAAAATTTAAAAACAGATGAAGACTTTGACGGTACTAATCAGAAAAGGAAACTTATTTGGTAAACTTTAAACACGAGTGTTGTAACATAAACTATCGTTAACATGAGTTCTAATAGAAACGCTAAGAGATAAAAATGTATTGCACGATTTATATGTTAAGTACAATTTACATAAAAATAAGAGAGCCTTTATAATAAAACGTGAAAAAATAATGAAAGAAATAAAGAAATAACACAGGTCAGTTATTTTCATTGTAGCTTGCTATAGTCCGTCCGTTAGGCAATCTAGCCGTCCGTTAGGCTATTTCTATTTAGCGTCGATGCTTGAAAGCATCAGATTGTGATGATTACCGAAATATGCTTTTAGTAACCAAGACCAAAATAACGTCATAAGTATTATTAGATTATTCTACAGAGGAATCCCGCAAGTGATAATAACAACACTCACAAATTACAAACTGTATTGTCATCTCAGTAAATTCATAAGGAAAGCTGCGAAAGGAATACAAACTGAAAATAGAAAATTATTCCGGCAGACAAAAGAAAATGTAATATCTAATTAGTGATTTCAGCTTAATATTCAGTAGGTTGCAAGGAGTAAGCAAGAGCATGTAGTAATAAAACCATGCACATGAATAATTATAGCAAAGCCTCCATTAAAAACACTAATTTTCAGTTGTCAGGAGATTCCGGACATGAAACGGAAGATACCTTGAACAATACAACTTGAGACATACCTTCACAGCAGTTTCTCTGGGAACCAACAACCACAACGACAATTAAAAAATTATCGACGACGACCATTATGTCAAGAGAGCAATAAAGGCAACGGTATAATTACGGTATAAACAGCTTAACTAGGTACAAAACTTAACTGGTTTCAAAAACGAGGATGCATGTTATTTTTAATTACTAGTAGCTATAGTTAACGTTATTATTATGATCATGCATAGAAAATTTCAATAAACAAATTTACAGGTTTATCTCGCCTCACATAAATAAGTAACAGCATGTAGACTACTAAATAACATAGGGCTCTCACGGTCCGTTCAACGAAATTTAAATTTTCAAATTAATTGTCCGTAACGCTAAGTTTTGTCCCAACACTAGGTTTCGGCAGCACGCAAGAGAGCCATCTTAAGGACATTTGGCAACACTTGACTCAGTATGGCGTTACCAGTCATGAGCTATGGGAACATGCGCGGTTGTTCCGCTGTGTTTATGCGGACCAATCAGAAGCGTACTTTAGGCTAAAACTAATATAGGAAAGTGGGCTCCACGCTTTCTAACTTTGTTGTTCCCCGTGTTTGAAAATTATTCTTCTTGCTCTCAATGTTCGGCAACGCGCGGGCTGCCGAAACATTAGCGTTGGGAAATCTCGGACTATAGGCCGGAGCCCGGAAGATTAAAATTTACAGAAGACTAATCAGAGAAAATAATAATACTAGCAATAATATTTATAGTAATAGTACTAGATCATCTAGTGCGACCTTACATTTCAATTAATGTACTATTCGTGGTATTAATAGTTATTTTATAAGTCTGTTAGGAGTCTAGGATTCTTTTCAAACGGTGTTTGTATCAAGCGTTTCTGTCAGCTGTGGCGTCCTATATTTCATGCCTATATTCCAAGAGATATCTGCAAATCTTGATGCATAACGTCATTCTTGATAAACAGTAATTTCACAGCGATTCTTTTTAATACTTTGATTGGATCCTCTGTATTATTACTATATTATAGGTGGAAACAGTTCTAAACAACTATATGACATCGGTTCAGAACCCTTTTATGAATGAGCAGTTTCCTACCAATGGACAGTGTCAATTTATAGACTATAATTGTACTTTGCATAATATGTGTCTAAACTATTGCTCTATGTTCTTTTTATCCCAAAACATTTTGTATAATTTAGCCTTATGTCCAAGTGAATTTCAAGATAATTTACATCTCTACCTTTTAGAATAGTTATGTCATTGAGCTTGGTAGGCGGTTTTTGTATTGACGAACACGACGGCCAACAACTTCTTGTAAAAACATTCAAGACACTCGAAACTATCTGAACTTATTATACAGTGATTGAAGTGTGTAATTGAACTTAGTATTAATCTGGAATGCTCAATTAGCCGCGACTTGATTTCTCTGTAAGAGTTACAATTTTTTGGCAGCAGAAGAAAGATGAGATTATCTACCTCACCAGACAAATTCAGGATATGAGCTTACAGAAATAATGAAATTCCTGAGAAGTCACTGTAATAAGGGGAATAATCCTTGTAAACAGCCGTGCTCGTGTACACGGAGAATACATAACAAGTGTCTGGAACAAAATGTTAAATTATGTTCCGTACACAAGTACGATGACTACGTGCAGACTTAATTAAATACGTGAAGTCATGGTATGCGGTATTAGAATTTATTTAACACGTGTTTATTTGACCTCTTTTATATTCAATCAGTTTTCCTTAGTCCTTTTAACAAAAAAGCTCATTGGGTCAAATTTAAATGTCCTCTTTTTTGAGATATTCAATTACTCTCGCTCAAATATTTTTCAGGCTATTTCTAATAATGTTTGAAACATTAATAAGGTTTTATAACTAGTTGTGGACGCCTTTATTTAAGTTCATTATGTTTGTTTTATTTCTGAGAACCCTAGGGCTCCTCATGACTTGACAAAGGCGAAGCACAAAGTTTTAACTCGCTCCTATTATTTACTCTTGCAATTTTATGCAATTATAAAGAATTGTGTGTGCATGTGTACGTGTAGTCGCAAAGTAGATAAAGCATAATAACTCGATACAGCTTTAGGTTTTTTAATATCAGGATAATTTTCCACTAATTATATATCGTAATAAAAAATATATTTCATTTGTTTTTCTTTGGTATGTGTTAAGTAAGTTATGTGTATGAAGTGTTTAAGTGATTCTAACTTATATAGTGTAACGTTTGATAGTTCAAATTACGTTTGATACGCTTAAGTCACAAATGATAACTCAATATATACTTAAAGTGGAAATTGTAACTGCGTATGGAAAACCTTAAACGTACAAAACGCTTATAAAAATAATAACACACATATAAGGTACTAAAAAGTGGCGCATTATGGTATTCTTTAACAATATAAGCGTTCTGCAACGTACAGTAATCCTTTCACAATAAAATACAGGGATTTCCTTCATATTGCTACGTCCATGATATAAAACATGACATATACGAAATACAAAATAGGCATATACGAATTTACATAAGGCTTACGTATATTTTACCGTTTTTCCAGTTGTGGTTCATAATGTTTTTTTTTTACTTAATCCAAATGAAATTAATTTGTTCGCTATATCAGTGGGGTATAATGGCCGTGTATTATTTACATCAGCATCAAGTATTATTTCTATAAAAAACAGACAACAAAGAAAATTCATAAATTTACTTTGTTATTCGTGCTTAAAAATAAGTAACGTAAGTTGTAAGAGTATATTGAACAAAAATTTTCAAAGTTATATTGTTTCACAATAATAAATTATTATATTGTGCTTTGTACTTTACTAACAATAAAAATTTAATTAAGAACTCTATGAAGCGTGAATTCTGATGCGAACAAAATCGCCTTTGTAACTCACATCAAAAACTAAAAATCACAAGAAAAATAAGATTTATAACGGGAGTATATTGAAACTTTTTATAAAAAGGTTCGTGTTCCGCAAAAATGTTATAAACGGAAATATTAAACTATACACAATATTACAATATAAACAACAAAAAAGGGTAACTAAACCATGCTATATCGAAAAATATAGGGAATCAATATCAGCGCAATATATCTTCTGCAAGCCATGTGTTATTATTTTTAATAGTAATAATATTATTATTATACTTCTTATGTTGTTATTCAATTTTTATTATTTTTTCTAATGTTTAGGTTAACGACGTCTATAAGGACCGTTCCTCGACGGGATGTGTCTTTCTCACCCACACTTTAATTGACTCAACAAACACATTAAGACGCCAAACGACATATTCAACATTTTCAAAGCCTACACAGGAATCTTGCTGCTTTTAGCAAGGACATACTTCTTTTTTTCTGTAACTGTTTGTTTCCGAGATACTCTTTCGGTTATCTTTCACTCTGTGTCACTGCTTTAGTTCTGCAAGAGCACTACAGTCTTCGAATATTCGATTATGTGTTCACTGTACATGCTCCACTACAAGTGCAGACGGGTTGTTCTTGTCCTTGTAAGAGGTACGAAGACGTCAAGTTCGTGTGCTCAATGCGCAGTCTGGTGATGCAAACCTGTTCTCGACGATTGCGATCACCCGCTACTTGCCATTTACGGACGCTCTACTTTACGGCAGATTGTTTGCTCTGCCGTGTGTTCCACACATTAATAATGATGGTCTTGTGGCAGCTAGTTTCGCGTCATCAGGTCGTATGGCAGTCGCATCAACTCGTGGACTATCAGCAGCGTTTCTCGCTGCAGTGTCACCTTCTTCGTTACTTTCAATGCCTATATGACCCAGGACACCAAACAAAAGTAAAAGGTGAACCAAGATCTTCTAACGCGTGGCATAACGCCATTATCTGCTGTAATAACGGATCCACTGTGCCCGGATTGTCCAAGGCAGTTAGAAAACTCAATGAATCCGTACAGATAACAAACTGCCTTTTACCTCGGTGTACACAGAATCGAAGAGCCTGCCACACCTAGTACAGTATGTCCAGGGCAGGGTCCAGGAGTGGGAGGCTCCCTCGATGGCAATCGCACTATACACTCCGCTCTCCGACTTCGACCTATTACTGTACACAATTGTGTGATCTAAACAGAAGTTTCAGTTTAGTTGAGTAGCACAATTTCTTGCTTCTACTGACGACACCCAGCCCACAATTTGGTTTTGCGAAGTAGCTAGGGGGACGGTCGTATACTCTAGCAAGTCTGCTGTTCGATTGTTATTATTGTTATCATAATTGTTATTGTTATTGTTATCGTTATCCTTACGACTAATTTCGTCCCTAACTTGGTAAACTTTAGAAACAGTTTCACGTATCTGAGACTGTTATATTCCACAGAGATAGTAATATTCTTTCAATCTAATCTATTAGTCAGTACAATCATATCGACATTCTCCAACACCGGAAAGAAGAATACGACAGTATGTCTGTAACGGGATTATATAAAACGCATTCTTTACGCGACTATCGCGAACACGAATTGTACGTAGAAAGTCATATCCACGCTTTCACAGTGCCCTTGCATAAAGACCACTGTACACTTTCGGGTTGTGTTTTTTTTCATCCACGTTAGCTTAGTGCTTTCACTGTCGGTTGAGCGCTCATGAATTAGAAGTTTAGGTGGTCCAAACGTGTAATGGAAGGGTCCATTATATGTTAGAAGACGGATTAGATCTTGCAAATGCGAATTACAGTAATGTGCTGTTTGCAACGGACTAAGGTAAGGCCGTTAGAATTTTCAGCATTCAGAAATGATAAATACATGACACGGCAAAAACCATAATGCTTACTACATTTATTGTGCACACCTAATGCAATAAAGGTTTTGTAAAATATATAAAAACACTTGGTAAGTTTCACAAATTTTTTAATTTACTCTGACAGCTGTTTCGACTAACTAAGCCATTATCAAAGAGGCGAATGAATGAAAATTACTAAACAACAGGATGTGAGTGGAGTGTAGGTGGTGAACATCTGTTTAGGGCGTATCTGGAATATCTGTGTTGAGATGGCGAGGGGGGAGGTGTGCAAGAGACAAGGGAAGGTCAAGTGTCTTTACAAACTAAATACAATCATGAATGCAAAATATAAAATTAACTAAACTAATTATAATCTGAATGTAAAATATAATTAACTGATTACATTCAGATTATATTTAGCTTAGTTAATTTTATATTTTGCATTCATGATTGTATTTAGTTTTTAAAGACACCTGACCTTCCCTTGTCTCTTGCACACCTCCCCCTTCGCCATCCCAACACAGATGTTCCAGATACGCCCTAAACAGATGTTCACCACCTACACTCCACTCACATCCTGTTGTTTAGTAATTTTCATTCATTCGCCTCTTTAACAATGGCTTAGTTAGTCGAAACAGCTGTCAGAGTTAATTAAAAAATTTGTGAAACTTACCAAGTGTTTTTATATAGTTTACAAAACCTTTGTATTAATATGTTTTACCAAGTGCCCAACGAGTCATCAATTAATATCGTGCTAATGCAATAATATGAAAATAAAAACTAACAAGATTGCTTTAACCAATGTTCAAACTGGTTTACTACATAAATTAAATAATAACGCCAAGGGTCATAATTAGACTATGTGAAACCTACTGTAATGGTGATAAATGAGCTGTTAAAGCTGTCAATGTTTTGATGTAATAAGACACGAGACTCGCTAAACCTAGTTTACTTACTCCATGAACAGATTATATGTACGTAATGTCATAAAATAAAAAAATATAAAAAGTAATGATTATACTGTAACCTACTTAAAAAAAATTAGCCTACGTTTTATTTAAACACCGGGTAATACATATCACAGGTGCAGATACTATATACTGTATCTGCTTACGTGCAATAACTATAATGTTAGGATATTAACGATCGCGTCTTAACAATATGATTTTAATAAACACCAAGTTATAAATATCGTTTACGTTAAACGTTAACTTACTGTCTTATTTTTCATGTTTATTTGAACATGCAGTATTATGATTTAAGCAGTGAGAAGAGTCTCAACCAAGAATATTAAGACGTGTGAGTTCTGATAATGCTTTCTTTTCCTGTGTAACTGTCCGCGATCACTCTTAAAGTGACAGTGCCTTTAGTTCCGACACATACTTGAGAATATTATGCCATATGTATTGTTGTAAAACGTAAACAAATAGAAAACTTTAAAGTTATTAAAGTTTCTGGTATTATTATTTGTTTGGTAGGTAAATTTCTTAAGCAATTTTGATTTAAGAGCATCCAAATAAATACATTTTTAATAATCCATATAATCGGATTCAAAATTGTGTTCTTCGGTGACTAGAGGCTTAAATCGGTCTGTACTATCTGATAGGATTTCAAACAACATTTAATTTCCATTTTCTCTGACACCCTGCCAAAACGTATGACCAATTAGTTTAAAATGTTATTTTATTTATAAATATTTCTTTGTTACTGTACGTAACTTAGCCAAAGTATTGTTTCCTCCTACCTCACGTATCATTAGTAATCGTAAAAAGCGACACTTTGTTTTACCAAAATCAGTTTTATAAGTTAACCCATTTTTTAAATACAACGTTTAGCGCCTCATTTATTCAATATGATGGCATCACTTTGCACACTGTTCATGAAATAGTATAAGCCTTCTACATTTTATTCAAACGTAAAAAACTAAGGAACTAAAAGTATGTGTTATATGGTAAGTAACTCTCTTCTGTGCCACATGTATAAAATTTGTATTTTCTTCCATGCTGTTTGTTCATACGGCGTGATGTTGAATCTTACTCCTCTTCCATTTTGGGGGGGGGGCTACAGATGCCATTAGCCTTGACAAGCCTACACATCTAGGACTAAAATAAATAAGGCCATAACGAAGTCTTACCGTAATATACACAGAACGTACAGATTACGGTTCTGAAATCGTAGTGCTAGGAGCTTATAAAAGCAAGAATAGAAACGAATCGACGCACGTCTGGAAAATTGAATTACCAGAAGAAAAACTAAAATTCTCAGTTGCTGACTGAATACTAAATTTTACTTTCCATTAACGGGGCCTCGCTTTTTATATTTCAACCAAAACTCGCCTTCTTTGTAAATATTTGACAGCCTGATCGGTAATTTGAAATAAGTACTATAACAGTATTCGACTATGTACTTCTGATAAGTTTCACAACTTTTATACAAATGCATTCAAATTCATACTACTACGCTATTAGACTGAAAGGTAACGATTATTTGTGTAAGAAATGTTTGTACAGCCTTTCAAAAAGCTGTATATTACGCACACTTTATTCCAACAAATCTTTTTAATAAATACATTTTTGCGTAATTAGTATTTGCTTAATTAAACGTAAGTAATAAAAGTTATTTGTCCCTTGCAAAATGTAAATTTCATGCAGCATACGGTTGAGTACTTAGCGGAACATTACATTTAATTTAATGAAAAGG
This sequence comes from Magicicada septendecula, assembly GCA_034769895.1. NCBI lineage: Eukaryota > Metazoa > Arthropoda > Insecta > Hemiptera > Cicadidae > Magicicada > Magicicada septendecula. Next base: position 229,885,055 of record CM068367.1, read on the forward strand.
AAAGAGTCAGTGTTACACTAAATTTATAAATCTGTTATTTAAAAAAAATTAATCAAAATGTAATCCATGGATAAAATAAATATTCCCAATTTTTGTTTTGTTGTAACTCTAAATTAATTTAAAAAATACGTTTAACTTCATTAGTATATTTTATTGCACATTTTATTAAAAATCCTAGTTTAATAATGTTAATAATAATGTTTTTTAACAGTTTTTTCTTCCTCGGAAATATATTGCTGCATTTTAATGAATTATTTTTGCATTCTTACTGACATAGTATTTACTGACTATGAAATTATCTTTAAATAATAACAACAAAGTTACTAAAATTATGAAGAAATATGTGTTTTGATCCAGTCTTTCTTGACAAACAAACTGGCTAAGCTTGCTTGTGAACGTAAAGTTAGATACTTTTCATTCAATTACTTCTTTGGTGTCCATTAGATTGTCATTGTTGTTGTTGTAGTCTTTAAAGAGACTCTAATACTTCCGTGGACCTAATGGACTGCTTTAGCTATGTCGATGATTCTGTTTGTCTGTAACCGTTACAGCATTAAGGCCGCCGTAACTGCAGAGCAGGTGAAAATGTGTGTTAGGGTCTGATCAGTGTTGGGGCAGCTATTGCAGTTTATGTACGTCCTTGTGTCATCCGCATTGGTCTTAATTCCTCCGAGGTGACCAGTTCGGAGTTTTGGTATAGTGGCAGAGGTCCTTCTCTCAGCATTTATTTTGTGTATGTAATGTATTCCTGATTCATGAGAAATGAGTGTAAATTTTGCTAGAGCATTGACATCAGAAAATTTTCCAATACATAGAGTACAATACGAGGGCAGTCTCAAAAAAGCCTCAACCATAGGCGACATCACTATGGGGAATTTTTTTTCTTATGTTGCTACTATGTCTATTGTTAGCATGCGTGAGATATTTCTGTGTGAGTGAAATTTTTATAAAATATTGTATGTGCGGACATCTGTAATCTTATATTATTTATTGCACATTGTTAGACAACCGACGTTTAATGTGTGTTACTGTAGTATGGTTGGACAACCGTAGCTTGAAGAATCGTTTGCATATGAGTCCTTATTTGTGTTTTGTTCATTTAACTGCCACTAAAGTTTCAAGTAGCAATTATACCTGGATCAATTATTTTATCTGGTTTTACTGTGTAACGACAATCCGTGTAACCGTCGTAACAATATTATTAAGGACACATTTCATACATAAAATTAAATTATATATAAATAAATCACCTTGCATCCGTCGTGTGACTTCGTTATGTCGATTAAAATGACGCGTTTCGGAACATCTGCTCCATCATCAGATTAAATCACTCTATTGAGGTCGTTAACAGTTAAAATCACATGTTACACATAATTGTCAACCAATGTAACTCACTCGCTTTCTAACTGGTGCGCACCACCGCGAAGCCGATCGGATACTCTTAACAGTTAAAATCACATGTTACACATAATTGTCAACCAATGTAACTCACTCGCTTTCTAACTGGTGCGCACCACCGCGAAGCCGATCGGACAATCATTTTCCGAAACGCGTCATTTTAATCGACGTAACGAAGTCACACGACGGATACAAGGTGATTTATTTATCTATAATCTATATTCCTACGTGACTTGGATACCAAGAACCAACATGCATTTTATATAAAATTAAAAACAAAAACGTTAAATAACCTAAGTAACTGTAAAGTTCCTCACCTAACCTATCTAATACAAAACAGAAAAAATTCTGTACTAAACAAAACTTTCTTTCTTCAATACTTCCTGAAATGCGATTTACACCGCAGAAATAGGTAGTAAAAACAATCATATACATGGTATTCACAGAAAACAAAGGAACGTACGAATTTATTTTTAAAACATCAAATGATTTGTTTTCCTGTGTTACCCGTACTAGATTTACAAAAATTAAAATGAACCTAGAATAAATGATTGTAAATCAGTTCATTTGCTAAAGACAACGCGGTCACACACGCTTCACGTCTTACGCCATCTGGGAATTCAATTTGAACAACACAATACACGGGAATGATTTGATGTCCTACAGCCGTGCATGATACTAGAATAAACGCTTAGAGCATGAAGGTTACTCAAGCAGGACAGATAGGCCGAGTAGTTTGTAATCCCGTCGGAAACCAAAGGTAGCCATATAGGTAGCCAAATGTTCCATTTTGTCGAACGTTTTTCTCAAATTTACTGTTGGAATAGTAATCTTTAACTACTTTAGTTTTCTCTCTCGCACTTAAAAATATTCTGTACTCTGTCAGTGATAGCTTGTGGTATTTTTATCAGCGCCACAGTGTGCTTATTTGTACATTTAAATAGTTGATCTTAAGTTCATGGTGTAAGATCTACTCAAGTGTTTGAATTATTGATACTTAACGTATCACTCATTGGTTTTAATTGTACTGTTTTAATTACATCTTGAAAAGTTTACATTTTAAAAATTGCCTGGTAGCACTGACATAATACATTGATGGAATTACGAGAAGGGCATATACAACATCGTGCATTTTTTTAATATAGCAGACAACATATGAAGATATAACGCAATCGTAGATAGTGTATATGACACTTAACACTTCATTTTAAAAGGCTATATATAGCCTACAGTGGCAGCCTGCGTGCACAAATGCGACGTTACTCGTGCTCTTGTACTTTCATTTCATTATTTTCAGTTAAAGCACATTCTACTATGTAGCAAAGTACTTGGACTCGATGTCAATAATTAAACAACATTATATGCTGTAGTGAAGAACATAACACTCCATATCGACTGCATGTATTAATTAACCTACAAATGTTGCTAACAAAAAATTTTATGCGGAGCCAAACTAAATTCCTAAATTAAAGAAAACTCTCAAACTGTACCGTCTGTGTTTAGCAAACATCCTTACTCTAAAAAGACATTTATTTTGCAGGCAATTAAATTACTTATACTTCCATAATGTAGTTTTTGTGTTAACTACATTTAGCAAAGTCTTTTGTTTCACTGTCTTGCTTAAAATCTTTGAGTATTCTTTATCCTTGTAGTTATAAAATAATAGCAACCATGGCACATGTACTACAATCGGAAGTAGCAGTCTCTATCATCCGTTGTAGAAACATCATAACTTGCAGCCAAGTAAGTACGGAGGGTTCGAAAGGTATAAAGTAAAAGAATATTTGAGCAGGAAATTTCCTAGGGAAAGTGTCATATTTTTATTTTAAATAAGTAATAAACAAAAATTTTGTACCCCGTCAATAATATATCTTTAATAAATTTCAATCTAAATAGAAACCACAAATAACTTTTACCTTCTTTCTAAATAAATTTTATTTTCTTCCTGAACACAAAGTGAGAAACGCTTGAAAACTTTGTTATTAAACAAACAAATTCTAGCTGTTTGTTATTAGAGTTAACATTTTTCAGATTAATTATTAATTAAAAACATAAATTTTAAATAAAAATCGTGTTAGTAATTGCTAATCATAAACATACCAACGTCACATGATGGTAACCGTTAGCCTAAACTATTATTACAGTACAAATTGTAGAAAATATGTTTTATTTCGTACACCTACTTATTTTAAAATAATAGATGAGAAAAAAATAACTGCCAATAGATTAGGTTTCAAGTAAGTGTCTAACAGTACCAATTATATCTCGTACACTTCAATAGTATTACACCTGAACATAGAACTAATAACATGTTTGTTGATATATTACATTTGATCTCAATCAGAACATAACTTATTTTTAATACTCACAATAAAACAATACTAGTAACAGTATTTACAAATTTTTGAATCCGGCACAATAACGTATCTTTATTTACAGAATTCTACTCTACTCCGGTATGTACGTAAGCCATAAAAATCACCTTTGATCGTATAATTGAATTTGGCCGATGTGATTAGTGAATGTGGTCACACTGAACATGATTATACTAAGCTAATGACAAGTATATAAGCGTCTTACGTTTAACTTTAGCAAAAACTATCCTACTCTAATTAAAAAATTAAGTTAATTTCAAGTCTATCGCCAGGGGAAATTGCAGTGTAAGATATAGACAAATAACCAATAGGCCAACTAAAAAATATTCAAACTTAAAGTACAAATTGTCAACGAGTTTACTGGAAAGTTAAATTGTCTTCAAATTATGTATTCCACAACTTCTGTAGATTTTATCTCAAATGGAACAACTCTTGACTTGATAGTCACATGTTAAGAACATATTTACAATAACAAACCACATCACTTCTACGCAAAGATGTGGTCACTTCTATATAGAAGATACAAGACATCTCACTGCATCGGCGAGTTAAAAAAAAGAACTGTATTCATTCTCAAGGTACTCATATACAGAAATAAATTTATTAATAAAGTAAAAAAAACACACACAAGTCATCTAACAACTTTGTACCGAGAGGAAAATATTATATATTTGTCTAAATGTGTCCTGGAAATAGTATATTAACAACATAATTTTCTATTCCAGACTATGTAACAAGATGAGTACAATTATTGCAAGGCAAGAACTATTATCGCGAGAAACTCTCCTCTGCTTGTATTGACCGCACATCCATTGATGGAGAGCATTTCCATCATAAATCAATCTGCGCCCATTTAACCGCTCAAACGATAAGGTTTGATTGATTAAAGGATTCCTCTACGTTCATAAATGTCTCCTTAACCATGTTTATTTGAAAGACAAACTTAGTAAGCTGACGTTGAACTGAAGCATTGACTTTGAAACATTTAATTTTTAAACTAGTCACATTTGGTTCATTACAGTAATTAACGGGCATTATTGAACTACTGGACGAAAATTTGTTTGTTAACTTCAACACTTTGAATTCTAAGGATGCCATTAACTTCAAATGTCATTGCTTATTGATTCTGAAAAAAGGTTTTTTCTCAATTTTAAGCTTAATAGCGAAAGACTTCTTCCATCAGGTAATAGGTTAAGAAACATAAATTTTATCCCACCAGATGTTTTGTGTAATGTGATTTATAACAGATCAATGTATAAGCTACTATTAATCTGAATTTCGAAACTACATTGTGTATAAGTAGATGCCAGTAATTAGTTGATCAGCTAGCGGGTCAAGTGATACCATCTAGTAGGCTTAATAATTGTGCATATACTGTACGTTCCCACATCGTTATATAAGAACATATAAACAGAATTTATAACCGCTAACACAACTTTCTTAATTATGAACATATATAATTATATAGTAATTATATTTCTCATAGTAATTACATTTTAAATAATAAATTTTCAATTTAAGTATTTAATATTTAAATTAAATATAACTAAAAGTTCGAATGACAACTTTGTGCCAGTGTTTGCCTAACCCGGCGATCGAAGGTATTATAAAATTTGTAAACTCGTATATTAACGTCGGTGAGCCGCGATATTGGAATGGCACTGTTAAAACGGCGCGCGCCATCTCTTGGCGAGTTTTGCTGTTTGTTGCATTGTAACTGCTTAAGCCAGTTTCACTCCGGCTCGCATAGAATCAACAGGCTCTCCAACTCGAACAGACATCATTGCGTAGTTTGTTTCTTCTGCACTAATGGCAAGCTAAATTTACGAGACTTCCCGGTAAGTAATCATAGCATCTTATAGTATGCGTCAAAAATAATTAAATTATTTAACGTAAATGTGTGCAGCCGAATGCGAAAGAAGAATGTACTTGGTGCGATCTGGCAATGTGTGTATGTTGTAAAAGATTTATTCAATGTTCAGTACATACAGCTCATATATTTTTCTCAATTATTATTATACAAGAGTCACTGTAATTATTTGGTAAAGCATTATGTAAATTTATAAGCTAAAGTCAGTATGTATAGACGGAGTTGAATTGTGCAAGGTAGGCACGTGCATGCAATAGACTGCACGAGTGTTCTTTTTAAGTAATTATGGCAGTTAAAATAAATTGTGAGACCACCCTCAGATGAAACACTATTTATATTTTGTTTGTGTATAACGGTAACTGCATTTAATGTGGTCATTTTTCGGCAAATTGCAATAATTTTGCCTCCACGTGGCAAGGCCAACTTGTTCAGTTATGTCGGCGCAAGTAGAAGCAAGTGCTAGTGACTCTTATTAGACACTCTTTAATTATTTTTTTTCTAATTTAGTGCATTCATTATCACCGTGCAGACTTCATTATTTTCAGGCCATTTTCAAAAAAAAACAGAAACAGAAACTTTATGCTTTTATCTTGAGTTGGTTGGAAGGCCCGTTCTGAGGCTATTACCTGGAACTAGGGTGCACATTTTTGCGAACAGCATTTCTAATCTTGAGTGAATTTCCAGGGTTCTCGTCCTAGTCGGAGATTCTGGTCGAGGCTGATGTAACTACACCTTCATCAGCCATGAGCCATCACACACACACCTGTTCGGAAGAGGGAGTCTGTTGAACAACCACAAGATGCATCACATGCTCACGATTAAGGTGATATGAACTCTTTTTATTTTCGTTGGCCGGGCCTGCCGTTCACCTGAATTACAAATTATTTTTTCTGTTGAAATCATGTGCCCACGCTGCTAGACAGTCCGCTCTGGGGTGTGTCAGCTGAACATTCATTATGAACATCATGTGACTTTTATAATTTAACTCCATAAATCTAAGTACTATGTTTGTAATTGTGTGCTGCACTGGGGGAGCGTGCCAGAGTTTTTTTTTTTACTTTTAAATATTTTTTGATGTATATACAAGAGCCTTAGAGTCATTACACTATTCACTATAAAATTTAAGTCACATGTTAGGGGTTCTGTTCCGGCTGGTTCAGAACGGGTTTATATTTTGATTTCATTTTGGTTTAACATGTAAGGGCTGGGGGTTTCGTTTTTTTTTCAGGCTGTTTTCTAAGGGGCTAATATGGGACATAGTTTTTCTTTTAGGCACATGTTCATTCAGTTTAAGGCAGTTTTGATTCCTGTCACATATGGTCGGGCACATGCTGGCGCGCTCCCACATCTGCTAGGATACAACAGGCGGTTATTATAGTATCAATTATACACCGCCATCTGGCTTTAAGAGAAAAGAAAATTTATATTTTGTGGGCATATACTGATAATTTTTTTGAACTTGTAAAAGCATATTGATGCCATTAATTCTTCTCAGTTGAATTAAATCATTTTCATTAAGGAGCAATTACTGATACATGTATCCATCGGGATTTGTAAAACAAAATTAACATTTTAGAAAATCATACCAATTGCTTAAAATCAGGTGATGAGGGTTTTTCCCATTTATATGCTGTATAAGAAACTTAAAGATTTTCATGTGCTCATAATGGGCCAATTATCAGATGTTATCGATTCATATGGGCAGTCCGGTCTATCTTATGCTTTTGTTAGTGATTATCATCCTTTCGGGGGTTTTTAATTAATTAAATTAATGGAAGTTAATAAATTATGGTGACTGGAAGTTGAACGTTTATGATTGCCGGTCTTGGGGCTTTGCAGAAACACTGCCTGTCGGTCAGGTCGAACGGGTATTAGTTGTCTATAATATGTGTATATTATTATGAGTCTATGTGTCTTTATATTTCTGTATGTGATGTCAATGTTAAGTGTTAGTAACAAGGGGGGGGAAATTTATATAATTTACGGAATGTTGCTTGATATATATATGTATATATAGATATATAGATATTGTCTATTGACACAATTAAGGACATGTGAACACTATTTATTAATTATGTATTTTGTGGTTTATTGCTGATTGCCATGTGATAATTATGTGATTTGTGGGATATTTACATGTAACGAATTATGGGGGCAACAATAAAAAGAATGTTAATGTTAATTAACAGTTGAGTTTAATTGCAAGTCCCGTCATACTGGACCCAGCGCATTTTTGACTTCTCTAGGCTCTGGCCTAGTTTTAAATAACTAGTGGCTTCTCTTTCAAAAAAAAAAAATAAATACAAGAAAAATTTTTTTTATATACAGCATAAAAAGGAAAGAGGGGTTACAAATGGTAGCAGAGAGCGTGGTTCATTCTAGGGTTGAACCCTTGGGTCCTTGGGTGTGACGGGGATTGCAAACTCGGAAATACTATGCTATTGTTATGCCATTGTTTTTTTTTTAAGCAGATGTCCATGTAGGCTAGTTTAGATTGTATAACTTGTGAGCCTGGTCGCACCAATGGGGCGGGTATTTGTGTTTGAAAATTTTGATATGTTGAACTGCCGGGGGGTCTCAAGCGTTGCCTGGATGATAGAATGTGGCTGATTCGAGGTCGGAGGATAGTGTGTGGCATTAGCGGGATGCGGTATGCCCCGATCGGAAGTCGGTGCCGTCACCGACTAAATTCCCGAATTCGGAATACTGACTACTAGTTTGTGTCTGTGAGTTATGTGTTGGTGAGACGTGTGTGTCGGATTGATGTTTGATGTTATGTATGTTCAGTATTGTTGGTTGTTGCGTGTCTCCTTCTGTGGTGTTAGTAGGTGGTTCGGAAGTAGGCCAGGTCTCCGCAGCGCTAGAGAACCCGGGGGTCGCTCAAAGGAAGGACAGTACTTGGGTTTTTTTCTGATTCTTGTGAATATGTTTTTGTAAGTCATGTTTGTGTTAGGTGTTTAGTGGGGATTTGTTTTATTATTGTTTGTTCGTAATTGTGCAATTCTGGCGGCGGTATGCTATCAGAAGTTGCCCCATCCCATTTCAGGCGTTCTCCAGAAATTTTCGGTGGTGAATGGATTTGATGAGGACCAGCTGCTGGTTTTCTTGGACCTGGTGTTGCAGGTGGTAGATTTCCCGGGGGTGTCCGATGGGGAGGTCTTGTCCCTTATATACCCGTATTGCCGGGGTACGTTGGCTGAGCTTGTCACCAACACTCTGCGTCGGGGTGACAGTGTTGATGCTTTCCATGGGGAGGTGTTGAACTTCTTCCTACCCATTCGACGACGTGCCCAGCTTAAGTTTGAGTTATTCTATCGCCTACAGGCCAACGGAGAGGCGTTAGGGGACTTCGTGCGCGATATACGGAAAGCTGCCCTGGTGTTAAGATTGGGGTTGCCTGAGACAGAAGTTATACAAGCAATTCTGGAAAGACTGAATCCCCAAGAGAGATCTCATTTGATCTTCGCAGATCCTCCACGTTGTTTTGCGGACCTGGACCGGTGGTGTGCACATGCCACGAGAGTCCAGGAGAATGATGAGTTCCGGGGAAGAGATGCTACAGATGTCCAATACTCCAGTGGTTCATCAGGAAGAGCCAAAAAGACAAACATGGTGGTTGGAGGAGAGCACAAGAGACTGTCAGAAAGCCTGAATATTCCGGAAGTGATGGAGGCTACAAGGGGGTGGCAAGTGAGAAGACGGTAACAACAGCTACAGCACCGAAAACAAAGAAGTACGAAATTAACAGGGGAAGAAGAAATTATGTTAGGGAACAAACAGCGGTAAGCAGGGAGCCTGTAGTTAGGCGTTATTCTTATTTGGAGAGAAGTGATAGTTTAAAGGTTCTAGAGGAATTACAGGTGCCTAATAGAGTATTGGATGAAGAAGGTGAAGCAGAAGAAGAAAAGCGGAATAACTTCTGTGGATCAATACAAGGGCCTAAGAAAACATCTGCTGATACTGAATTGCAGGACTCGAAGAGGACATCATGGTTGAATCCAGATGCCGCAGAATTTGTTCCGGTATCTCCATCTCGGTTCGTGAGGGATCCAGATCCTGTAACATCATCATCGCCTACGCAGGGATATGAGAAGTCACTTGATGGTGTAGCTTTACCATCGCCAGTAGAAATTAATTTAGTCATTGCACATGAACCTGGACAGCTGGATTCCAGGGTGGAAAATGTTGAGGACGTTGTAGTTGCTGAGAGTGGTGAAGGAGAGGAATCGAAGGAAGAGGCAGAAGAGCGGTCTGCAGATGCTGCACAGGAAGGTATAGTTGTAAGTGTTAAGGAGACTGTAGAGTCTGAGGTTGCGGATGGACACAGGGATGTCCAGGCTGCAAGTGTTTCTGAGGTTGCGGATGGACAAGGGGATGTCCATGCTGCAAGTGTGGTAGAAGTAGATGAGGTAGAAGTTGAGGAGAAATTTGGTGGCAGCGTTGTGGAGTGTGCGAGTGAGAATGATCTAGTGTGCGAAGATGTGCAGACGCCTTCTGTAAGTAGTGTTGAGGATTCCGAAGAATGGAAAGAAGTTTCAGGTGGACCAGGTGAGCAACTAGAGGAGGACAAGGATGTGCAGTGTCCTGATGGTGGAAGTGGATGTGATGGCGATGATGTTGATGATGAACGTGTTGAGGAAAATGAGATTGGAGAAGAAGTTAGTGAAGACGTTGGTGAAGCGGCTGGTGACGAGTGTGATGAAGAAATTGGTGAGGAGCTGAGGGAAGATGCGGTTGAAGATGGATCAGACGAGCAACTGGAGGATGATGAGGAGGTGCAGTGTTATGAGGTTGATTTGGATTATGGGGATGAAAAGGGGGAAATTGTGGAAGAGGAGGAAGAGAAGGAAGGATTGGAAGAAAGACAAGTAGAGGAGTTAGATGATGAGCATAATCCAAAGCGGCGTGAAAGTAGTGAGGTGAGTTGCCTTGATTCTGATTCAGAGGAAACCAGCCAGTACAGCTCAACACGAAATAATTTCGCCGAGAGTGGTGTCCGAAAGGAACGAGTACCCAAAGTCCGTCACAGAAAGGTAAGAAGAAGAGGTTAACGGGTAGCGGGTAGATGTTCCCCACAGTCCCAGTGGTGTTCGTCTACTTCAGGGTTGCGCCCCTGCCCACGCGAGCCTTGGTTTTCTCCAGTCATTCTCCTTTTCGGAGGGAACCATGTCCTTACCCTTAGTCCTAACTATTGACCGCCAGATGATCCTTGCCCCGTTTCATCTTCCCGATTTTCCTACCCCTCCCCTTAGTAAAAAAAAAAAAAACGATAAGGAGTTAGAGAGACTTGCCGGAAGTGATTAGATTGTGGTCATGGAGATTGTCAGTTTCCCCTGTTCTGGAAGGTTATCATGGAGAAAGTTAGAGAGTTAGAGAATGTTCCCTCAGATTGTCGTGGTCTTCGAGATTGTAAGTTCCCCTGTTTTGGTTCTGAAAGTTATGATGGAGAGTGATAATGTGCTGTTGGTTCCTCGTTCATAGTGGTTTGATTTCGATTGTGGGTTAGTGTAGAGGTCGAGCCATGCCGCATTCTCCGGTTGTTTCCCGGGTGTTTTTGTTGAGAGAGAGAATTGTATTTATTGGGTATCGACGTCGGTGGAGAAGTAATACCCCCTTGCTAGTCATGGTGTGTGAATGAAAGGTGAAGTAAGAGTTGAGATTAATGTTCGCGTGCCCTTGGTGCGGTCCTCTCTGTCTGACTAGGCGGGGCCGTCCGCCCTTGTGTAGGGATGTGGGCCAGCCATATGGCAAGGATGGAGATGCCTTGTTGGTCCATGTGGCTGGTCGGTCCGAGAGATGAACGAGAGGTAGTACGGTCGCTCACATATCAAGGTGGGAGATACCTTGTTTGGTCTTAGGACGGGTATGTGAGTGGGACCGGTGGGAGTAGGTGATGGTCAGCGGAGAGTGTGACGTGTAGGGGCGGTCCCGTGGGGTTGGCATGGCGGAGAGGGTCGCATGTGGAATGGCCGCAGTTGTGAGATTTTCTCTGTTCTCCTGAGAGCAAGTGCCGCTGGGCCGCCATGAGCACCGAGTCCACTAGGTTCATTCTGGAAGGGGGTACACTGCAGGGTACTCTCCCGAGTTCAAGTGTGGGGCAACCAGGTTGCCCTTCGGGGTGGGGGTGTGTCGGTGTTTGCCTAACCCGGCGATCGAAGGTATTATAAAATTTGTAAACTCGTATATTAACGTCGGTGAGCCGCGATATTGGAATGGCACTGTTGAAACGGCGCGCGCCATCTCTTGGCGAGTTTTGCTGTTTGTTGCATTGTAACTGCTTAAGCCAGTTTCACTCCGGCTCGCATAGAATCAACAGGCTCTCCAACTCGAACAGACATCATTGCGTAGTTTGTTTCTTCTGCACTAATGGCAAGCTAAATTTACGAGACTTCCCGGTAAGTCATCATAGCATCCTATAGTATGCGTCAAAAATAATTAAATTATTTAACGTAAATGTGTGCAGCCGAATGCGAAAGAAGACTGTACTTGGTGCGATCTGGCAATGTGTGTATGTTGTAAAATATTTATTCAATGTTCAGTATATACAGCTCATATCTTTTTCTCAATTATTATTATACAAGAGTCACTGTAATTATTTGGTAAAGCATTATGTAAATTTATAAGCTAAAGCCAGTATGTATAGACGGAGTTGAATTGTGCAACGTAGGCACGTGCATGCAATAGACTGCACGAGTGTTCTTTTTAAGTAATTGTGGCAGTTAAAATAAATTGTGAGACCACCCTCAGATGAAACACTATTTATATTTTGTTTGTGTATAACGGTAACTGCATTTAATGTGGTCATTTTTCGGCAAATTGCAATAATTGTGCTACCACGTGGCAAGGCCAACTTGTTCAGTTATGTCGGCGCAAGTAGTGTAACGTTTTTTACCACGTTACAAATCCAGGGAACCCATCTTAATTGACGCCTGCCAATTACATGGGCTGCCTACGTTGTAACGAACTGTTATTAAACTCAAAATAATTGAACAGATTACTTAAGCTAATTATTAGGAAACAAGGGAAGGTATTTCACTGATTTATGCACTCATTTTCATGTGTAATAAGATGACTTCTCTTTATTAACAACTGATATGAAAAGATCCCATGACATAATTAATTAGATTAAAATATTTGAATGGTTTTCAGAAAAACTGGGGATCAAACTGATTATGTATTCTTTTACCTCGGATCCGAGTTTACTTTAATTATATCTATAGCAAAGACTTCTGAGTATTTTGTGTTCATCTAGATGCTTGCAAGACTTCTTTTACCATTTGAAGAATGGTATTATTAACTAAAGTGATTATAATTTACATTTACATATAATGCGTTACAACGTATGATATTGAATATTACAGTAAACTCTTAGTTGGTCTCATTTAAATTTTAAAGAAAATTAATGTCTTTGAAAAGTCTCTTTTCTCTGTAAGTTATGTCTCAAATATAATTAACTCTCGATAGGCGAGCTACCGAGTCACCTTTACAATAGGTCGTGGTAACCTCGTCCTGGGGTGTCTCTCTTGGGAATTCTTGAAGTCGGCGTCGTCATCTGAGTCGTGTCTTCGGCAAGTAGGCCTACTAGATAGGTGGTTCACTGCGGAGATTGAAGTTTCTCTAGTTTACGTTGGTGTAGATCCACGCAGGTCCTCGTCAGCGTCTTATGCATCGTATACGTCCACAAGTAAAGTTTATGCAGGTCACATCTTCATGTGTAAAGTTGTACTTGAATTTACCTCTTGAGGGGAGACGTCATCTTGCTTTCTCGTGTTAGTTTTTTTTTGTTTTAACTTATTACATTTTTCTTTTTAACACAACTTTCTACAATTCACACATTACACTCGCTCGCCACGTTTAGCAGTGGTAGCTAACATTTAAAATTAAATTTAAACAGTGCATTTTGGTGGAGCTCTCGCTCGTAGTTCTATACGCTCTGACGGCAGCATTGTGACTCTCTACTCGATTCGACTGGCACATTACAACGGAGAGGGGCAAGTACTCCGCGATAATATAGTTCCTATTTTTATTTAAATTGACATTCTTACAAAAAACAATACATTAATTATACATATATAATTTAAGTGAATTATTTTAACTACTACTCGTGCCTTCAAATTACTAATTACAAATATTATGATTTTTATATTTTCCTAAGTTACAGACGACTCGCTATGCACGTTGTGTCAGGAATTAACAGGTCACCGCATGATGACTAGCAAAGGGTTAATTGTGATATTAATAACTTTTTACAATTCGAATTTTTTATTAATGCTTTAGTTAGATTTTCCATTTACATCTCATACTCATTCTGATTTAGTACAGGAGCTTTAGGTTTAATAGTGCGATTTAAAAATACTTAATTGCTAGTAAATTAATTTTTAATTTATTTAAGATTCTGTATTCAATTAAATCGTCACAGTAGAAGCAAGTGCTAGTGACTCTTATTAGACACTCTTTAATTATTTTTTTTTAATTAGACTTGATTATTTTCAGGCCATTTTCAAAAAAAAACAGAAACAGAAACTCTATGCTTTTATCTTGAGTTGGTTGGAAGGCCCCTTCTGAGGTTATTGCCTGGAACTAGGGTGCACATTTTTGCGAACAGCATTTCTAATCTTGTGTGAATTCCCAGGGTTCTCGTCCTAGTCGGAGATTCTGGTCAAGGCTGATGTAACTACACCTTCATCAGCCATGAGCCATCACACACACACCTGTTCGGAAGAGGGAGTCTGTTGAACAACCACAAGATGCATCACATGCTCACGATTAAGGTGATATGAACTCTTTTTATTTTCGTTGGCCGGGCCTGCCGTTCACCTGAATTACAAATTATTTTTTCTGTTGAAATCATGTGCCCACGCTGCTAGACAGTCCGCTCTGGGGTGTGTCAGCTGAACATTCATTATGAACATCATGTGACTTTTATAATTTAACTCCATAAATCTAAGTACTATGTTTGTAATTGTGTGCTGCACTGGGGGAGCGTGCCAGAGTTTTTTTTTTACTTTTAAATATTTTTTGATGTATATACAAGAGCCTTAGAGTCATTACACTATTCACTATAAAATTTAAGTCACATGTTAGGGGTTCTGTTCCGGCTGGTTCAGAACGGGTTTATATTTTGATTTCATTTTGGTTTAACATGTAAGGGCTGGGGGTTTCGTTTTTATTCAGGCTATTTTCTAAGGGGCTAATATGGGACATAGTTTTTCTGTTAGGCACATGTTTATTCAGTTTAAGGCAGGTTTGATTCCTGTCACATATGGTCGGGCACATGCTGGCGCGCTCCCACATCTGCTAGGATACAACAGGCGGTTATTATAGTATCAATTATACACCGCCATCTGGCTTTAAGAGAAAAGAAAATTTATATTTTGTGGGCATATACTGATAATTTTTTGAACTTGTAAAGGCATATTGATGCCATTAATTCTTCTCAGTTGAATTAAATCATTTTCATTAAGGAGCAATTACTGATACATGTATCCATCGGGATTTGTAAAACAAAATTAACATTTTAGAAAATCATACCAATTGCTTAAAATCAGGTGATGAGGGTTTTTCCCATTTATATGCTGTTTAAGAAACTTCAAGATTTTCATGTGCTCATAATGGGCCAATTATCAGATATTATCGATTCATATGGGCAGTCCGGTCTATCTTATGCGTTTGTTAGTGATTATCATCCTTTCGGGGGTTTTTATTTAATTAAATTAATGGAAGTTAATAAATTATGGTGACTGGAAGTTGAACGTTTATGATTGCCGGTCTTGGGGCTTTGCAGAAACACTGCCTGTCGGTCAGGTCGAACGGGTATTAGTTGTCTATAATATGTGTATATAATTATGAGTCTATGTGTCTTTATGTTTCTGTATGTGATGTCAATGTTAAGTGTTAGTAACAAGGGGGGGGAAATTTATATAATTTACGGAATGTTGCTTTATATATATATGTATATATAGATATATAGATATTGTCTATTGACACAATTAAGGACATGTGAACACTATTTATTAATTATGTATTTTGTGGTTTATTGCTGATTGCCATGTGATAATTGTGTGATTTGTGGGATATTTACATGTAACGAATTATGGGGGCAACAATAAAAAGAATGTTATTGTTAATTAACAGTTGAGTTTAATTGCAAGTCCCGTCATACTGGACCCAGAGCATTTTTGGCTTCTCTATGCTCTGGCCTAGTTTTAAATAACTAGTGGCTTCTCTTTCAAAAAAAAAAGAAAGACAAGAAAAATTTTTTTTATATACAGCATAAAAAGGAAAGAGGGGTTACAACTTTTCTAATATAAAAAACTATTTTATAAGCAGAAGATAACATGTTTACCGGTTATCATGTCAACAGTAAAACAAATTTAAGAGCTTCATGTGTTTACTCAACACAAGTCAAACAATTAATATTCAGATATTAATTACGTGAAATCGTCATGTTAATGAATTCCCGAGATGAAAGTACCTTAGAGTTTTGAAGCTTTAAGTCATCAGTTTCCTCCGTTACCTTTTAACATAGAATTAGTTACCCACTTATACGCTCAAGTCCAAAATTAGTAAGAGAAATCCATTATCAAAGTAGCATCAGAACTCCTGTAATAAGTTTAGAATGGATATACATTTTTCATGTTTTACGTTTCTGAAAACAGAAGTATCTTAAAATGGTAATTATAAAAACACTATGGACAAATCACCGCGTGTGCATATTGAGTTTAAAAAAATTTCAGTTACTTAATTCAATGTTCTTTCATAATTTAACGCTACATAATCAGAATAATACCTCGTATTGACGTTAATTTTCTAAATTCGTTTGTGTCAATTTAAAGTAGGTCCAGGTTAGCAGATAAAAATATAGATCTAATATTCCCTCCTTCATTCTCTGTTTCAGATAAAGGTGACAAAGCTAGCATCAAATATAAACTAAAAAAATTACTGCTCTAATATGATAAAAATTATTTGCACAAGTATATGATTATTTAGAGCTTATTTAATATAAGATTATTTGATGATTATTTAATATAAGATTACACACTTTGCTTCTGTGATTCACGTAAATTAACATAAACAAAGCTTACTTTAGAAACAAACAAAATAAACAAATAAAATTAAGAAATGCTTACGATTAGTATACAGTGTGTTGTGTTACTGGGGAGAACAGGAGTTGACAACACAAAGTGTTACTGCCTCTCTAGACAAGCAAACTACGCTTATATTACGCGCATTAAATATTCTACTACTGCCTCAGTCTCTATTAACCGCCGCACAGTGTATAATGTACTTTAATCGGGAGAATTTTCAAAAGGAGACTTAATTAAGTAACATCTACAGCATTTCAGGCACATTGTCTCCGGTAATATCGCACGGATCAACCTAAATACTCTTAATTTTATAAGCAAACTTCACTACAAACTAAGAACCACTAGACTACTTACAAAAACTATTAACTTTTGCCAGCAACACGATGCCGACAGTAAAGATACATCCGACAGGTGATTATGATCGCATTGTAACAAACGGGCGGCAAAGGTAATAAAACCTAAGAGAAAAATAAACCTGCACGCATAAAAGTGATGTCCTTAATCAGGTAATAGATTTTATACGCCTTCTGTGAACAGCTAGAATGTATTGAAAATATTCAGTCACCCGTAGCCTACTACAAATTTTACGAAGAATGAGTAAGTTTTTGTAAGAGATCAAACGTGTAATTGAAACTTCAACTCATTCTCAAAAATGTTTGTTATTTGTGTTTATCGAATCACAATATTACAGATTCCGAAAAACTAACAGACATTGACTTGAAAATCTACTCAAAATTTTTAAAATAACTGAAAGCTAAGTTATGCACTTGGTTATTAAATAATCTTGATGAACAAAATAACAGTAGTAAAACGAGTAACAAAAGCCGAAATGAAGTGTAATTGTTATCAAGGTAAAGTGAGTCCAAGCGGGATGTTCGGTTGGTGGAACAAGTCAACTTAACCCATAATAATACTCAATAACGTTATTTCAAAATAAAACTCGTTATTTTTTAATCATTAATGAGAAAAGATGACTTAACTTTGCGTCACTTTAGTTTTATTACACGTAAAACATGCTCGTTTACAAATCTTTAAACTGGAACAATATATACAATCATTGTCTGCCAAAGACGATCAAAAAGTGCTTTTATAAGGCGCAGATAATTTATTGAAACAATCAGACCTGGGAGCCAGATATCTTGGTAACGACCAATAGTAAAATTAAATGCATACTGCTATAGTCAAGTAATAAATTGAAAAAAATTGTTCTACACTACCAATGTTCACATTTCATACTTCAAATACGCATAAGAAAATAACAATATATTCTATCATCACCAACATTATTGTAACGAGTGAAACTAATTTATTGCCAAACCACTGGCTATCCAGTACTCCCTGGATTTAAATTCAAAGTCTCCACTAAATCAGTGAAAAGACATTTTAACGTTCAGTGCTCAGTGCATTCTGAGGTTGCATTAAACGTCACATTCTGAATAACACAGAGATCTTGCTGTCTCTCAGTATATTTAGTGCCTATCCACAAAATCATTTTTATCAAGCTGGAAAATGTAATTTCTGTGCTTAACGTCCGATGTTACTGCGAACAGCGCTTTTAAAAATAACTATTCGTAGAATAAGCAACTTAATACAGGACACAACTTTTATGTAACAAGTTTGAGTAAATCTATCATAAAAGAAAACAAAATATATAAAACACTTACATAAAAAACACAAAACATAACACTTACTGTTTCACTTTAAATTTCATAATCAGAAACATGGCCTTTAAATGAAATACAGTCCTTATGGATCTTGCATAGATTAACAAAATTTAAAAACAGATGAAGACTTTGACGGCACTGCTCAGAGAAGGAAACTTATTTGTGGTAAACTTTAGACACGATTGTTGTAACATAACTTATCGTTAGGATGAGTTAAAATAAGAAACACCTGAGAAATTAATATGTATTGTATGCTTTATATGTTAAGTACAGCTTACACAGAAATAAGGGAGCCTTTATTGGGCGGAGCCTGATGAGCGTAGTGAAATCAGGCATAGCCCTCTGTCCATGACTCGGTTATTTGCACAACTTAGACCGCAGACTCCTCCGAAACTACTCAATCGAATGTTATAAAAGTTTGCATACATATCCGGACTGTATTGTAGAGTGCACACATTTAATTTTGTTTCTCTACATTATTTGGTTCAAAATATATTACGATTCTTTAAAAATCGTAGCTTAAACGTGTGACAGGAAGAGAGATAGATATATCGTGGCCCATCTGGCTGTCGCCCGATAAGATTTTGCTGTATCACAAATGCCGGTGCGCCTGCGTGTGCGGCTCCCGCCGCTGCCGCTGCTGTCGCTCGATAAGATAAGATTTTGCTGTATACATATTGTATTCGTATCTCACACGTGTTTAATTCAAACAGTAGTAGAGCATTGTTCTATGGAGTAACCAGATATACGGATTGGACTTAAGTGTTGAACAAGTGTCAATTTTAGACGAGAATCTATGTAGTTGCTAATGCAACTGCAACTTTCCATTACATATTGCAACGTATTTAGGTAAATTTTAATCCAAATTCTATTTAAATTTTTATTCTTATACTTCTTTATTCAATTTTCCAAATTCTATTAAAATTATTATTCTTATACTTCTTATTCAATTTTGTACCTTTTATTTAAGTACTTTTTTTTTGTTATACGCTTATTCTATACATTCTTATTCATCAATTTATATCTTCTTCTTCTTCTTCTTCTTCTTCTTCTTCTTCTTCTTCTTCTTCTTCTTCTTCTTCTTCTTCTTCTTCTTCTTCTTCTTCTTCTTCTTCTTCTTCACTTCATATGTTAGGCATTCTGCCTGTTACAGTTCCCACCTTTTCCTTGGTCTACCTAATTTTCTTCTTCCTCCGGCTTTGTATTTTCTAGTTCTTACTGGAATCCTGTACTGTTGCATTCTTTCTAAATGTTCTTGCAACTTGTTTCTATTAAATTTTATCTTTTTATTTAAGTTGAATACCTGAAGTTCTTGTCTAATCGTTTCACTAACAATTTATATATACGTATTATTTATAGTATGCCTCGACGGAGAAGAGGTCCAATTATTGGTCGTTTAACTACAAATCAAAGACGGATGAGACAGCGACAAAATGTTGCTGCAGCAACTGTTGAAGGCCCTGCAGAACATAAAATGAATCATGTGTTATTTGATCAAAAGAACACATGATATAGGAATCTTCAGAATGAATTTGAAGATAATTTACGGTCTCTAGAATTCTATGAATGTGTAAAATGTTCTTGAGTGTTGATGCAGCAAACATGTTTTGAAATGTGTCCGCAGTGTAAACAAAACCCAAATAAGTTTACTGAAGTTAATCGTATGCATCCTAAAGCTGTACCTATAGAAATGATGGATCTCACTTATGTAGACAACTCTTGATAGCAAGAGTACAACTAGTGACGCGTGTGTATAGGGTGAAATAGACAGGCTTTCCCGGCCAATATACTTATAAGGAAAATATTATAAACATTGGTCAAAATATAACGGACATTGTTAGTTCCTTACCCCCTTTGGCTGCGATGCAAATCTTTTAATGGCTCCTACTGGTGTGGCAGCTAACAATATTGCTGGACACTCTATTCATACAGCTCTGAGAATAAATACTTCAAAGAGAAGGGGAGGAACTTTCAAAGATTTAAAAGGTGAATCCAAAATTGCTTTTGAAGAAGAATTAAAAGATGTGAGGTTCATTATTATTGATGAAGCCAGAATGTTGGGTTTGAATTTATTTTTGAAAGTGGATATGCGACTCAAACAAGCAAAGCAGGGTTCTTCAGCTGTTCTTTTTGGTGGCCGTTGCGTGTATTTAGTCGGTGATTGGTCCCAACTTCACCGGTTTATGACAGGAATCTTTACAATATTGGTAATAATGTTCAGACTATTCAATCCAATTTTTTATATAAACAGTTCAAAAAGTTTTCTTTTTAACGGAGATTTTGAGACAGCAATGTGATGATCAAAATAATTTCAGAGAGACTTTAAATAGAGTCGCAAATGGAACAGTCACTGAACAAGATTATCAGCTCTTATCTAAAAGATTTTATGTAAACAATATCGGGGACAATTTCAAAGATACTGTATGTGTAATGGTAAAAAATGCTGAAATCGAACGCTTTAATTATGAAAAACTAGAAAGCAATAAACAACCCGTGCTTCTAATCAATGCAATCCACAATTACCCAGAAGCCTTTCTAG
Organism: Magicicada septendecula; assembly: GCA_034769895.1. NCBI lineage: Eukaryota > Metazoa > Arthropoda > Insecta > Hemiptera > Cicadidae > Magicicada > Magicicada septendecula. The sequence goes on from CM068367.1 coordinate 229,905,988, forward strand.
CAAAATCTGACAATGCTCAGGGATTGTTTGCCCAATTACGTTTATGCAAGTGTGCTCGAGTTATCCTTAGAAGAAATCTTTGGGTCACAAAAGCACTAGCCAACGGTTCAGTTGGGAAAGTAACTGATATTATTTATGACTCGGCAGTTGAATGCAAAAATTATAACAATCACATTCCAATATGTATACTTATAACTTTCAAAAAATATACAGGACCAGTTCTGTACGAGAATTCAATACCCATTGTACCAGTAGTGGCATCATTCAAGAAAAATTAAATTTCATATACTCGGAAAAAATTTTCATTATGTTAGCATATGCTGTTAGTATACATAGTTGCAAGGGATAACATTAGATAAGGCAATTGTTAATTTAGGAGACAATGAATTTCAGGTTGAATTATCGTACGTTGGTCTTTCAAGAGTGAAAACATTAGAAGGATTATTATTAAAACCGGCGTTTAATTTTGATAAACTGCTACAAATTAATAGAAGTCCGTCAACGATTGATCGTAGAGATGAGTTGCAAAGGTTGTGGAATATGTCTAATGACAAATAATGTATATTGTACTATAACGTAGTGTATTCAATAAAAAGTGTGTATCATAAAAGTGTATATATTTTGTTTATTGTAAGAATATTGATAGATACATTATTACGAATCTATTTATCTAACGGATCAACGACGGTTGATTGCAAAAATTGTGATAAATAAATTATTACGAATATCAAATGTTCCGCCCACTTGTGTCAATGACACTCCTAGTAATAAAACTCGTGAAGAAATAATGACGGAAATGAAGAAATATTAGTCTATTTATATTTAACGTCCAGACGTAAAAGCATCAGACTATGATGACTACCGAAATATGTTTTTAGTAACAACCTCCAAAATAACGTTATAATTATTAGATTATTCTACAGAGTAATCCCAAAAGTGATAATAACAACACTCAAAAATTACATACTGTATTGCCATCTGAGTAGATTCACATGGAAATCTGCGTACGGAATACAAACTGAAAATATAAAATTATTCCGGCAGGCAAAAGAAAATTTAATTAACGAGTTCAGCTTAAAATTCAGTAGGTTGCAAAGAGTAAACAAGATTAAGTAAAGTATGTAGTAATAAAACCATGCACATGTATAGCCGAAGCACAAGGTTCGTTTAAAAACATAAGTTTTCAGTTGCTAGGGTATTGAGGGCATGAAACGGAGGATAACCTGTACAATATAACTTGAGACATACTTTTACAACAATTCCTCTGGTAAACATCAACCACGAAGACAATTAAAAAATTACTGACGATGACCATTACGTCAAAAGAGCAATAAAGGCAACAGTATAGGCCTAATTATGCTTCCGTCTAACAGCTTACCTAGGTACAAAACTTTCAGAAACGAGGATACATGTTAGTTTTAATTACTACTGGCTTGAGTTCACGTTATTTTGAAGATCATGGACAGGAAAAGTTCAGTAACAAAATTTATAGGTTTGTCTCGCCCAACGTAAAAAAGTAAGACCATTTATAGGCTATTAAGTAACGTAGGCTTTCAGTGAAGTTTAAATTTCGGGGTGAAGTATCCTTAGTCTGTTGTCCCAACGCTAGGTTTCGGCAGCACGCAAAAGAGTCATCTTACGAACAGCTAGTAATATTTGACTCAGCATGGTGTTACCAGTAGGGCTAAGGGAACTAGTGCGGTTGTTCCGCTCTGTTTGTACGGACCAATCAGAAGCGGCCTTTAGGCGAGAAAGTTATATAGGATAGTGGGCTCCACGCTTTCCAACGTTGTTGTTTCCCGTGTTTGCAAATTATTTTCCTTGCAACGCCCGTGCTGCCGAAACATTATCGTTGGAAAATCTCAGACTACAGACCGCAGCTATTCTACCCGAAATTTGAAAATTTACAAAAGACTAATTCAGAGAAAGCTTTAAAACTACAATCGGTATATGAATCACGTTCATAAATTACCACGATTTCCATTGTTTAGTAATATTATTTTTTTTTTTTTTTTTATTTAATTACGGGAATCCACCAGCAAACAAGATACTAGCCTTACAGATAAAGCTGATGATAGTAACATAGGAACATCTGCGGGGGCGCATCCAGTGACGAATCACTTTAGTTATCTCTGTTTACACTAGTCCAATATAGTGTATCTATCTATTTTTTCTATCTATATATATCTATCTATTTATATATCTATATACTATTTGTCTATCTATCTACCTACACACACAAATATAGGTCACCGTATATACATATTGTTACGAGAAGCGTACCGAACAATCCAGGACATTCTCCACTCCCCCCGTCCAGTGTGGCTTGTGTTGCGTCATTCACGTAGGTGGTTCTAGTGAGTTCCAGGAACACTTAGATGTACGCATTAAGCCGCCGGCGCGGCGTGCAGTAAGGAGGCAAAGCTGTACTGCACCTCTGCGGGCCTATATAAAGCCATAGCAACCGGGTTAGTTCAGTGACGTGAGCGGTATTCGCTAGTGCGGATTGAGTACTTGTCAAAGTGAAGAATTATTGTGTTATGTGTTTTATAATTGTGCAAGACTCTAATAGTAGACATTGTTTATTGCGTGTGAACTATTTTTATTTGATTTGTTGTAAGAGACTGTGTTGTTAATTACTAACTGTTTAACTGTGAAAATTAAAGCTGGTAATTAGTGACTTAATTGGCGTCTTGTATTTTGTTTCAACTGTACTTACGACGATCAAGTAGACCGTCGTAACAATATAAAGGTCACTGTATATACATATACAGGTCACAGGTATACCATATGCATCATTAAAATTATAACGGTAGTGTTTACTAGATCAATGGATACCTCACATTTTAATTAACGTAATATTTGTGGTATTAATAGTTATTTTATAGGCTTGTTAGGATTATTTTTTAACGGTTTTTGTATCTGACGTTTCTGTCAACTGTGGTGCCCTATATTTCCTGTCTAAAGAGAGATATCAGCAACTCTTGATGAATAACGTCATTCTTAGTAAAAAGTAATGTCACAGCATTTCTTTTTAATACTTTTATTGGATTCTCTGTATTATTTCTGTATTATAGGCGGAAACAATTCTAAAAAGCTATATGCGGTAGATTCAGAACCGTTTTATGAATGAGCAGTTTCCTACCAATGGACAGTGTCAATTTATATCCTATAAGCCATAATTGTAGTTTGCATAATATGTGTCTATACTATCGCTTTACGTTTTTGTTTTATCCTAAAACACTTTGTGTAATTCAGTCTTAAGTCCAAGTAAATTTTCAGATACTTTACATTTCTATATGTTGAAACAGGTGTGTTATTGAGAATGGTAAGCTGTTTTGGTACTGGCATTCTGCACATGCAAAGTATCTGAGGAAATGAAATATACCTTAAGATGCAGACATGTCTGAAGACTAAATTCAGGCTACACAATCCGAACTTAAGTGTTTTGTTTACGATATTACAAGAAAACTACTGTCCTAAAAATTATTGTAGGCCTAACAAACTGAAATGTGTGAGTACGCTTACAGACAGCAGTGAGCAAGTATATTTAAATAAATTCAATACTATATTTACATACATTATCGTATGTTTTAGTTAAGAATAAAGTACAAAATGATTTTTTTATTCAATAAAGAATAGCAACTTAATTTTAAAAACTATTCTAAAGAATGACATTTTATCAATTAAACATAACTTGTATTTTGAATTAAACGTATCACGTCAAACATTTTTCTGCACCCCAACCATTTAGTTTTCAATAAAACTGAACGAAGTAAAAGGTTGCTTACAAATTAATTTCTTGTTTCAATAGTGACTCGTTCTTGTTATTTTACATAAAAAGCAATAGGAAAAGTAGAACATTGCGCTGATTAAAGAAGCACCAACAATCTGACTTCAATCACGGTTTGTAGTGAAATTAACAATGCATTTACTATAAGTACGTCTCTTTCAGTCAATCCACTTTTGAAGTTTCCATTATAAATAAACATTCCTCTAGTATTACGACTGCTGACGATTCACTTCCATGCAATATAATAATCATTTCGAACATTAACTAATGTTGACTTTGTGTTTTTTGTTCATAACAAAAGCGAGTTCTTAAAAAGGCCAGTTGTTCATAATTTGGCCCTATTTTAAAAAGAAACAAGCATGGCATCAGAGTACATAATGTCAATAAATAGTAAATACAGAAATGTATACACATCTGTTGTCAATTAACTTTGTCTTAATCGATTAATTTGTGCAACTGAGGAAAACAGTCGTAATTACAAATTTACACGTGTAATAAAATTTGCCCTTTCTTGCTCTTGAAGGTCCCGCAAGGAGGCTGGGTCTCAGATACATGGTCACAGGACAGGAAGCTAGAGAGAGAGCGCGCATTCAAATTGGCATCTATTCCTTCAAAAAAGTCAACAACGTTGTTTATTTAGGATGCCAAGTTAACCCCAATGAGGAAACAACAGAAGAAATAAAGCGAAGAATCACCCCAGCTAACAGGTGCTTCTTTGGTCTCAGACAGAGACAATTGCAGAGCAGAACAATTGCCAGGAGCATCAAGCTGATTCTGTATAAAACACTAATCCGCCCAGTTCTTACCTATGGTTCTGAGGCCTGGACCATTTCTAGAAAGTCTGAGTCTAGCTTGCTGATTCATGAACGCAAAATCCTCCGCAGCATTTTTGGTCCAATCTGTGTGAGAGGTGAATGGAGGAAAAGGACCAACCAAGAACTGAACACTCTTCTGAATGAACCAGATATTGTGAAAATTATAAAACTTAGTAGACTCAGGTGGGCTTGACATGTGTTCAAAATGGGGGAAAATGAAATACCCAGAAAGGCACCCACACAACAGATTTATGGCACCAGGGGAGTTGGTAGACCCAAACTACGTTGGGAAGACGGTGTGAACTATGATGCGCGCCATATCCTTGGGATCAGGAACTGGAGAGCAGCTGCGCTTAACGGGGACAACAGGCGGACACTGTTAAAAGAGACCTTGAATCAGTAATGGGTTGTTGCGCCGCTGAAGAAGAAGAAGAAGAAGAAGAAGAAGAAGAAGAAGAAGAAGAAGAAGAAGAAGAAGAAGAAGAAGAAGAAGAAGAAGAAGAAGAAGAAGAAGAAGAAGAAGAAGAAGAAGAAGAAGAAGAAGAAGAAGAAGAAGAAGAAGAAGAAGAAGAAGAAGAAGAAAATTTGCACTATGATTTTACAGCGTCTACAAATACGTGTGAAACCTCTAAAAGAAAAAACACTCATAACACACTGACTGATATTGGGGTAAAACCTGTTAGCGATATGAAGTTATTAAAGCAGTACCAAATCTTAAAGACTCTTCATAAATATTATTCAAAATCACTAACCGATAAAGTAAAGCACGTATGTTGTTCTGATGCAAAATTCACAGATAAATGTATTAGATAATAAATACAGGGGTTAAACGTTCTGTATAAATTACAATTTTACCACCGCTGTAATCACGTACAAAGTAAGAAAACCAATTTGAATACGCATTACAAAATTTAGAACATCGATCGAGATGCTGAGGAAGACTTTATGAACATAGGTAGAAGAAGATATGAGGAGACTATGTAATGAGAGGGTTGAAGCTGTGATGAATGGAGAAAAATAATTGAAGAGCCTAAAAGCAATACTAGGTAGCAATACCAATAGGAAGAAAGGATCAATTTCTTATCTCACTGGTTTTTAAATTAAAGTTAATGGTCTTAGAATGATTCTTCCAAAAGAAAAGTTGTGGACAGCAAGGATTAGCACACACTACTTCCTACACGTTAGAATTTGTCCCATGTTAATTTCATTTAATCAAATTACGCTGTTGACACGGGATACTGGATAAAGTTTCGCTTTAAATACTGTCGACGTAACTAATGTAGTATACTTAACAAATTCTGTTAATAAAATATAGAATTCACTATTTTGCTATACAATTTTGTTAAACGAATTTACATTAATTAAAATCGTATTATAGTTTCCATTTAAGGTAAAATTAATAATGACTTCCATCTCCATCAAACACAAATTAAAAAATTAAAAGGACAATTATTGTTAAATTGTCCTAAGGCTTTCACGGCCGGTGTCAGTTGTATAATAAGAATAGTTTACCGGGCTTTTTGGCCGTGGTCTACGGTTTAATGACAAACCAAACGTTTTGACAGCACCACTGGCTGCCATCATCAGTAGAATTCAAAAAATTCACGACCTCCTGAACTTATCGTTGTTATCGTCAGACCCAAAGTACTGTGCTAAAGGCTGTCAAGCACTTTATAGAAAGTTTTAACCAATGGATGGATTCTAATGTTCATTAAGAATGCATAGAAATTAGTATTGCGATTGCATAAGGTGTTCAAATAATACTCTTTGAACTGATTTCTGGCGTCCTCTATGCTTACTTAGATTGTGTTTCTGAATTATTCACAGAATACTTATTTGCAAGGAGAATGTGTCTGATTTTATGCTAGTTTAAAATAAATATGTACTTTTAGGCATAAATCTACTTTGTAAATTTAATAAGCAAAACCCATACCTATGTTTTTTAACAAATTCTAAAATTAATTATAGTGGTTTTCAAACCCAATTCGACAGTGAAATAAGGTGAAATAAGTTGTTATATTTCAACCAACTTCAACTTCTCAAATAAGTTTTCAATTGTATATTTTAAGTAAAATTTTTATGAAAATAATACGGCTTTCGAATTTGAGTGCGAAGAAACAGAAGCTTAACTTTAGTTTTGTTAACAGAGGTGTAACGTAAAACTTTGAAATACAAGAGTAGGCGATGAGTAAAGTGTCTGATAAGCTAGTGACCCACCTTTGTTCAGTGACGTACTTGTTCAGGCTAAAGCTACTTGCGACAGACGGCAGAGAGAAACCAATAAAGTTTCCTGTGCATCAGGTTTATGTGGTGTAGCAAAACTTTATAACGAACTTTTTGATGTTTAGTCGGTCAACTTTTCATTATTGTCTGTAACTCTCTGCATGTGTCAGTTCCATTATCTGTTTTGTTACTGGCAACATAGTTCCGTATATGAGAAAGTTGTAGAGCGTAGCTGAAGCGTAAATGCGAACTATAGTTTGGTGTAAGTGGTAGTTACATATGTATCAATTTCTTCGTTCTTCAGCTGGTAGAGCAGTATAAAAGTTTTAATGCAGAATGCGCAACGAAATTTTATTACAAAGTTACTTTACGTTCATACATTAGAATTTCAACGTCTGAAAGTGGAGCTGTCAACTCTTAAGGACCACAGAGTGGCCCCTGTGTCAGCAGCCTAAGTATTCACATGAAAGACTGCGGTGAAGTGGGGACTCAAGTGGGCACTACGTAATGAGTTTGCGCAGACACAGCAAATTGCGTTTGGACTGTGCAGACGGCCCCAGTGTAACACGAGACCTACAAAGCACTTGTTAGTTTACATTGTTTAACTTTATTTTGCAACCTTAAAGTAGAAGTAAACATTCCTTATTTTAGGCGACTATCAGATCAGTTAATGTATAAGTAGTGAATTGTAGTGAATTAGGTACGTATTTTGACTCTTTAGACATTTCTTTCTAGCAGACAGAGATAAATAATTTTGTTTAATAGATTGATCATATTTTTATTTAGTAACTTGGATTAGCCTTTTAATGAGAGCATATAATTAAAAATCTTGTGTGGATACACCTTGTTTTTTTTTTAATGGAGAGAGTTTCTCTTCAACAAATTTAAGATTTTTAGTTGTTGTTTTTTTTGCTATTAGTATCAAGAAACAAAAATCATTTAAGATTATGTCATTATAATCTACAGAGCCCTCTTTACTTTTAAAGTACGTAATGTTTTTAAAATAAAAGATATATGTCATTCAGTAGGTAAAGCTCAATACATATTATTCACAGAATGGTAGTTGTTACATTCGTAAATTGTATATCCATTCGTCTAAATAATTCACAGTAAATAAATATAGAAAATAAATAGTACAATTCATAATTATTAGAGGAAAGTAAAAAAACTAAAGCACTTTCTAAAGATTGCTTGTAGAGGTAGTAGTGCTTTTTTGTTTCTGATGGAACTATAGTTTACCGTTGAAGACAACATTGTATCAGGAGAACAAGCTTACTAGTTTTCTCATGTGATGCAATTCTGTTTATGTTATACGTGTACCAAATTATTTTTTCAGTCATATATAAAGCATTTCTGATTGAAAACTGTAGTACCCTGTAGTTTTTTGGAGTTTAACAATGTGTATTGCGCTAATAATTCACTGTTTCCAGAATCGTATCCTCTATGAACATCAATTCAGCTACTGTCTTCATATATGTTCTACAAACGAGTGAGAAAACTAAACAATGTAATGTGTCATGTAGTTTATAAATGAGGAATGTGGTATAAAATCACTTCCTGATCCTGTCTTTTACCAAAATCCTAAAGTTGTTTTGAGTAAATTAGATAAGCTTCAAGTCAAGAAGTAATGCGAAAGAATAGAAAATTCCGTCTAAGGATAAGATTTGAAAACGAATTGGAAGGAATCATAATAGTAACACTCATTTAGTTTAGATCATACTATACTCTAAAGACGGAATAGAAATACCAAAGGTCATATTAATGCAGGTTCTGCTGATTGTCTTCAATTGTGATACCATAAATCAGACTAATGTTAATAAGAATATGTCAATTCTTACTTGCGAGAAATTCCGGTATTATTAGTGAAAAAGTGCTAAATTCCCTTATTGCCTTTTTTTCTGATGCAACTATAGTTTACCGTTGAAGACAACATTGTATCAGGAGAACAATCTTACTCGTTTTCTAAATATTACTAACAGCATGGCACGACAAACTTTAGTGAGGTATGCGTTATTTCTTCACGATTAATTATCACGATTAGTTACTGGTAACTTACGAGTAGTTGCGTTTTCTATAACCTCGTTTGCCATGACTTACTACTACAATTGTTACTGATGGTAAATAAATTAGTTAGCTTATTTAGTCTACGGCTTGTAATATAAATAACTTACATGCATTAATTCCCGAAACAAGAGAGTGTACGAAAAGCACTCCTTTTAAGTTTACGTAGAAGTTGCAACTTTTAACAAAGAGGCGTATTCTACTTTGTAAATATTAGTCTTAACTTTTCAAACGGTAAGAAAGTTTTAAAGTAGATTTAAAAGCTTTTAATGAGTAAACAGGTCGGGAATGCTATCCCAAACTTTAGCGTTCTTTAAAAAGATTTTATAATATATAACATCTGTTAGCCTTTCATTGCCCCCGCACAGATATTAGCTCTAAAGACGTTTTCATTCAAAAATATATACCTCTACTAAAGGACATTAATTAAAGAAAAATTTCTTGTTGCCGCAAATAGAACGCACATATACACAATAAATCACTGTTTTATAAGCGAAAATTATATTTTAAAATCATTAATCAACAAAAAGCTGGTGTTGGACAATTCCATATTGATAGGAAGTTACCGATCTATGAAAAAATTTCCCCTCAAAAAATTTTGAAATAGCCTATAATAAATACAATTATCATTTTAATTCCTTACTGTTACAACATATCACAATAGAATATACTGTGCTCTGTACGTCTTTTTATTTACTACGTATGCTTGTTATTCAGGTTATGCGTACACAACATTTCCATTATCAGTGGATAAACTATAAATAATTCGCATGAACATGGGACATAGAACACGTTAATAATATTAGTGACTATGCCATTTTTATAAGAGTGGCATTTTTATAATGTTTTCCATTCTAGGAACATGTATTTTACTATTAACTTAACTTTAATTATTTTTACGTAGCATGTCTTTGTTTGTAGCTAGTATGGGGGGAGTGAGGTCATTCATAGAAATCGAACACTTAAAGACTAGTTTTGATTTGTTTCGCTTGTAACTTTTTATAACTTATAAATCTGAATACCACTAATTCTTTATGAGTGGATATGAAATATTCAGTAGAAGAATAAAATTGGTACAGATTGCAAGAGTAAGAATATAAATCTGTTGTAAGCCCTGATTTATGTAGAAAATGGCCTTGGTAACGCGCTGAAAGTACATGAAAGTAGGCATACACTCTTATTTTTAAATGATAACAATTATTGTCAACCTACAGACAAAAAAAACGCACATCACGGACACATTAATATGTTTGTAATAAAGTGTCCTTAGTTTAATCGTGTTATGAGTGCAATGGGTAGAATTGCAGAAAATGTAGGTACAAAAAAATCTAGGTAAACGTTAAGACAAAATAAGATTTGTTAAGAAATTTGGTACGTCAATTGAAAACATAAAAAATATGAACTGAAAATATGAATATATGAACAAAAATACATAAAACAGTGTAGAGAAAAGACGACACAATTGGAGCAAAATAAGATGGCGCTCACCTAGACCGAACAAATGCGGAAGTAATGGGAAAGGTATAAATGGCCCCTTTCTGAGAGAATGCAGGTGATACTAAATCGAAAAACTCCTATGGCGGTGCAGATGAAGATTATTATAACAGATTGTGTCGAGGAAACTGTATTATCGTCACAGATGCATGACCACATTATTAACAGCAATAGTTCACAAAATATTAAAATTTGTTAGTACATTTCGAACAGGATTCTAAATTTTTAGTATAATGTTATAACTAACATATAAACTATTACAACAAAATATTTATGTGCTGCACAAGGTTTGTGTTTGCAGGAAGGTCTATAATCATATCTCACAGTACAAATTTAACCCAAAACCACTTTTGAAATATTCTACTTAATTTACATTTACTAACTGAATGTAAGCTTGTTGCTTTTGTTGGCTCTAAGGTAAACGTTTGTATCATGGATGCACACAAGTAAATTACTCTACCTTACGAGCCTATTTATAAAATTAAATTAAATTTCTGTGTAAAAATGCTTTTCTCAAAACCTGAATAAAAAAATGTTTCAAATTCGAGAAAAACAAATGTCAGATAAATGTTGCAACACTTAAGAAAATTTTATGTCATTAAGCCTAAGACATCACGAAACTTTTGAGACCTTCAATACAAAAGATATATTTTTATTTGAAATTAATTTCAATGGAATAGAAATTACAAATAACTACGATATAAAAAAGTAAATTCTTTATATCCAATAAAGAACCGCACAATTTGCCTAATGTACATTTCAGTTACATAAAATTTAAAAATTGATGTCAAGAGTGAATTAATATTTATTAGCAAACAGCAATATTTAATATTACGTAGGAACATCTAATTATCGTGTGTGGTAAAAATTATATGGTCATAAAAACACTGTAGCTAACTAATGACGTTGTATGTAACTATCCGTTATGTGGTAGGGGCCAGACGAGATTTCTCTACTTTGCGGGACAAAAACATTTTCCTCGACATTCACAATAATGACAACACGCTTTAAGCCAGAGCTGAGTACTACTGTCTGTAAATTTGATGCGTACTACTAAGTATTCAAAAATTATAAATATTCTCTAACAAATTTTAATTACACACACACAATATACACAAACATACACAATGTACACACACACACACACACCTATTTCATAAGGCTATACAAGCGCGATGTGGAATTACGTAATTATTTTATAAAATTGCACTTTAGTTAACATAATGATTTTATTGTATATCATTATTTGTTTTTAGTATTGCAAAGTGAATATTGTATATGTGTGAATAATTGTCAATCCAAATGTGATGTGGACTTCTGCGGAGCTGTGAGCATGGATTTCTCTGGTGTTCAATAATTTGTTCCACTGTTTAAAGATCATTATCCCTTTAATTGGCGTAACAATATTTAATAAAAGTGTACATCGTCTTTGGCTTTGTAACGTTACATAATGGGAGTCCATATTTGGAGTTGGTAATTTTTTGAATGATTTTATATCGAACCGTAAGTGTCTCGTGTATAATGTTCACTGTTATCAACGAAAACCCAAAGAAATGTTCAGCTGCTTTCAGTATCTTGCGTGGGAGATATTACAATTCGTACATGCCCCTTTACTTGAGCAAAATAATTTGTTCAATGCTGTCACGTACCGCCTCTCACGGACTGTGTACTTTAGCTAAAGCTCCAAGTTCAATGTACACACCTCAATCTGTTTGGGTTGACATAGTCCACCGAACGGTCATGGTTTCGGTAGTTAATTGTGCATTCTACGTTGCTATTTCTTATAATTAAATACAGTTTCACCGTTTCCTAACCTTAAAGCATGTTTATACATTCTAAATCTTGAAACAATTTATGTAACATGTAATACACTTCTTGCTAGGCCTTTGTAAAGAGTTAAAATTATTGTTTTGAAAATTAATGTTGGTCTGTGAGCATGTGAAAAATAAGCTCACAAACTATCTTTATCAAATATGCTAGATATTAATTTCTATAATAGTTTATGGTACTTATTCTAGTGTACCGACTCTTGATTTACCTCAGGGCGCCAGTAATAATAAACACAAATTAAAGTATGATAATCACTTTAATTACAAATTATATTTATATATTACAAAATAAAAATCTTATTATATGAATTGAATTTACTTATTGACAAATTTAAATACGACTCTACTAGCAGTGAATTCTTTTAAGACAGATTGAATCACTATGTTACATAACAACATATGTTTATTTATCAAAATATATAATTTAAATGTTCAGTATTCTTTACTTGCATAAATCCTTCCAAGTGCGTAGTCCTGAAGTTATTGAAGATCGGTGGTTCGTCAGCAGCCGTCGTCGTGTTGATTATGGTTAAACTTGCACAAATCACTTTATCACAAATGCATTATACTAACATGTGGATTATAACTCTAACTATGTTGTATAATTACACTGGACACAAAGATGACAAAAATAACTTAAGTGCATTTAACTAACTTCACGTCGCGTTTGGCCCGACTAATTTATACCGTCGCAACTTCCTTTTGAACTACAACGCCTCCTTCCGCGAATTACCGCTACTTAAAGAATTAACAGAACTTCATATATATTTATTATTTATTATTATTTATTATAACTTCGATTATATACTCTTTGACTTATTATGATTTCTGAAACTTTCTTTATAACTTCAATATTAATAATTATAGTGTTCCCGTACTTTGTTACTTCTGAGAAATATACTGATTCTTTTCTTTAATTATTAAAATATCTATATTATTTGACGCAAAACAACGTACACGAGTCTCTCCGTACAATTCTGCCGATATTAAGAAGACTGCCCAAAGAAGACTCTAAGTTTACAATATATACATGCTTCAAATTTCCCTTACTTACGAACTACAACAAAATGTTCTGATAGGTACAAACTACCGCTAAATACGAATTCAACCAATCCGCTTAACTAAAACGTCCCGCGTAACGTATGACGCTTTTTCCTATTCGCCTAACGTTTCTTCGCGCACACGTGTTTACAGAAAGTAACGTCTCATTCTCTCTCACTTGCACAACGACATCGCTTTCCCACGCCAGTTATTGTTATATGCACTTAGGTTTTACAACATTTACTAAACACCCTTACTCTCTGAACATAATACAGTTTATGGTGGTAGTGTCCCAAATCGTGCCTCAACATACCGTACATGCATTATTAAGCTTTTAGCAAGTAATTCTGTTTTCACATTATTCCCACCTCTCCACCATTATTTCTCACGCCTCTCTGCTTTCTCACGCACCCTTATTTCTATGTTCAACATATTTTCTTTATTAAAATTATAACTAGGTCAAATTTTCCGTTACAAACATTTGTTATAATATTTTCCTGTTGTTTATCATTAGAAAGACACCATAATTTATAAAGTATAACGAGTGTGTAATATGACAGTTTGATTAGCTAATTCAACACCACTAAGTAGGTAGTACGACTACGTTTTTTTCGTACAGTAAGCGTTTGAAGTATTAAAAAGTTTGTCTGTCACTTATAACTGACTTATTTACAATAACATTGGAGTTCACTTAGGCGTAGTCGTACGACAAAGCATACAAATATTATGCAAATTCTTAAATTGGATAAAAATCTTAAAAACATTAGTACTTCTTTAATTACATCTGGCCTACCTTTACAAAAAATGTAACAAAACACACGAAGCTTTGATTTTAATTTACTCTTAAAGTTAATTTAAATACATCTTATAGTAATCTTACACGACATATAGCAAACATGTTTAAGCCAGTAACTGCAAACAACTCACAATTCTAAATTACTTATCCCTTTTAACATATTCCGTAAGGTACGATTTCTAAGACTTTAAAACCATTTCTCTTGGTTACAGTTTGAGTGTTATCTAACACTATAACGTTGTATGTATTTTGTTCCAAAGAAGTGAGAAGAAGTCAGAACTATTCAACAAAAACATGTAATAATAACACTCGAATATTTTCAAATTTTATTGACAATTAAAACTTGTTGCGATACCTATTGTATGCTGTCAAGCACTGACAGTTATTCCTGAACTTAACATGAGATGGATTAATGTACGATCAAAAGAAGAACTATTACAACGAACTCCTAGTGTATTGAATAAGTCTGCGCAAACCAAGGAGTCTTCCCAACTCTACATTTGAATTTCATTTACAAAGTAATTGCTGTCATTGACAGCAGTAAATCACAGTAAATTACTATACTTAGGCGTCCACAATTATTACAAATTATGAAGTCAATAGAAAACTCACAAATATCAAAAGAGGCTAACAGAACAAAACGTAAACAAGTAGCCATATATTATGTTACTCAATAAATCTGTCCAACATATTAACACAGCGATATGTTGGCTACAAAAATTCCTGCTATACGTTTTCGGTGACAGTAAGCAAACATATATAAAACTAAAATAATTTATGGCCTACACGAAAACGTGACGTTTATCTTATATAACTTCAACCGCAAATTTTCCTATCAAAAAATTATTAAAGGCAAGGAAGCGAATGTGTGCATACCTCGCTACTCATACCGCGTAACAAATCTAAGATAGAAATTTATTTGGCGTTGTTGGCAATTTTTTTACATGCAAGCAAACGGAGACGACGAGTGGAAGACGTAAGTGCTTACACAGTGTCCGAAGTACAGTATATGCTACATAAAAGTGAACAGCCGGTTGACGACTTACCACCGCACAACATCTTGATCACACTTCCTACGTGTACTATGACAACATGCAAAATATTTATTAACACGGCCCTACTATACAATAGTCAATAAGTATTCTAAATTGTAGTATATTGAAAGTGAACTGTTTAAATTTATTTCTGTAGTTAAATAGTTCCTTATGCTAAAAAAAATTAACAGCAAAAATATTAAAGCGAGGATTATTATTAACGATCTCATTATTGTCAAATGATAATTCTTCGTAGTTTTCATTCACATTCGTAGAAAATGTACATAGTCCAGCCTTCCATTGCGTACCATTGCGTTGTTTTAATGTATGTGCCCATTGCGTTCCCAATCTCTTAGTCAATAACTTTAACTTGCCTTAACTGCATTTCAGCTGTTTGTATTAACTGAGTTCCCTTCCCTGTATCCAGATTTCTCTAGCGTAGATGAGAAATTATAAATTTTAATTAAAAATGATTTTTATTTTTATTTTGTATGTTTGTATCGATCTACACATCATTTGATATTTATACAATTTTTTTTAATTTTTATCATAATCAGATAATAGTTTGATAAACTTTTGCTTTGTAATATAAGGGAAAAAGTGAATATTGATTTTTTTAAAGTTTTCTAGGAGGCGTTTTCAAGAAATTCTATATTTAGTAAAAGTATTAAATCCACAATAATTGTAAGTTTATTTTTCATGCTACTGGTAGGAGTAACGATGTGTACGCGTAAATAATCGGTGTACATTAAATTGCGTTAAATACAGGCCAACCTACACAGTTTCATACCTCTGAGTCATGACGGAAGTGGACCATCATCAGTCCACTAGAATTTACATTTTAATACAAATCATTCTATTGTGATCTGTGAAAATATCCATTCCCAGCCACAGACTGAGTATATAGACGGCCATTCTCGTGGCGTCTAGTCGCCTCGTATGGCCAGACCGTATGAAGTTCCAATGTAGAAATTTGAAATGCAGAGTAGGCTGTTAATTGCTTGTCACAAACTCATTACTTATAATGCTTCTCATTTACAAAATATATAAAGTTTAAATATTAAATACAATTTTAAGATATCTGTGTCAATATTTCGAAGAAATCTTTTGTCACTTTTAGGACCTGTATACGGACAATACAGACATAATTGACATAAATTGTAAAAAATATCCGGGCTGTTTGGCCGTGGTCCATGGTTAAAAACAAAACCAAACGTTTCGGCAGCTCCACTGGCTGCCATCATCAGTGGAATAAGATTTCTGCACTTGGGGTGTCTACGTGCAGGCCCACAGTACTGTGGTATAGACTCAGTCTCATTGTGTCATAGACTCAGTACTGTGGGCCTGCACGTAGACACCCCAAGTGCAGAAATCTTATTCCACTGATGATGGCAGCCAGTGGAGCTGCCGAAACGTTTGGTTTTGTTTTAACCATGGACCACGGCCAAACAGCCCGGATATTTTTCACAATTCAAGTGACACCGGCCGTGAAAGCCTAAGGAATAATTTAAAATTGACATAAATTTAACCATTAATGTATATGAAATATTATAAGTATATCTCATTATTAAGAAAATAATAATAAATGTATAATATTATATTATTCTTAAAGTAAAACACACACACACACACACACACACACGCACACACACACAAGATTATTTATTTACTAAGGAAATGTGCAGCTTAAATGTATGTGTTATTAGCTTTGTATGTACTCGTGGTATCAAGCCTTCACATAAAACGGATAAATTTGTTTCATTTACAGATAAAGGATGGGTTTAATTTAGTTTAAATTATTTCTCCTTTTTGCAAGAACTTAATTCTTGTGAAATTGGAGTTAACTTTGATCTAGAGTAATAAATAAAAACTTCCCTCTAAAAGTACTCTCCAAAATAAAGTACAGAAAGCTTTTAATTAGAGCAAGTACCGAGAAGTATACTTACTTTTCTTCCCTATCGACCTAATTGTTCACACACACGTAAACGAATTTTAAAATTATTCCAAGGATGTACAAAAACAGATGTTCTGTTACATGCAAAAATTCTTATAAACTGCAAACCAAAATTAAAATCAGAAATTAAAATACAAGGTATTTGTTATGAGAAAATTGAACCTTATTTAATAAAATTTTCATCAATTGTGCTTTATTTAATTAAATCAGAAAAAGTTATTTTAATAGTAGCTATACTATACAACAAGTTCTTAAAATAAAATGTTTTTCTCATTTCTCTTAATGAAATAAACATAACCTAGTTACTTTTCCTGCCACCATTCTAACTGACGCTGATGAAGACAAATGAACAATTGACGTAAAGAAAACTTGATCATCTACAAACTTTAACCTCCCCACGACAGGGGCCTGAATATTCTACGGGATCATGATAGGCTGTTAATTTGAGCTAAGATTCTTTAAAGGAGAATCAACCAAACGTTTGTCCACAGCGTAGGATATAAGGGTAAAGGTATTTACCTTTGACTAAAGATATTGCCCAACATAAAATACTAGTATTTGTGCCCCTAGTTGCTGTAAGCACACTCTATTGCCCTTCCAAATTCTTTACTTATTATGTTCAAGACTGAGGATACCTGACTATCTGACATAAATACTACACCTGGGTTCAATAAATTCATAAAACTCTCTTGTTGTCATCAATAAAAGAAGAATTAATTAAATATGATGAATACGCTAATGTCATCAACATATTTTTTTACACGTTTTATACGATTTGATCTACAATATTATTGTTGTTTGTTTCTAGAGAGTAACCCATACTCAACAAAGTTAATAAAATATGATACAATTTAGAACAACGCTGTTCATTTTTTCGAAGTCAAGAAATTCAATACTCAGTAAAATCAAAGCACAGTTGTGATATACAGGATATTAAATACGGAGAGAATAACTCCGTCAATACTTGTAACATTAAAATATTACTCCTACCTGCTCCACATTGTGTAAGTTGAATGATAATGCATTCATTAATCATTAATCAAATTTTACCAAAAGCTTTTTTGCCAACATATGTTTTATTACTTATTGCTATCACTTTTATGCGATTATGGGAGAGTAAATCGTATAAAGCTGCACTGAAATTGCTGTCAAATTTGCTTTCTCAACCATAGTGGCGGATATACTTTAACGACGACCATAAACGAAGCCAGTTACACAACAGCCGATCTCGTAAACGTCCCTCGGTGCATTGTTTTTACTGCCGTCAGATGATAAAATTAATCCTACCATTATGTACACGGCTATAACTTTATGGTATCTATTTCGCCGACTGTGTTATGCCTATAATATTCCATTTTATTGCTGGCTGAGATAGAAACACCGCTAAACACGTTTTTGCTTTATGTACTTTTACAGCGGTAGAGATACAAAAAACTGAAGTTCAGATCCAATGTATGACCAGACAGAATTTCACCATTATTGTGCTACATTATCTGTTTTTGCAAATCCCGTCGCCAAACAGACTAGATACTTTATTTACCAACTTAAGTAAATTACTAAATAACTATTAGCAAATATTGTAGCGTACAAATAGTAAAAAATATTTGTACCAAACAAATTAGTAAACAAATTACTAATTCTTCTTATTTTGCTTAGTCTCCATAATTTGATTATTTAGTATATAAAAACACATGTTTTGTGATGATGCTACTATACAGCCACATTATAAGCAGTGTTATTAATGCCTTTTAATAATACCGTATCCTTATTATTAATTTGGTTTTAAAGTTTTAAGGTTAATCAACGGTACTCTGAACTAATAAAATTGTTTAAATTATTTTTCACTTTATCGTGATCATCATGTTTATAACGCAAACATATTCTCATATCTGGAAAATCAATGGTCTGAGAAAAATCAGCTAGAACTTATCACGTTAGCTAGTATTCTCCAAGCTGTCTACACTTTTTCAAATAAACAGCATACAAGTTCAGTTTTTGAAAACAAAATTGTGAAAAATGCTAATATTTGTAAACATTTTTCGTGATTGTAACCTTCAATATCAAAATATTAAAGTTTTTTAAATTTTGAACTATGTTCATTAATATGTTTTGAAAAAGATTTTTTTTTTTTTTGCCAAACTACATATATCCCTGGTATGCCTGTTTTGGTATCACTACGGTTATTTAGGTAAATTTTATACTAATTTTAGTATGAAAATTTTTTTAGTCACTATAACCCAATATTAAAGGCAAACTTACAGTGTGAGAAATACTGAAATCTAATGGAAAGCTTTTTCCTTTTCTTGCAACAGTTTTGTTTGAAGTTGTACCTAATCTTTACTTGTAGGTCACATAAGCGAGCCCGCACCACACACACACACACACACACACACACATACAAACACATACACACGGATATACACACACAGATTTATAAAGTTAATGTACTTGATAGTTTCTCGAGAGAATTTTTGAGTAGGCTAAACATGAACGACTGTATAGAAAAGTAGCTGTATCTTCTAAACCAACTTAACAACAGATTTACCACCAAAAACTGTTAGGTTGTAAAGGGATATAGAATTATAGACACTCGTATATATTTTTTAAGTAGTCGCCTACGTCGTATCACACCTTATTCTTTTAAGTAAAATTTAAAGCTACAAATAAAACTTTGGTAAAACTTTGGTAACATAAGAACTGGTATGTAATATAAGAAATTGTGAGCAGGGACAGAGTTATATTAAGGTTGAAGAGAGGCTGGCGGTTGCTGACTAAGTCAGGGCGCACAATTGATACTATTGCGCCCGTGTCGACTGTAAATGATGTTGGTTTACCTTCCGCAAATCTATTAACAATCAAGTTTCCACTGGTCTTATGTAGCGTGGAAACTGTGTGCTGTTCTGGGACTTTACTTCTCCAATTGGTGCGATCACTGTCTTCCCGCGGTATCTTCTTCTCCCAGCAGTCTACCTGTAGATGACCACGTTTTCCACAGTTGTAACATTTCGGTCTCCTGTCTTTTTCAAATCGTTGCGACTATCTTGAAATTTTGAATTGTTTGTCCGACAACATTGTTTTTCTGCACCCACCGTAACGGCAATTTGATACAGGGATCTTCTGACTGCAACGTGATGGCACAAACCCATTAATGTAGCTGGACGCTGACTTGGCTGCTTCAAACTCTAGGGCGTGAACAAGAGCTTCTGAGCTATTTCGGTGCCTTGTCATTCGTATCACTTATTTTATACACAATGTCTAAACAAATTGTTCAGACATGCTTCGCGGTGCTTTAAAAAACAAAACTGCGGTAAAATCTTAAATTATCCTAGTATGGACAAATTTATTAATACTACGCGATGTCATATATAAAGTGTTCTCACATAGGCCTATTACTTTAGAATGTACTTAGCATTTCCTTTTATTTATAGTGCCTTTACAACTCATTATTCTCAGTAGATGTACCCTTGTAGATGTAGTATGTTTGTCTTTACCGAAACCGTAAATTAAACCGACACTTACAAGTGTCATATGCCTGGACAATAATTTTTAACTTCACAATATCGTAACAGAATTAACACCATATAAACAGTAACAGTTATGTTACAACCTGCTTGCACATCGAGCATAGAAAAAATAAAACAAAACTGTAAAGACAAATAAAAACTGTAAGGTAGTAAAAAAATATCCTCACGTAAGCTAATTATTTCGTTCTTATACGACTGAATATCCACCGACAATTTCATATTTTTGACCCTGTAGAGAGAAGTCTACATTTAGCAAGATAATTTTTGTTAAAAACAAGTGGCACATTCTACGCATAAAACGATATCATAGGTGAACCGTTGTATTATAAACCGTTGTAAATATTATAACACTGTTAGACAATCTAATGTAAATAAAATAATTATTTTTTTTAAGAGTTTATGATAAACAATGGTAAACTCAATCCTCAGTATAATATTTACAGACTACAAAGTAAATATTAGTTTTAATTTAACAACTTACTTTTAAAGTATTTACAATTCTTTACACTTCACTGGTGTGCACCGTATCAACTAAAACTTGTATCCAGGACAGATAGTCGTAAATATGTAACTTTTATATAGGAAACCCGGTCATATTACCCTTTACGTCTGGGAATTCGACTTCAGCAGCTCTCTAGATAGTGATGTTTTAGCAACCTGCAATCGTACAAAAAACAAACTAACACACATTACAACAAACACTTTAATATGGTGGATGATACTCAAGCAAACAGATTAGCCATAATATAGCACAGGACCCCGTCGGAAACACATTGCGATAGGTAGACGAATGTTATAGAACACCAGAATCCACTTCGTCGACTGTATTGTCTCAAATTCACTGTTAGCATTGTAAACTGTAATTACTTCTCCTTCCTCTCCCCCACTTTGCAATCTCCATGCAGTGCCAGTGATAGCTAGTGGTACTATTACCACTGCTAAAATATCCACACCTGTATACTTCGGTAGTACAAAGCCTGGTAAGCTACAAGAGCCAGGTTTAATGTGTCGTCTCATTGGCTCCGATTGTACTATTTTAATTAAATCTTTAAACGTTTATACTGCTTGTTAGAATGTTAATTATTAAAAATTGCCTGCTGGAATTATGTCATTAAAATTCGTTAAATTTCAACAAGTCAGTATTTCATACTGCAGATTGCATATAAAGATAAAACGTAATTGTGAAAGAGATTTATAGACTCGGTGTGATAAAATCACCGAACACTTTCGTCTAAACAATTTTTTATGTAGCACTTCAATTTTCAAAGTCTATACAATAGCAGCCAGCATGAGTAATGTGCAAACAAATGCAACGTTACTCGTCCTTTTGCACTTTTATTTCAATACTTTTAATTGAAACACATTCTATTTTTTCATACAGTACTTGACTCGACGTCAAAAATTAATTAATACCACATGCTGGAGTGAGGAATATAGCTTTCAATATCCATTGCAGGTATTAATTAGCCTACAGAGGTTGATATAATTTAATAGCTAATACATGTAGTATATAGTACAGTAAAGTACCTCAAGAATTGAAATCCAGAAGCTTGTTCCAATTTATGGTACACATTGACCAAATATCCGTATGGAGAACCATACATGACTTCCATGTTCTAAGATTTATATTTAAAATCATTTTCGAAATTAAATATTTCCATAGAAACTAGTACTTCTTTCTACTTACTGCTTCAGCCTTAACCACAGTACTGTGGTCACTAACGTATACCACCTCACGTTATCGCACTCGATTTTCACTGATGATGGAAGTCGATGGCACTGCCGAAACGTCTGGTTTTGCTGAAAACATTGGTCTACGGCCAAACAGGCCGGGAAGGAATTTTAACAACAAACTACTTCTTTGTTGCCGATAACATAGTACATATATAAAAAAAATTATCCACTCCACCGTCAACTATAATTTTCGTTTATAGAAAATTACCCCCACCCCGTTCAACTAGCCTCTTCATTTATAGATATTTCATCTATGTTTCTACAGTGGATTATTAAGATCTTCTTATCAGGATACTTTATTTATCAAAATTAAGAACTTTACTCTTGTTACAACAAAAAATGTTTCTGGCACACTACCCCTTTCCCTTAACCGATCTTCACCAAAATCAACAGGCCTTAAGCTCTCTACAATTTAGGGAAGAATGCAAAACATTATTTGATTATGTTTGAATTTACGGCAGTTATCGTTCGTCATAGAAAAAATTTCCAATGTTATCATATAAAACGTTGCTGGTAAACTACGCCGTTCTCTTAACTGATCTTCACCAAAATCAGCATGCTTTGAGTACTCTACAATTCAGTGATGCATGCAAAACATTATTTGGTTCTGTTTGAATGTGCGGCAGTTATCGTTCGTCATAGAAACAATTACTCTTGTTAAAACATAAAATGTGGCAGGTAAACTACCCCTTTCCCTTAACCGATCTTCACCAAAATCAATAGGCCTTCATTCCGTTACAATTCAGGAACGTACACAAAAAATGTTTGATTCTGTTTGAATGTGCGGCAGTTATCGTTCGTCATAGAAAAAATTACCGTTGTTAAAACATAAAATGTTGTAGGTAAACTACCTCTTCCCCTTATCCGATCTTCACCAAAATAAACAGACTTTGAGTAATTAACAATTCAGAAACGTATGTAAAAAATAATTGATTCTGTTTGAATGTGCGGCAGTTATCGTTCGTCATAGAAAAAATTACCCTTTTAAAACATAAAACGTTGCAGGTAAACTACCCTTTTCTCTTAACCGATCTTCACCAAAATCAACAGACCTTGAGTTCTCTATAATTCAGGAAGGTATGCAAAAGTATTTGATTTTGTTTGAATGTGCGGCTCTTATCGTTTGCTATAGAGCAAAATCTACAGACTGACACACACACAGACACTTTTCGAAAAATGACTTTTCTTCATGTTTTGAGGGTAGTACAATCAGAATCTGCAATTATCTCGAACATGATTTTTTTGCCATCACCATACTTCCATTTCCTTATGGAACGTGGAAGTAAAAATTAAGTTTCACTCGAAATCTGATGTAGATTTTCTTAGCTGCGACTTACACAAACCGTATAAGAAATTACCGTATACATAATTAAATAAACTGAAAGTGACTTAAACCACAAAAGTACCTCAATAACCATCTGAGTAAGAAACAGTCTGTATTCCTCTTTACAACGGCGGTTGTGTAAACTATACACACAATAATTTTCCAAATTAACAAAAAATATTAAAATCTAGCGTTTGTGTTTAACAACGGTGTCCTTTCTCTAAAGAGCAACTTATATTGCAGACAATTTGATTGTTTCTACTAATGTAACAAAGTGAACAAATCCTCACTTTTACTGTAATTTTAAAATGCTAGGAAATCCATTATAACCACTTACAGTTATGAAATTTATACAGCAAACGCAAAATCTCTGTATAGTATGATACCCACTACAATCGACATGTACCACTTCGTTTATAGTTAGTTTTAAAAGCTTTATGACCTACAGTCAGATTTGTATGTATGAAATTACTAGAGATGGAATACAAATGTGTTAAAGAATATTTAACATTAAGCCTAGATCTCTAAGAAAAATGTTTACTTTAATTAAATTATAAAAAAAATTTTTCAACAATATAATAGCTTTACCTACAATTTAATTTAAATAGAAACCGATAATAAATACGTTTATCTTTCCTTCCATATATGTTTTATTTCTTACTAAATATAAAAGTAGAAAATCCCCAACGTTTTTATATAATTAAACCATTGAAATTAAATTGTTTGTTTGTCATATTTGTCATATTAGTTATTAACAACAGTATAAATTGTAAATAAAAATGTCCTGGTAATCGCAAATCATGAACGTCTGGATGTCATTTTATGCGGATCCTTAGTCTAAACGAATATTGTATGCAAACTTGAAGAAACTTTGTTTCATTTTATAAGACTACTTTAGCTGTAAATAGTAGATGACAGTTAGTAAACTAATGTCAGTAAAGTACGTTTCAATTAGTTGTCTTACAGAAGCATCTCTCAGTCACTTCATTAATATTGACTTAGATATAAAACTATAAAGTTTATAATGAATGTAGGTTTTTTGTAGGCGTGTAGATATATAAATATCTAAACCAGAAATATATAAATCTATTAACCACACATACAATAAATACAGGATATGAAATTCCAGACATAACCAACATGACACTATTAAAACACATACCATATAAAGGCACCATAATGAACTAAGGGGAAAATTTACAAATATACAAACACAAAACAAACTAATATTTGAACAAATACAAATCAACACTAAACACGACACAATTTTCAAAGCACTCAACATCGAAAATACTCAAAAGTTAATATATACACCACAATCACACAGAATAATACCAGTATAAAATACCAAAAACAACAAGAAACCATAACAACAACCAACCAAAACACATACGCTACAAGATATAAAATCAGGAAAGCTGAGGTCGGGAACAATAGGATTCCCGAAACATGTACCAAATAAGGAAAAAACATCTTGAGGTAAAGAAATGATAAATATAAAATAAATAAATTATGCTTCGTATTGTTTAAATTAGCAGCCATCTTTACTATTTCTTTTATGAATTTGCTAACTGCTATAATTTTTATTGTTCGACTAAGCTTTTCGTCATCACTGACCTGATGATGTCAGTGATGTCGAAAAGCTTAGTCGAACAATAAAAATTATAGCAGTTAGCGAATTCATAAAAGAAAAAATAAATTATGCACCAAGTGTTTGCATAATTTAGCAAACACTAATTTTTAATAAATAAATTAGTAAAAAGTGTTTAAAATATATCAATATATAAATTAGTTTTAAAATTACAGTAGTTCAAGACCTATATTTTATTATTCATATACCTAGCACACATCGACCAAGTACAACTATTCTACTAGTGCGCCATAAAAAAGCATTATTAACGTATAAGTTCACGTTTTAAAAAATTCAGGAACCAATTCGACAAATAGGTACATATAAAAAATATTTTCTTTATTACCATTCCAAGTAGGCATTAAAAACAATAAGACGCGAAACCACAAGAAAATTTAGCTAGAGAGTTAATTTATTCGGCATAGTAACCAGATAATAACAGAAGTCAGTTTAAGTCATGATCATACACGTTTTCTTCAATAAATAAAATTTTAGTTAAAAATTATTCTAAAATAGGTAAAATATTTTGTTATCAGAGGTAAACCAATAATTTATATCCGTTTCCAGGTTAACAGTAAAACAAACTTAAGAGTTTAAACAGACAGTATAACTACGGAATACAAAACAGACGATTAACATCATTAACATTAATTCCATTGTCATGCTAATAATTTAGAAAGGTCGAGAATACTTTACAGTTTTGAATTTCTGAAAAACCCGTTTCCTTTGAAACTGTCTGACATGGAATCTTTCCTACAAATGCCCTCAAGTCCAAAATAAGTATGTAAACTCCATTATGTTAGTATCACCAGTACTTATGTGGAAAGATTACCAATGATGTTATAGTGTTCATAGTTTACAATAGCAGGGCTATAACAAAAGCAATATTACAGTTTCCTTAAAAAAAAATGCAGCTCTCTTTAGTATAAGCTATACCATTACTTTACTTAAGTAAAGGAACAGCTGAAGAGCCGCATGTGTCATTTTAAGGTATTCTTTCAGTAGATGAACATATAGATCTAGAATTCCCCGTCCCCATTGTCTGCTGCCGATTAAAGTGATAATATTTCATTAAATCTAAAGTGAAGAAATACAATTTATATTAGGTATGCGTGTGATAACTGACTCTACAGTTATTTTTCAATGTACGATTGCATATATTGTCTCTTTGATTCTCGTAGATTAAGACGCACAAAACTCAGTTTCTATGGAAACAAAATCAAATAAAATTAAGAAACGCTTAGCAATTAGTGAGGTGTATTGTGTTAAAGGGAAGAGAAGGAGTTTATTACACAAAGTGCTGCTGTCTCTTACTACAAACCCATATAAGCTTATATTACTCGCATAAAACGTTCTACTACGCTCTCAGTGCCTATTAACCGTTGCAGAGTGTATACTACAACTTAATATAGAGAATTTTCAAAAGGAGACTTAATTAAGCGACATTTAAATGTTTCAAGCATAAAGACTCCGTAACCTTTCATAACGCAAGCTATATCCTCTTAATTTTATAGTAAAGTCTCCTGTAAACTAAAGATACTATATTTTTACACACAACATTTATACACATAACATAACTTTGGGTTTTTACCTCCAACATGATAAATAGTGAAGATAAATCCGGCAAGCAGTTAAAATTGTATTATCACAAAGACACAACGGAGCTCAAAAAGCTAACAGAAAATATAAATCTACAGAAACATAAGCAATCTGTTGAATCGTCTAATCCACCTTTCTGGCCTTCGGTGGAGCAGCCCAGTGTAGGCCTACTGTAAATATTCAGAAACATCTGGCCTGTTACAGATTCTACAAAAAGAGTGTAACTCGTCCGAAAAAGATGGAATGTCAGAATCTACATTGACAGAGTTCACGGGAAGACAAGAAAATACGTTGCCTCCAGCTCGTCAAGAGTAGTCAGTTTATGAAAGCCATAGGTTTCATGGCAAAGTAGAGGTGTACATTGCAGTCATGTACACCATATCTGAAAGCATACGCATCATTGCGTCTGAGATGCGTATATTGACAGAAAATTTGATACTAATTAAAACATATTAAATATGATGATAATTGCGTCACTACGGGAGCTCTATATTTGTAGTATATAACATTAATTTTGTAAAGAAAAATTCATGAACTAAGAGTGCAGATGCTCAGAAAAGTTTTTGATAGTTATCTACCTCTTTGGCGTTGAACTCAATTCTATACTAAACATCGTCGAAATCCGTGTCGAATTGCCTATGTAAGAACGTTCTAAATCATTTAGTTAATCGCTGTTACGCGCGCGCGCACACACACACACACACACACACGCACACACACACATTTCACAGATTACATCTGCATGAAATGTTTTGTCATTTCACAAACTACAGCAGTATACACTTACTTAATAAGAAAACACTAGAACACATTGCACCTTTAAATGTATATTTGCAAGTCAACTGTTTTTTTGTTTTTTTTTTAATAAAAATGCATTACTAAAACAATTTTCAAACTTTTCTTGCAAACGTACATCATCCTGTTTAAAACGTATTTGTGGTAACGTTTATTTAATAAACAGAAATAAAGACAATAGTTAACAAACTATAGTGCCTGCTTATGTAAAACACACACACGTACACATATATATGTTCCTTATTATGAGTTGATTATATTACTACAATATGTTTAGCTTTACAAAAGCGTAGATCACTTAGTCTGAGAGCTCCACGAAATCAGCTAATGCGTACGTCACTACTTAATTAAATATTTACATTTTGCTCAGACGCAAAAGCGAAACAAGGTTCATGAAAGAACAAACCGCCCCTAATGCGTCTCTAAAGACAATACAGATTGGAACACAAACAACACGCTTATATGTATTTTAGTTTTTTTCAATTGAGTAATCTAATATTAATACTCCACTTGTTAGTAGAATTCTTGTCATACAGCTGAATTAAACTAAAGTATAGGAAACAACACCAAATTGTCAATACTGTGATTATTGGTAACACTTGATCTTGAATTCAAGGTAATCATATAATAGCGTTTAAAAATATATTTTTTGTTTTCTTGTCATCTAATAAGACTGCGACGTCAGGAAGAAAACAACCAAACAAACCACAAATATCTTACATTTTATTGTGTAATAGTGTATAATTTAGTTGTACATCAGTACCAAAAATTCCAATTTTTAAAACAAATAAATTTAAAATAAATAAACTAATTAAAATACATAAATAAAATGTAATAAATTATTATTAAAATAATTAAATTAATTGAACTTTAATTTGTATTTCACACGTACAGAAGGATCAAAAAATTAACTTATCTTCACTATTTTTTATGAAAATCAATAATAAGCTTCAAAGCGTCTAGCACCGATAATCCAACTTGATAATGTAGAGTATACCACACACAGGCTTTGAATGACGCAAGCAGTTTCCTTAAATTGCAGCCAGTACGTCAGCTACAACAAGAAGCATTTTACTTATTTAAAGATCAGAGCTAAGGGTTTTAAGTAACAATGTTCTTGATTGTTAAGGGAGATATTGCTATTTTCTATTACAAGAATTCAATTTGACAGATACAGCGTTTAAATGCCATCACATTTCTTTACTTACTTTTGTACTGAAAAAAATCAAAATTTGATATATAAAAATATAAATTCTTAATTCATTCTGTTAATTGTATTTATCGAATGACAAATACCCAAATATCTAATGACATAAAAAGAAGCAATACCTATTGCCCTGGAAATTTGTACAAAATTTTTGAAATAATAGAAAAGTGGCTAATTTAAAAATTATTTATGCCGATATTATATAGATAAATAATCCTGATAAATACGAATGTGTAATGAAAAGAATGCAGCAGGTAACCAAAGCCTGAACATGAATTGAAATTCTTATCAAGTAAAATGTGAGAGCACGTTTATTTATTTTGGTTTAAAATGAAACAAATAAGTCAAGGTTACGTTAGAAATAGTGGCAGACTATATCTCCGCTTATTCAGTTATCGTGGTGTTTTGATCGCTGCAACAAGACAACCCAACTGAATAATTGTGATAAATAACATTAAGTTGTAAAAATTGATTTTAAAATAGAAAGTTATTCCGATGGGAAAAGATTAAATAATGTTACATTACATTAATTTTTATTACATTTCAGCTAAATTGATGTACAAATTACTGCGTGAAATGTAAATAATCGGTGTGTGCCAAAAGTGACCAAAATATTGCCTGGAGCAACTTCAGGTTATTTATTGGAACAATCAATGCTGCCGTCTGCCAGACATCTAGGTGCCGATCAGTACTAAGAGCAATGTAAATTGCTCTATTCAAGCAGGTATACTCCAAACAAAGTGTTCTAGACAACCCGTGTTGCCACTTCATACTTTATACATTAGACTGTAACAGTACATTCTAACATCACCAACGTAATACTTACAAGTGAAACAAACTGTATCGAGAAACTACTGAATTTCTAACCCTTCCTGGATTCAAATACGAAGTCACCAATGTATCAGGTGAGGAGATAATTTAACGTACAGTAATTGGTGATCAATGAGAGCCGTCGACTTTGACTGTAAGCATCTTGAAGCCGCATTAATCATCATATCCTGAAGACCACAAAAGTTCTGCTATCTCTTAAAACATTTTACGCCTACTCACACAATGTTGATTCATTTTATCAAGGTGAAAGTGTAATATTTGTGCACAACGTCCAATGGTAAAACAAACAACGCTCTTAAAAATAAATGTATTTGGAATGTGCAACGTGGTGCAGAACACCACTTTTATGTCAAGGAAATTTGTCGTCAAAATATTATATGTACCGCACTTATTGCACTGCTTTAACTGTTATAATGGATATTTAATGAAAGACATTCATATTAATTTTTGGATATTAAAAAAAAACAACTAAACACAGAAGAGCTTTATGATTCTACTCCAAGTATGGCATTTTATTTGCGGTAAACTTTAGACTAACGAGTGGTTTAACAAAAATTATTATTAACATGTGATCAAAGAAAAACTCGTGAAGGCTAAAGGCGGCATGTATGCTTCATGTGTAAAGTACAGCCTATTCAGGAATAAAGGATATTTCTAACTTAACTTACCAAAGTCACAGGTCTTCGCTGGGCTATCTTTAGTTAATGCCAATTTTGTAATGCGTCACAATTTGGGGAATAAGAAAGTAAAACTTTTAATAACCACCGCCAACATAATGCCATAATTTTCTTATTACTTTGTGGAGCAATACTATACGTGTTAATACCAACATTTGCTATGTACATTCTGTAACGGAGTCTGCGGAAGTTCAGGAGAAAAACTGTATAAGGAATAGAAACTGAAAATATAAAATTCTTCTTTGCAAATAAAGAAATGTTCAAAAGCCAAAAAAGAGCAAAAAAATGTAGTGAGTAGGTATCGAGGAACAATAAAAGAGCAAGGAAAAGTACCTTGTAGTACAACAATGATCATATTTAGCCAAAGTAAGACGTCCACTGAAAAACAACAGTTGTTAGTTGTCGGGAAAGACGGGACACGGAATAGTATATCACTTGCATAGTCTGTCTTGAAACATAGTTTGTTCATTACAATAGTTCTTCTATGCAGTAGCAACCATAACGACAATTAAAAGAATTTTCAACGCCGGCCATTACGCTAGAAGAGCTATAAGGAGATGGTATGATTTGACTTTGACCAAGCTATTTATCCGGGAACGAAACTGTATTGATTGAGAGAACGAGTATACTTTCTCATTGTAATGATTAATGGATTGAAGTTCACGTTGTCTTTAACAACATGTACAAAATAATGTTAATAACAATCCACAATAATGGATATTACGGCCCATGTCATCATAGTTACAGTTTGGATCTTCCAGGTTGAATAACTCTGGTCTAATATTAATTTCTAGTGCTATCGTTTTTGCAGGACGCGAAAATGGCAGCTAGGAGCAGTCGAGCATGGTGTTAGCAGTGGGCCTTTCAGAACAAGTTGTACTCGGCTTGCGTGTTTACGCACACCAATAAGACTTGGGCTTTGAGCCTAGAAAGCTAAATAGGAAAATGTCCTCCACGGTTTCCAACATTGTTGTCTTCAGTGGTTCCAACATATTCTTCTCTTAGTTTCTTGCTATTCAACAACGCGCGTTTTGCTGAAACCTTACCGTTGGAAAATGGTGTAAGCACAGAACCAGATATATCCCACTTAGCGGGGCAAAAACATTTCCTCTAAGAAATACGACAAAAAAACGACAACAAAATATTCTCTCCCAGAGTTGATTACTTTGCTTCCATACAATCGGTGAATTGGACAATTATTACTAAGTATTAAAAAAGTACAAATATTCTACAACAAATTTTCCACACACAGTTTATAAATATTGTAATGGTACATATAACACACCCCAACACCAACGTATCACAAATAAATTAAAAGCCACTATAAATGAATTTATCTACAAAGTTGAACCTACAATCATGAATAGAGGAAGTATTATAACCAAAATAGGGGAATAAAATAAACTATGTTTTACAAGTAAATGTACAACTGAAGAAAAGAAGACAAGACTAACGACAAGACAACATACCTAGTTACCCAATAGATCAAACAGTGAGAAAGAAACCAATGACAACAACACCAAGAAAAAACTTACTAAGAATGAGGAAGGAATCAGTTCAAATAAGGAGAAAACATAATCAGGTCAAACACCAATAGGAGATAATATGAATTGAAATAAATTAACAGATGAAAATATAAATATTATTATTGAAAAGAAAGTGAAAAGGTGAGACAAACCACATGATTTAAATCCTTAAGCTGTGACTTGACACTGACAAACTTGTTAACCAAATACCTTCCATAACAGTACAATACAAACAGAACTCAATAAAATTAATTATTGAAAACAAAATTTTATAAGGAGAATGAGTACCAGTATGGTAATTATATATCTAAATTATGTATAAACATTACAAAGGGACTATGTCCAAAGTACTAACAAAAAGTTGTAAAGTGGAATTAAAATTGTCAATGACCACTAATTGTCAATAACAAAGATTGTGAAAACAACCAAATAGTAATCTATTTTTACAAACACTCATTATGATTCAATAAAAAATACAATTTTATTGCCCTTAAAGAGTTAATTAAAAAAAAATATTTTAAGAAAGAATAAATCGTTTAAACAGAACAAAGGTACTCTGATCAAAACAACTTTCCAGAAAATGAAACATGAATTAAACATATCTATGCAAACATTATTTTGTACCTTGACAACTTAGTTCAATAAAGCAAAGGAAAACAAGAGATTGCTAGCAGCAATGTTACAAATTAATTTCTTGCTACAATACTACCGCGTTTTTGTTATGGTACATAAAACAACATAGAAAAAGAGCAACAGAGAAATAAAGCTAATTTAAAAGACAGCAACAACCCGTCTTCAATCACGCATTGCAGTGAAATTAATAATGCATTTCCTTTACGTCTCTTCCAGTCCATGCAATTTTGAATTCCCTATTATAGAGTAGAAGACCTCCATTAAGCAAGTGCTACCGGCTCACTATTATACAACGTAGTAATGATTTCAAACACTCAATTTAATGACTGCATTTTTAATTCATATGTACAATACAGTAAAATAAAACCATCATGATCAATAGTACATACTGGCAATAAATACAGTAATGGTAACACAGAAATTTCTACTTATCTGTTGCAAATGAACTTATTATCAGCAGATTAATTTATACTATGAAGAACAGCAGCCTTAATTACAAATGCATTGAATTTGTCATTGAATTTTGCATTATGACTTTAAAAGAGTTTATAAGTGTTTGTAAAACTTCTAAAAAATAAGGACTGGTTATATACTGTCTGATATTAGAATAAAACCGAATAGCGCTAACGTTGTAACATCAATACTAACATTTATACGGCTGTCTTAATAAATCATAATAGGCATTATTCAAATTCAATAACTTACAAAGTCAAAAGAAGTTATGTTGTTTTCAGACAACTTTGCAGATAAATTAAATAGTTAATATAGTAGTTAAATTCTGGATAAATTAAAATTTAACCGCCACGACAAAGTATAGAAATTAATTTGATTACATATGGAGTTTATAACAAGTTGTTATTTATACAGAAAGTAGTTTACACTGTGCTATTTTTAATAGTTTTTCAATTTCAAGCAGAATTATTATTAAATTACCTACAGAAAACTGCAAATAAACTGACAGAATTATTTGTGGTTTTTAAAAGAACAAACGTAATGTACTGTAAGTGCAATTTCAAGAATGTAGGTATATTTATGAGACTAAAATCATTTTATTGCGTTCTAATTAAGTAAACGTTAGAGAAAAACTTTTAAAATATAAACTCAACCAAAACCTTCTACTATGTAATAAAATGCGGTTTGGTATAAGAATCTAAGAACTTAGCTCTGAGCACTAACGTGATTGTTGTGAGTTAAACAATGTGCCTTATGTTTCATGATAAATTGTTTATCATCTAAATTTCTTGTGGAAAAACAGTTAGTTTTCTCTAGCCCCAAGTTTATTATTTTACTAGTTTCTAACACTAAGTTAATGGTTTCACAAATGAGTTTTGCTTAACGCGAAAGTAGTGGACTGCAAGGATTGACACAGTCTGTTTCATAAACATTAGAGAGTCTTATGCTCAAGTCATTTATATCACAGTCATACTACTGACAATAGTAAATGAATACGGTTTTGATTTCTTTATAACTATAACGTATATGCAGCAAAACGTTTTACTCAAATATTAGTAATGACTACTCTGGTTGGTTTTCTGACTCCTTTTTGACTATACACTAATTTGTTATAAGCCCTACAATGACAGAATCGTATCAGGCAGACAAATAAGTAATTGTGTCACATAAAATGCGTACGTATGACTAATAAACTAGTATGCCTTAATTCAGCATAATTCCGTCAATGGACCAAGTTGTGTATTTGGTTAAAGATGCCTTATCTATATTATAATAATTAACAGAAAATAAATATATGTTCACACTCACAGGGACAGCGCAGGAATTAATAAGAAATATATTTAATTCTCTGGAGATATTGTAAGATTGAAAGATAAATTTTTTAAGTACTCTCATGGTGCATTAGTTTATTAGTTTTTAGACTTCTAAAAAGCAAAATTGGTCAGCTAATGATTACGGACATTTCGGATTAATTTGAAATACACCTAAAGTACAAAATATGCCTACCTGCTAACCGTAAGTTGCTAACTATTTGATGCGCTATTTAATGTAGTCACTTTCCTTTGAAATCATTGCGCAATAAGACATTTTTATTTTCACTGTTAAAATTTAGAAAATAGAATAGAAAATTCTTGGTATAGAATGGGCCTAGTCCATAAATTTTCTTGTGATGGAAATCAAAAATCGTGATTAAGTAATGCAACGGTATCGTTTGTCTTAGAAATACATAAAAACAATATTATTTTAAAGATCAATATTTGAAGCTCTTCTTTAATATTTGTAATCAAAGAAACTAAAAATATGAAAGTTTAGACATTTCTGAGAATGATACATTCTAAAATTGCTAACACTAAAATTAATTTTGACGAGCTGACTTCATACGAGGAAAAACCTCAAAGGTATAATTCTCCCAAAGGTATTTTGCATAATAACCACAGTGGTAAAATATTCTAGGTATTTGAGTAAGGTAGAGAGAGAGAGAAAGAGACAATGAGAGGGAGAAGTGAGTCCTATGTGATTGTTGTGAAATATATGAACCTGGTTTACGCAAACCAACCAGTCTACATTGAATGTTTAATCTTTAACTTTTAAGCAGGTAATCGCGCATTAACAAGTTTTACCGTTAAGTAAATTTCTAGGTAAACCGAATTAAGCCCGTCAAACTAAATAACAAGGGTATTTATATGAGATATAAACATGCCTGCTCCTTTATTTGCGACTTATCTCCGACGCCTCTCACACGTCTATGTGTGAGACAATTTACTTGCTCACCAGTAAAAGAGACATTATAATCTCGTGTGCAATGTATTGTTAACCACGTTGCTTCATTAAATGTTTTTATGTTATGTTAATTTGTCTGTTCCTTGTTGACATATTAATTTTAATAAATTTACATGTAGTTAAATTTCATTACGTAATTAAAATTTTAGTCTATTGATAAAAAGAATTGCATTCCTTTGTCTGTCTTCTTGGTTTTCTTGCCTGCTGATAAACACTAATGCATCCTGAAAGTACTTAAATTTATCTTTCAATCTTACAATTCCTCCAGAGAATTAAATATATTTTTTATTTATTCTTGCGTTGTCTCTGTGAGTGCGAGCATATATTTATTTTCTGTTAATTATTATGCAATAGATACCGTATCTACGCACTCCAACCAAATACACAATTTGGTCTTTTGGCGGAATTATGCGTAATTAAGGCATACTAGTTTATTAGTCACACGTACACAATTTTATGTGATACCATTACTAGTTGTCTGCCCGATACGATTATATCATTACAAGGCTTATCACCAATTAGTATATATTCGAAAAGTAGTTAGCATACCAGAATGATAGAAAATACTACAGCTTCTTTCTACAATGGGTAGAATAAATAAAATGATATTAACTACAATATAAAGGCAGTATTTGTTTTGGCATTGTTGCATGAATTGTATATATTTAACAAAATGCGTAAGAATGTAAGAATACGTCTTATCATAAGAATAGTCGTGTCAAGTTATGTTGTTATTAATCAATTCTGCTTGTGAATGTAAACTGACTTCAGAAAAGTGAAGTTATGCGATAATCCTTCAGACGTTGTATCTGCAGAAACCGTCAGAGACTGGTTGCGATGAAGACTTTGAAACAATTCTACGAGTCACTTACTTTTTTTTTATTAATTTTATTTATAAGGTCGCTGCAACAACAGCAACGGTCATTAGCGACCACAAAAATTAATTTGTACAAGATTCTTAAACAGATGTATTAACAGATAGTAAATATGGAGTCACTTTTATTGTCATTTGTCATTGTTACTTGTGTCATTGCATTATAGCGTCGCAGTTAATATTTTCCGAGAAAATCCTGACAAACAAAACACAAATTTTTATATTCATAAAAGTATAGTGCTCTTTAGTGTAAGTCATATTAAAGAGGCTAAGCCATTAGCTGCATATGATGATCGATCTCTAAGTCAAAATTAATTTTCTATTTTAATACCTACTGAACCTAAATGTCTACAAGATTAGATATACAGATCAAATTTACTACCTATGTCGGCCTAATAAATTAATTAATTAAAACAACTAGTGGTGGTCCACTAAAACAAGAAAAATTAGTTTTACTTTGATGTTGAAGGGCGAAAACAAAGCAAACATTTTGTGCTCTCTTAGTACACTGTAACACAGTGGAGCTGTGTATAACTACCAAACACAGTTTGCCGTGTGTGTGCAAACTCTCTAAGTAGTTCCCACTCATTTCCTCCACTACACCACAGTAGTTTACATGAAAACTTAAAACCCAACTTTCAAACGTTGTAAACTTAATGAATGATCCAAAATCCTAAGGAAACTTTACTAATAAAAATTCACTGCGCATTCTGTTTTAAATCTTTTCATACTACTCTACCGGCTGAGGACAAATAAACTGATATATGCAAGTTCCCACTCGCTCACAACTATAATTCATATTTACGATTCAGCTCTGCTCTGTAAATTAGTCATATAAGGAAGTATGTTACCAGGAAAGAAACCAACAACAGAAATGAGACATGCAAAGAGTTATGGGCAATAATAAAAGTTGACCGACTAAACCATCAAAAACTTTATTATGAAGTTCTGCAATACCAAATAAACCGGGCCAGGAAGCACTCAAGAGCTCATGCAATAAAATTCTCCGCTTTCTATCTGTCATCTGTTGCACGTAGCTTTAGTCTGATGCCACTCAGCAAAGTTGAGTCACTAACTTACCAGAAACGTTTCTCGTCCACTAGTCTTTTATTTCAATGCGTGAGTATATGTTAAACACTACGGTGAATTATTCTGCATTTTATATAATGATATCAGCACTTCCAAAAACAGTTACGTCTATAACTTTGAAAACATTTACATTTCGGATAATAAGGACTAAACTTTTCTGTGCCTGCAAAGTAATGACATTATGATTAGGCTATAACCAAATACAGGAAAGTTTGTGCAAGATATTTTCGAACGGATAATTTAAGGAGATAATTGCTATACGTATGCCTGTGAAGATAGAGGGATAGCTATCTGTGTACCAACTTTTTTTCCCAGCTATTGAAGATAAATGTGTGCCTAAAAGCATATCAGAATTATTAAAAACAACACGCCGGTAGGTTTCATGTTTGTTTATTCTACTCGTCAGGTATAATTACATTACATTACATTTGTTTTAAACAAATGCAAGATAATAATAGGATAAACTAGGATAATAATAATAATTATTATAATTGAATAATAATATTGAATAAACCATTTTATTACTACCTGTTGAAACATTGATATGGTAAAGTGTGAAAAAATTCTAACCTCAAATAATATGGGAACGTATAACAAAATCTATCATATACACAGTAACTGTTTCTTAAGAACAGCACAGACAAGGCAACAGGTAGCTGACGAGCCTGTGCATATGACTGTTGGGCGGAATACTGGACTCTGAATTCTACTTGCACCTTACCATAGACGATTAAAAAATGTGAATTAAATGGAATTCTTCAAAAGTAAGAAATGAATATGAAATTTTTTTATCTGTGAGCCATTAAAAATGTTATACAAATTTGTATACTATTTTAAAACGTAATTTTTCAAACGGAAAAATAAGTATTATTTCAATATTAAACGTTGTGTTACGCCTACGGTAACAAATCAATTTTTACCTCCTGTTTTTACGTACTAGTATTCAAATGCTGTAATATATTCTAATTTCTTTGGTTGAAAAAACTAATTAAAAACTGATTGAAAACTACTAATTATTGTGTACGTCCTATTTGATTTTTTATATTGCCTGCCTAATATCGCATGTTATGATACATATTTATCTTAAAGCCCTTACTCAAAAAGTTTGCGAATCATAAAAAATTCCACAAACTTAAATTCAAGCATCATTTTGACGCTCAAAATGTGCAAGTCCTTATAAATCACCGTTACTAGAATATTGGAAAATTCAGAGTCAGTTACGTAAGCCAAATTGAAACACATGATTTTCTTTCACATTTAGAATCAGTTAATCAAAAACTACTTATCTAAATATGTTTTGATCTCTAATTATGTGTGGGTGGTATTTGCAGCAGGGAGTAAACGCATGAGGAGAGATTCCGAGATAGACCTTGCGACGGATATATGAAGGAGAAAAGTACATTATCAAGTACCGAGAAGTACGGATATACGAAGGGAGGTTCAGATGATTCTGCGTCCTTGTTTTTATATTTGTTTATTTTGTAGCACATAAATGGTAGGCCTACCTCTAATATCTTAAATCAAAAGACTTAAACCGATTTTAAATCAAAAGAATACCAATGTGAACTAAAGAAACTAAATAAAATTCTGCCTTTCCCTTTCTACTAGTAAAAGTAAAAAGACGTCTGAGATCACGTTGAACATCGACTTTTTGAAAAATTGCGTTTTAAGAAAATGTTTTCCACTGCTATAAAGACTGCTATACGCAACACATTTAATAACATTAAAGAAACGAAATACCCTGTACTTTAAATAGCTTATTATTGTAAATTATGTTTATTAATGTAGCACTGGGTCGTGTCGTTTTAAAGACACGGAGAGTATATCTGACATTGTAAAACTCCAATGCCGACAAGCATACCTGACAAATGTAAAGTACACCACACCCGTACATACATACTTCCGCTGAACGTTACTTTATATAAGCAAGTACACTGTGTTGGAAATATCACTAAGAGTGTCTAAAAACCGTTACTATTTCTTTTATGAAGTTGCTAAACTGCTAAAATTTTTATTGTTCAGACAAAGCTTTTCGTCATCACTGACATCATCAGGTCTTAAACAATTGGTTGTTTAAGACCTGATGATGTCAGTGATGACGAAAAGCTTTGTCTGAACAATAAAAATTTTAGCAGTTTAGCAACTTCATAAAAGAAATAGTAAGGATGGCTGCTAATTCAAATAATACGAAGAATAAAAACCGTTAGTTTAAACTTTAAAAATGTGTTATTTATTCTTTATTTAAGACAATTTATATCTGATTAGTGAACCTCAAGTAAAAAATGTAAATTTCCAAGTACACTGTGCCTCCACGTAAGAGATTATTTTTTTGTTTAATCAACGTTAATGCAGTCGCATAAGTAATTCTTCCGATAAGAATGATTACATAAAAATTAAATACAATAGTTAGTAATGCTAATAATAAACATTATTTGCTACTTAAAATGTAGAGGGTCGTTCATTAATCATATAGTTGTGATGCACAACTACGAAATACTACATTATTTGCAAACATATCCAACCAGCACTTCAAGCTATGTAATTATTACTCAGGTCACCCAGACTTTGTTCTGACATAATACACAAGTACTTTTAATTATAATAGTGAACAAATTAAAATAATAATTATAAATAGTAGTATCATTAGTAATATATTATCAGACGTGATATTTAAAACGACACCTCAAGTCTACGATTAGGATAGGTATTGTTTGTAAGTACAGTGTAAATACAGTAGATACATAAACTACTTAATATTTTCGAGTAATGGAAGTAGTTTATATATGACATATGGTGTGTGTATACATGTATTATCAAATAATGCAACAGTTTTAAAATTTGAATACTTCTTTCTTCAAGAATTTAAAATGAATAGCATTTTCAGCTAGGGATTTAACACTTAGTGTTCCACTGTCAAAGTAATCTGTGTAATTAGGAAATAAAAATTGGTTCTGTACTGAGAGCATCTGAATGACCCCAATCAAACACCCCACACACACACACACACGCACACACTCACAGGGGTCGAAATAACATTTTAATTTGTGAAAACATCTTTGAAGAGGAAAAACTCTTAAAAATGAATTTTCTCTAGTGCTAAACGGTAACATTTTCCTTCATCGTATACCGTATTATTCAGAATGTAAAGATTTATATGGAGAATACAAAGTCAGAAAGCGAAATATTTCGCTTTTTATACTTTGTGAAGGGTGTAATGGTGGAAGAGGTTAAACTTATAATATTCATAAAACTAAAAGATATTATGAAATAGAATTTATGTCCGCAGTTTATATCAAAAAACTGATTTTGAGACTCACTTTAAAAACAATAAAGTACTTTAAATGCTTAGCGTATATTGCTACAGACATTTCTAAAATACTACTGCAAACCCATGACACACGGCTTCAAACCACAGACCGTTTGGCAGAATCAGTATTACAAAGCCTCACATCACACGTATACCATAGAATACGTACATTGTGTACTTGTACGTAATTACGCCCACTGCCGGTCTGCCTACGCTCTACGGGGCAGGTGTATGCGTTTTATACAGCACATTTCAGCGTTTCTACGTTTTACATACATTACCTATATAACAACTGTGCTCGCGCGCACACAAGAACGGTCACGTTTTTATACAGATTGCTGCATAATTCTTCTTATTAAGACGGTTTGTTTTGTAATGAACTTCTAGTTTCAACACCTCCTATAACCAATTCATAAAAGCGAGTCAGGAGTCAGTAAGTCCGTACACAAATTTAGGTATTTTTTTACCAACTTTGAAAAGCCAATTTACACGTTGAAAGGGATCAAACAAGTAATCCAAAATCGTACAAAGTGTGTGTGCACAAACCTTGTTTGAGACGACGTAAGAAGTGCGATCTAAACCAGCACAGATGATGCCTGGAATCTGTTTATACGACATCACCTGAACAGCTGATGTCACTCCTACAAAACTGACTGTATAAAGCAAATAAAGTTTAAAATCAGTCTTTTGTTAGGCTAAATTTCCTACAAAATGCATAGCTGTATTTGTAAAAGATGTTTAATCTACGTTGCTATTATAAACGGTGCTAGAAATAATAAAAAAATTTTTATTTTAAAATTAGTTCAATGACAATAACGCTTTAGATTAATTAGTGGATCAGTACCAAATTACAATACAAATTCATTTGAATCCCCAAAAGCAAATTGTGGGAAAGCTGTTGGCAATAGATACATTTCCAAATTTTACATTAATCTAAAATACACGTTGGCATGAATGAGGTAGACGATTTTAACATATCTTCTTATTCTCAACGTGCGTGACATTAGATGTACTATTTTTAGTTTCTCGATAAAGTTAGTGCTCTCAATAAGTGCATTATTTAGGTTTAGTCTACGCCACGAAATACTTGAAAGTTTTATGCATTAATTTTCGATTAAAGAGGACTTATACGAAAAAGCATGTCTTTTAATTTCACGTAAATTTTCCAACTTTTAACGAATGTTGTATTCTATCTTGTAACTAACAGACTTAACTTTCAAACAATAGAAAAGTTCTAAAGTAGATTTAAAAGCTTTTACCCAGTAAGCAGCTCGATAATCTATTGCAAATTCAAGTGTTCATTACACACGTTTTTTAATACGTCTTCTGCTAATCTCTCATTATACCTACATAAACATTAGCTCTCAGAAACTTCCCTTTCATGAAATAAACAGAATACCAAAGAACATCAATTGATATAAATTTCTTCTTTTTAAGCTCAAGTAAAACATAATATGCATATGCACACGAAAACTTCTACATAAATATTATATATTACATAAATAAATCGACGAAGAGCTGGTGTTTGATATTGGAATATAGTTCTGCAGTTACCCGTCTGTGAAAAAAAAATTTCACCCTCGGATACGAGTAAAATAAAATTATCATTGCTGTTTCTCTAAAAGGGAACACTTTAAATTTCCATGGCTACATCATACAAGAGAATAATGTACTCTGTGCGTGTTTGTATTAATCACATCGATATAATCATTTTACGCGAAGAAAATATTTTCCATTTTCGTTAGAAAAACGGCAATTTTTTTAAAGCATAAAACACGTGAATAATACAGCGATCGTAATTTATTGGAATGATGGATAATTTTCTCAAACGGTTAATGTAATCATTTTCTCAAAGTCCCAAACGGATGTAATAATTGACCTGAAAATCCGCCGTTTGTTAGAATCGCAGTTTCCGCTAATATTACCATTTTCCTGCTCGTATGAAGCACTTTCAGTTTCAACGAATACTGTGTGTATCATAAATTTAAGCAAATACTTCAAGAGGGTTACTCTTTGCACAGTGTAATGGTGTAATCTCCTTACCTATTGACAGTTACAGTTGCAATCAAATTGGCCAAGATAGTACCTCTCCTAGTCGTTTTGCATCTTCTAGCAATGTCATGGAATAAAATATCCGGAAATACAATTAAAAATTGTTTTAAACGAGGAGGGTTTATTAAATAAGGATTGAGCGTAGATTTCTTTAAACAATCTTTAAGTCTCTGGACATAATAACAGAAATGCCAACAGATGAATGTGTTACCGTAGCAGCTAAAGTTCATTTTGTAGTCAACACTAAGAAAAGAGTAATTGATTGAAAATAAGAAAAATAGCCTAATCTTATATGGACCTACTAACATCATTTACTAGTTTAAAGAAAGTATCAGTCTCTAAAGCACAGCAGCTTAGAGTACAATACTATTATCCTAAATTATTCCTTACATAAAATGCTGTAAGGCTTTTAATACTAAAATTGATATATGTCTCTGTACGATTGTCACCTCCTTCGGTAACTGTTACCACTATTTTATTGTTATCAAAAAGGTTGTGTCCCATTGGTATTACATTAACGGCGACCACTGAATTAGTGAATATATCAATTCGTTTGAGAAGATAGAATGTTTATTACTTTCTTTTTTTTTAATATGTAACCCATCATATTTGCTTTTCCGTTAAATTTTAATTAAAATATACTAATCAATCACTATGGAGGAATCATTCCTAGGAATTATGAATGTTTGTAAGACTTGTTTGCCTTACAACATTGTATATAATTTATAACTTAGTCTGTGCAACTGGATATCAGTATTCAGTAGAAGGGTAACTGGTATAGATCGAATGAGTAGTGATATAAGTTTGTTGTAAGCGATAATTCATTTTGCGGACAACCTTTATACTTCGTTGAAGGGACAATTGTATATAGAATACAAATATTATTATAAACCTGCAAAACAATAAATCACAGACCAATGCTTATGTTATAACCCTGCCTCAGTAACCGTATTTTGATTGCAATATAATGGCATTAGCATAGAGAAAAACTGAGATTCATTAAGAAACTTTGCAAGTGTATACAAATTCGAAATATTTGAATATATGAACAAAAAGTGGATGAAAGTCTATAGAAGAAAGACGACAAAACTGGAGCGAAAGAGTGATATTCTGCTATGAAGGCGGAAGAAATGCGGTAAGTGTAAAATGGCCCCTCGCCAAGTTAATAAGGTGAGATTATACCAAAGGACTCCATACCGGGCCAGATGCAGATTTATACGGTAGAATGTGTCAAGGAAAGGTAAACCATCACAGGAAGGTGGCCGCATTATATTGACGTCAGAGGAAACAATCTTGG
This sequence comes from Magicicada septendecula, assembly GCA_034769895.1. Taxonomy (NCBI): domain Eukaryota; kingdom Metazoa; phylum Arthropoda; class Insecta; order Hemiptera; family Cicadidae; genus Magicicada; species Magicicada septendecula. The sequence goes on from CM068367.1 coordinate 229,949,860, forward strand.
CGTGACCGATCACTGTGAGGAAACGTTTTCAAAATGTTGCTCTATTTGTTGATATTTCTAAACAAAACGTTGTTTCTGCAAGAAACTGATCGAGTTACTTATATAGAAATGATGGAATAATTAATGAGTGCCTAAATCAATACACAAACTATGCCATTTTAGTATCTTGTATAAGTATCATGTAATAATTTTAGTATTTTAGAGTTAGCAGTAGTTTTAGAAGTTTATGTGAATAGAGAGTGAAAACTGCACTGGAATAGTGACAAGGTGAACAGTGAGTGACAACGTAATGGAAAAAAAATATTTAGAGTGCTGTCAGTCGTGGGCTGTAGTTCACTACCGCCCACAACATGTTCGTAAATTGAATATAGCGGTCTTCAAATTAAAGATTTGCAGTAGGACAGTACAAAAAGTTTCAAAAGTATCATTCAGAAAATGTCAATGTATTATTTTTTGTGTGTCTTAGTGTAGCAAACGGAAAAAGGGTTATTATGAGGAAAGGCATAAATGTATAAATGTACAAATGTATAAATGTATAAGTGTATAAATGTACAACTCAACTCTAATTTTTTTTTACAAATTTCATTCAAATTTATCGTTTTCCCTGTAAAGTTGTATGAACAAACAAAATACAAATTCTCTCTGTCTGTCTGTCTATCTGTCTGTATGTCTGTCTGTCTGTCTGTCTGTCTCTCTCTCTCTCTCTCTCTCTCTCTCTCTCTCTCTCTCTCTCTCTCTCTCTCTCTCTCTCTCTCTCTCTCTCTCTCTCTCTCTCTCTCTCTCTGTCTGTCTGTCTGTCTGTCTGTCTGTCTCTCTCTCTCTCTCTCTCTCTCTCTCTCTCTCCCTCTCTCTCTCTCTCCTCTCTTATTATACAAACACTCACACACACCTATTTATTAAGGTAGCGTGCAGCTTGATGTTTTGTTTGTTTTGTGTTTACGTATGATATAAAAAACTTCCACAAAAAAAATAATCGATTCACGTCGCTTAAAGGAAAAAGCAATTTTAATTTACTTTCAATTATTTCCCTTTTATCCAAGAACCAAATTACTTTCTGTGAAATTCAATATAAACGCTGATGCAATGTAATTAGTAGAAAACAACTATTTCTCTCAGGGCACACGGGAACTAAAATACAGGAAGCTTTTAATTAGAGCGGGTTCTAAGAAGTAAGTGTATTTCTTACGTAATGACCTAATTGTTCACATGTACGTAAATACACTTTTAATCTACTTTAAGAATGTACAGAACACAACTTTAAACACAAACTGCTGTATTCGTGTTTCTGTGTTTGTGTCTTTCAACAAGAACACAAATTTGTGCGTGTGAAGAACTATTACAAATGTTTTATATATATATATATATATATATATATATATTACATTTAATATTTATACATAAATTTACCTCAAGATGTTATTTTTCTATTTGGAACATGTTTCGGGTACTATCTTGTTCCCATCCTCAGCCTTCCGGTTTTTTTTCCGGTCAAAAAACCGGAAGGCTGAGGATGGGAACAAGATAGTACCCGAAACATGTTCCAAATAGAAAAATAACATCTTGAGGTAAATTTATGTATAAATATTAAATGTATTATATACATCAAGAAACGGACTGTAGCAGAAAGTGATTGAAATATATATATATATATAGTTACGACGGTCTACTTGATCGTCGTAGGTACAGTGGAAAACAAAATACAAGACACCAATTAAGTCACTAATCACCAGCTTTAATTTCACAGTTAAAAAGTTTGTAATGAACAAGTCAGTCTCTTGCAACAAATCAAATAAAAATAGTTGACACGCAATAACAATGTCTACTAATAGAATTTCACGCAATTATTAACACAATACTACTACACTTTGACAACACTCAATCCGCACTAGCGAATATCCCTCATGTCACTGAACTGACAACCCGGCTGCTATGGCTTTATATAGGCCCGCAGAGGTGCAGTACAACTTCGCCTCCTTACTGCACGCCGCGCCGGCGGCTTAATGCGTATATCTAAGTGTTCCTGGAACTCACTAGAACCACGTACGTGAATGACGCAACACAAGCCACACTGGACGGGGGGAGTGGAGAATGTTCTGGGTTGTTCGGTAGGCTTCTCGTAACAATATACAGTATATAAAACAATACAAGGCATAATTTTGAGAAAATGGAAAGATGCATATTAAAATTTATATCACTTATAATTTACACAAATGCGTCTGAAAATAATTGATTCTACTAGTAGCCGTGATATAAAAAATTTATTAATAAAACTAATACTTTGTTTTTTATTTTACTCGGCAAAATAAAAATAAAATTGTTACCTTTCCCTGTTAGAATTCTAACTGATGCCGATGAAGAGGTGAACTATTACCACAAAGTAAACTTGGTCATCTATTAACTTAATCCTCTCCTCTGTAGACACTTGAATAGCCCTAAATTCAGTGTTAACATTTTATATATACCTTTAAAAGACAATCAACTAAAGGTATGTTAACAACATAAGTCAACAATAAAGGGAAACACTTAAGGCAAACATTAAATTAAAGACATCCTTTCAGCAGGAAAATACTGTCGTTAGGACTACCAAACGTTGCAATCGCATCATACTGTATTTTATTATTTGCTATGTTCAAGACTGGAAATGACTATGGATGAGACAAAAATACTTTTCCGGGACTTCATAAAGTCATAAGACTCAGCTTTGCCATCAATTAAAAGAAGAATTAAATAAATTCTACGATGAATATTGCGTAATGTTATGAGCACATATTATAGGTATTTAAACTAAAACATTGTTGTTGCTTATTTCTATGCAGTGGACAATATTTAACACAGCAAAAAAGTTATAGTATAGTACAGTAGAATATTTAATATTTTATCGAATTTCGGTGTTAAATCCTTAATAAATTCAAAGCAACCTTCATTGATTTTTAACTCAAAGCAAAGGCCTCCGTCAATTTTTCTCTACTTGTAAGTATGGAATATTATTTCTATCTGCTTTACAATGGTATAAATTAAATGTTACACCATAAATGTGAAAATTCAAACAATACATTACAATTTTGCCAACAAAATACAATATGGCCACAATCACGTTTTATTACAAATTGCCATCACTGTTATATGGTCATGGGAGAGTAAGGCATTTAAAGCTGCATTGAAATTACTATCAGATTTTCTTTTTCGACCATAAACGCGGACATCCTTTAACGACGATCATAAACGACGCAATTACACTTCAATGGACTACAGCCGCTTTCGTAAACGGTTTTTGCTGCTTTATCTTTACTGCCGTCAGATACTGAAATTAATCCTACCGTTATGTTTATATACAAACACGGTTTAGTCTACAACTTTATGGTATCTATTTCATCAGTGGTGTTAATTCTACAAAATTCCATTTATTGGTTGTCGGTAGATATTTTTTCTAGAATAGGAATTTTAGTATGATTGTTTTACAAATATTTAGAAAAAAACGAAATATAGCTGCACTTTTGACTGTGTCAAAGCCCATATTTATATGGAAGGTCTAAATAGGTGCTTCTTATTTGTAGTGTAATATTCCTGGCAGTATCTCTGATAACACTTCTTGTGTCTGGCTCTTCACTAATAATCACTAATAAAATTCCTAAAAACAATACATTTATAAAATTCATCTATTAATAATAATATAAAATATACAACCTTCACTTATTACGGAAATATAACTCAAAAACTAAATAAAATATTTAAAGATACTAATTTGAAAATATCTTATAATACAGATAATATAATTTTTAATAAAATAAAACCTAAAACTAAATCCAATACTCACAATAAAAATGGAATATATAAAATAGAATGTCCAGATTGCAATAAATTTTACGTGGGCCAGACGAAGAAAAAACTACGAGATAGATTCGTTCAACACCGCAATGCATATTTAAAACCAAATATTTATAAATCTAATTTAGCCACACATTGTCTAAATAATAACCACCAGTTTCCAAACATTGAAAATATAAAATTAATTAAAAACATACAAAAAGGTCAAAAAATGAATATTTGGGAAAATCTTAACATTTACAAACACAATAACAATAATTTATTAATTAAAGAACAAACCCAAATAAAAAAAAAAACAAGACGATATATTTAAAATTATAAATTTACTAAAAAATAAAAATAAAAATGAATAAAATATAAACAAAAAATTTCAAATATAACCGAGAAAACAGCTGCTGAAAATAAACATTAAACAATCGTTAACTAATCGACCTAAATCGATTATCAGTTATTTTATTTTACATTAAAATCAATACAAATTTCGATTATTCGTTAATTTTATATTAATAGAATTATTTCGATTGTTATTAATTCACTTAGAAACCTCTGATGATACTGATATTTTTCAGTGAAACGTGCGTCAGGTGTTAAAAAGAATATACAATATTATCTACTTGCAGAAGAAACAAATTGAAAACATCACAAATTATATAATTACTGCAAGAAACATCGTGTTACTTATATAGAAAATGATGGATATATATATAAATATGCAACATTTTAAATACCAACATTTAAGTGCATTTTAAATTTGTGGAGTCCCACGTTCTTTGGGACGCTAAAAGGTGACAAATTACCCTTCTTAGTATTTTAATCTGTACATTAATTTAACTCGTACTCTTTGTATAACATTCCTATAATGGCGTGTATGTATTTGGGGTTCAGGTGTATCTGTAATAATAACTCTATGTAACTGGTAACGGTATTTCAAATTTATTTAGTAATAATGAAATTGTGCGCAAGGCACTTGATTCGACTTAAAAACATTCATAATTGCTTTGTTACTATGCCGTAAGGCTTACGCTGTATACATCCTTACTGACTAAATATTCTATTCTAATAATTATTTTATTAAAAATATCATTTCCTGACTACTCAGACAATTAGTGTGCTTCTAAATATCAATGCTTAAATATCTTTTTTTTTTAGATATTGTCACGAAATTCAACATATTAATAGCTACTGAATTTATCTTTCTTTTTCAGTACTGATTTATAAAACTCTATTTTTTTTTTTTAAATGCTTTGCATTCTTTTCATTTCAATACTAATTTGAGCTCTTGTTTACGTTAATCTTACTTCGATAGTATCTACCATTTCAACTCTATATTTACAAGAAACATTGGCTCTTTACTTTAAAGTAAAACAATAATATCTTTAATTGTCTTTTAACTTCAAAATAAAACAATAATGTCTTTAATTGTCTTTGAGTTAATTGTTTTGTACACTGAATAAAATTGTATTAAAAATGTTTGAAGAATGTGTTACACTAGGAAGTCGTGGACTATGAAATGTTGCGACAAAGTTACAAAACTTGAAGGTAAGACGCTTGATTTACGTTCAGAAAGATTTGATTAACGAGCAGGTAACGATGAAGTAGAATCCTCATTACAAACGCCGTCCATACGCGTTTAAAGTAGAACACGAAACGAACGGGATGAAGAACCGCAGCAATTTGTTTGTTTTAATCACAGGCTTTCTGCCACGTCAGTGCTGTGTCAAGATGCGTCATTTAAATTAAACTATACACGACACAGATTTGGTGGGAAGGCAAATGCACGTCCTTGGCGAGCAATTCATTACTTTACAGTACAAAAGTGAAAATCAACAAAGCGACTAACAAAGAAGTAACACAGGTATTATTAAAATTTCACTGCATGGTTTCTTTGCTAAACTTGAGTCCATTTAAGTCGTGCGTTTTCCAATGGCAACTAAACGTGTAATTATTTATTTCCTTACTTTATATTTTACAATTTTCCTTTTTTTTAAAGCATTATTAACTTTATTTTATTCTAAAAATGCTATAAAATAAATGAAATACAATTATGTATTTTAACTAAAATCTTCTTACTAAATTGAATTATTTATTGTTCAAAGGTACAAAGTTAAATTGTCTACTGTATTTTAAAATTATTTTTTCTTCCAATTTATGTTTATCAGTCCTTATATTCTACGTACTGATGAAGTTCTTAAATTTTCATGAATTGCTTTCGGCCTAGTCGTCTTCTTCCAAAATATTCCTTTACTTGTATTGCCCGTAACAGTGAAATAGGTTGTATCAATTAATATAATTGCATTATATAATAATCACATAATTTCTTGTTATTAGAGATTATAACATAATTTCTTTGTACCACATTACACACATTGTAATACTTAATGAGACACACACGCAGTTACAGTAAGTAACTCATATATTTTGATGTAACTTACGACAACATCGGTATTTTCGTCTTCTATTTTGTTTACACGCACAGAAAACTGAGCGCACACGACTATTAGCATTCCACACAGAACATGCAGTAGTACAAAGTACACTACCACTAGGTAGGTAGTTTTACATTACCTGCATCCGCACGTATTATAAAATTTGTTTGACACGTACAAAAACGGATTTCCCGTAAATTTTTTATGTGCTCATTCTAACTGGTGTTAAAAAATGTCGATTGTGTTTCCATCCCTATTCTGTTGCCAATACACAATTCCACTTGTAGATAAGCCTTTAGATACAATCTCTTTAATGGCAAAAATCTGCTGCACCAGTACATACGTAGATATTTTTAACTGTAATTTTAATAAAATAATTGAAGTCAGTGCCGACAAATATTAATTATTTATACGTATAACCACTTGTGTAGGTACGCTATTAGATTAAAATTCCTCTCATATTTTTGTTGCTCGCTCCCCCCGCACAATTTTAGTGCGTTCAATCTACGAACGACAGGGGTCTGTTGGGTACAAGTATGAAGTATGAAGATGCTAAGTTTTACAACAATCGGTTGACGCATTCAAAAGTTATCGTGAGTGATTTCTTAATCAGATTGGTCAGACATGAAAATGGCAAACGGTCAACATAATACTGAGAACTCGCTTCGCCCGGTCAGTAAAAATTCTCAACAGGAGAATAATTAATAAATTGTTTAATTTGAAAAGTTGCATATATGTTTCTCAATTGATCACCAACAAATATATATTAATTATGAAAGCAAGGACGTTTCTAATTCTGTGTTCAGATTAACTACCCATGTATTTATACCCGTCAGATACTGACCAATTTTTAACACTTATCCCTACTTATAAAAAAAAGTAATTTTTTGTTCGTTATTTTCACAAATTACCTGTCTTTTTAGCAGTTTCGATTATTAACACGTAAAAAACGGAATTTACGTAATTGTTTTAGGTACTCATTCTAACTGGTGTTAGAAAATTTCTATCGTGTTTCAATCCCTATTCTGTTGCCAATACACAGTCCTACTTGTAGATAAGCCTACACTCTCTTTAATTCCAAAAATCTGCTGCACTAATGCATACGTAGATATTTTTAACTGTAATTTTAATAACATAATTGAAATCAGTGCCGACAAATATTTAAGTAAGTCAGTGCCGACTTACTTACTTCAATAAGTAAAGTTTAAATACTAATTTTACATAACTGAGCACAATGAACAGTTACGCTTTTGTTAATCCTTTAATAGCAGCATTGAATACTAAATTAGGGCGAGTGTACAACGGTCACGTTCTATTGCTTCAAAAGGTTAGACTTGTTTCAACTTGAAATGACAGATATGACGAAAGCTTTAGTCATCTGAACAGAAAATAGGACAAGTGTTCTAGCACAGTTATTGTATAAGCCTATTTAATATTCATTCGGCTGAAACACAATAATTTGGTATCGCCAGATATTATTTGATGAACAGTAACTCCAGTATGACTACGCGGTCTATAACCACTATTTGAGCTTTGACAATATTGTAAATTAAAGGCGTAAACTTCACAGATAATAAGTGAGTAACTGTTGAGTACTCTGTAGTGTAGTTCACAGTCGTTAAAGTTTAAAAAATACCATTGAATTAGCGTTACTTTAGACATACATGGTAGCAAATACAGTAAATTTTATTTAAACTAAATATTTTAACCTAATAACGTCTAGTTAAAGGGTTTTCCAGTTATTCCCATACACAATGAAACTGATTCCTGTTTACTAAAAAGTAAACTTTCTACTCTGTGTACGTAACTTTCTAAAAAGTAAACGTAATCTTTATATTCTATACAAAACACATGTTCTAGGAACAATTAAAGTTTTACAAAAATTGTGTGCCCTTTTGTAGTTATAACACGGTGTAGTTAGTACCACTCCACTGTGTTTGTGCTCATTACAAAGTACAAGCTTTCTTGGGCCTACAAGCTACTATTAAAGCGCGTTACTCGATACTTCATACTTCTTTAATGTAAATTTAAACCTGTTAAATGTTATTCATCTGTATCTTCTTTGTTATATTCCTTTGCAAAATAAAATAATACTAATTCAAATTACTTTTACACAGGTTACCCTGCAAGGCTTAACAGTACATGAAAAAACGAACGCTCTCCCATTTTGCAAGATATACAGCTGTACGATTTCATTAAATTCACCGAAAACTGGGAGTGAATGCTTTATTCTAGAGGCGTATATTTGTTTTCTGTGCAAATTAAATGAAAATAATTTCTGTGCGTCTTATATTCATGAACGTTTAATCCTATTACCATTGGAGACTGCTCTTGTGTAAACAGTAGAGACTTGTTTGTACTTTGTTCTGTGTATTTAAATATGTTTTTATTCTGTAAGTACATGGCCGCCAAACCTTAATATCTGTACTTACCTTTCACCATACCTAATAAGTTCAAATTATCACACAACTTTAATCAATATATTATTTTTATAATATCAGTAAGTACAGTTATTTGACTGCACAATTAATTATTACAAACAATATTCCAGTCTCTGTATATATTGTTACATGACATTTTGCCATGCATCTTGTTAACATAAATATGTTTTAATACTCCTACCAAAAGTACCAAGAAACATAATAGTTTTGTTTCAAGAAATAATTAATTAAATACTTAATTAAATATTGTTTATTTTGTTATTTTATGTTACTGTTAGCTAAGGCTATAATAATTATGTTTATTACAGTTAAAATAATGTTAATAATAATAAGTAAGGAGGACAATGTTTTGAAACTTACTTATAGTGTTTTGTTGTATTTATAAAAACTGTGTTGTATACAGAAAGTTAAGAGGAATTGTCATCTATTACTAATAGTTATTAGTAATTAGTTTGGATCATATTGATTAATATTATATGTGATAATATTAATAGCACTAATGTTTATATTAATAGGAAAGTACCAAAATAATAATAATAAAGATTTATAAAACTAGGCATATTAAGCTTAGATAGTTAAAGGATTTGGAATAAGAATTTATATTAAAATTAAAATAAACAATGTCAGGTTAAGTTATATTATTACTAATTGTGTCCAATAGTTTTAATGAAGTGAAAAATACAAGAAGAACTAATAATAAATAATTTTGGGACAAATAATTAAAAGTGTAATATAATAACTCAAGAAATAAGTTATAGAAGATAGTCAAAAGTGGTGTCAAAATAATCAGTATTTCATCAGAAGATCAAAGAAACTAATAATGTGAAGATCAAAGATCTTATAAAAAAGTTATAACAATTTAAAGAAAATGAAAGATAAAATATTAGAAGTTTGTTTATGTTGATGCTAAAATAGCACCATAGTAACATAAAATGTTACATTAGATACCAATAAAAGCTGAGATAGGCCTTAGCAACTGAAATGTTATAATACAAAAAATAAGGAGTTGATTATTGGATCTGAACGAGAAAGGTTGACATTAAAATAAGAGTGACTAATCTAACAGATTGTAATTTTTCTATCAGTGAACATAAAACTAAATTAAATAATACTGCTAGACAAAATAAATAGAAGAAAGAAATACAACACTATTCTAAAGAAGTAAACCAAGGAATCTCTGAAGAAATACCATCAACCTATCCAGGAAGAGAAGTATTTTTTGATAAATTATTAAACTGAACAATTTTCTTCAAAGGCCTAGCCCAAATTCTCAAAGACATTGTTTACACTTTTAATTAAAACAATTTGAACTATCACTGTGAAAATAATCTATGAATAACATTATTTTCATTATAAAAAACTATTCATATAGAGGAATACTCTCTGGTCAAACTTTTGGTTTTTGATATCGCATTTTGGTCCACAGCGACCGCATTTTTGGTCCTCACGGGACGGATTTCACATTTTGGTCCACTGCGACCGCATTAACATTTCATGTTATGGGCCCAAACGGCATTTGGTTTAAACCCCAACATTTTCAACTTCAGATTGCTGGCAGTTGCGTGCCTCCATTATTCTAAAAATTACTTCATAATCAACACTGCAAGATTCTGCAGAGCAGCAACTCAGAGACAACAAGACACGGCAGGACAACATAATTTATTTTACAACGACGAAGTTCCACAACTTAAAATTACTGAGAGCTACAACTTCAAGGGTCACCTGACCGGTAGAGACAAGGGACGCAACACTCTCATCTATAGTGAACTAAGTCTTAAAAACATTTAACTCAACATAACCTAAACACTGAACATTGTAAAACTATTAATATAATCTTGTTAAGGCACTTTGTAATTATTTATAATCCCATGTATTTTGGTACTTTTCCTAACATAACTGTCGTTTATATCGTAGTCAAAAGGACCTAACTTAAACATAATATTTGTATTTTATTTATTAAATATAAAATATGAAGAAGTGTATATCCTGAGATATAAGAATTACTACTTCTACTGTTGCCATAGTGAGCATATGTAAAGAACAGCCGGTTAGATTTTGTTAATGATTATATTTGTTATTTAAAAACAATTTAAAGAAAATAATAAAAGGATTTGAGTTTAATAAATACAGATGAAAGGTTTTCGTTTCTTTATTTAATGGATACAAAAATGTGTATGATATTATAAACACTATATCAGTGACTGTGAATTTGCTTCATCAACTAGATTAAGTTGGTAACACTCTTCACTAGGAAATATGGTAGCCTATTCGAATCTGCTTTGCTGAGCTTTAGTTATCACAATCGTCTATTAAATAAAAGATTAAAAGGGATTGAATTATAGTTGAAATAGAAACCTTTATGATATTTTAACAAAGATAATACTTACTATTTTACAAATAAATTTTATTTGCAACCTGTGATTGCAAATTGGCGCTCAACAAATATTACCCTGATAAAATACCCATCCTTTTAAATACTAACAAAGTATACATTAAATAACCATTTATTAGTGAAAGTACACTTGAGAAAGTACGAGTTTTCTATTAACGTTACAATATTTACTTTTTATTTTTTATTTTGTTATTCATAATTACTTTTCTCTCTTATAGACATTTTTCTATTCTAATTATTTGCTTTGAGAAACTGCTTTCTCTACCTTGTTTTCAATTTATAACATAGTGGATTATAATTACGCAATATATATTTGTTACTATTTTATTGCCTCTAGTAACGCTAGGCTTTATATAATTATATATTGAATTTTTGTATTTTATATTATGATTTTATAAATGCTTACCAATCATATTCTCCACATCCAAACTATTGGCGATGTTTTTGCAGGTTTTATCAGCATTTTGTAAACATCTAAGTTAGTGTGAGCATGCCGTTGAACGTCTATGAAATTTTACTTAAGCTTCTGTATGTGATATGGTAAGCATTACATTATTCATGTAATTACTAATGATTTTAAAAGTAATATTACTCTATTTTCCCATTAAGCGGTGTAAAAATGGAGGGAAATGCACATTTAAATGTAAATATGTAGATCTATTTAAATCATATGTAACTATGACTATTAAGTTCAAGGAAAATTAAAAACAGAAATCATTACGCTTAAAAGGTAAACTCAAAACTTTCTTGTGGCAGTTACGCTAGTGAAATGCAAAACCTCAAGTGTTTTGCCACCAGTCGTCAGTATCACTGAGCCATAAATATAAATTAAACATTAATATCGGAATCTAGTAACAATGCAATAAGATTATTACAAAACCTTTATCACTGTTTTTTTTTTATAATTTTGCTCGACTATATTAAATTCCTGAATAAAAAAATTTATAAAATCGAATAGTAAGTACCAGTATTTTCTTTATACAAGTGTACTGCTTGCCTATGAATTCTCTGTACGTGATGACAATAAAGTGGATGGAAAAATTAGAACGTAGTTTGAACGTTGGAACTGACATCAGATAAGAGGTAAACATGCCATTCATAATGAATGAGATCTACAACAGCACTTCGAGAACGATTGTACTGCCACTGGCTGATAACGAGAGTTAATCAAGCAATACGACAACCGGTCGAAATTCCACTCTTCTTATTTACGTGCTATAAATGGAGAGTGAATTTTACGCGCCTGCTGCGGATTTTAATTTCATCAAATTAATTCAAAAATCTATTACAAGCACCACTACTTTGATAAAATGTAACTTTGTAAACTTATGTAAATTTAATGTAAACTGTGTAAAATCGTGTTGTAGTTACTATTATAATACATTATACATTATAATATACCTGTAACCGTATGGCCGTGCTCCCTTGTTTAAAAGAAAATAAACGGCTTTAGCCTTTCCAGTGTGAAAATGTTCACTGAACTTTCTATTCTAGTCATCAGTATACGCTTATTGTTTACAGCCTGTAGGATGCATATACTCATAAGTATAATTTCTGATCTAATAATAATAAAAAGAATAATAGCTCATTGTTAGTAACAATAGTTCCCATCTTTATTTTTGTAAAGCAATAAATGAAAGCATTAGAGATAGCAATGTATATTGTCCACTAAAAAAGTTAAGAGGTTAAATTCAGATATACAAAGAAAAAGTGTTCGTAACAATCGTGCCTTACATGCTTGTATGCTTGTAAAATTTTTTCTCTCATTAACTGTAAACATAAATCTCACTAATTTTATATTTACAAATAAATTTCATAATATAAGAATATGGTTTTTACCTATTTACTTGATGATGGTCGTGTGTGTTTGCTACCCAACGAGAACTACACGGTGCGCTTACGTTTACAAATATTAAGTTGCATGTATTTAACTAGTCGTCTGTAATGTGGTTGATACCTTACAATGTATCGATAGAGGTATCAAAAGTATAATATGAAGTCAAAATCTTTCTAAAGTGTACAGTAGTTTCTTTGTAAACAGTCTGACAAAAACTTTGAATTTTGAAAGAATTTAAAAACTGAATCCGGTAAAATTTATTTATAAACAACCAGTTTGACATCAAGTTTATTCTAAACTGTTTTAGCTTTAGTTCGTTCTTTAATATCCGTTTAGGCCTATTACTTAATTTATCGTTATTTACTTACACTTAAATTTACTAGTTCCATAATCAATATTGTGAAAGTTCCCACACACAGCAAAGGACTAACAGAGAAACCGGTACCTCCCCTAGTGTTGTGAAAGAGAATTGTCTTCGCTTCTACAGTACCACACACAATGCAGCAACACACACTATAGTATACAATTTAAATATTTTTCTGATTAATCATATCCCACATTATGCAAATTATCTTCTGCTTATGTTTTTACGTTCTTCTTATAATTTAGACACTTTAAAGTCTATACCGTACATATATGTTATTTAAATATCCTTAACGAATAAACAAGAATATAATTTATGAAGACTTTCTACTTTCAAAATAACCTGTTAATAGCGTAAGAATTTTAATAAAGGAAATATTGATTTTTTTAATTAGAAAAACCTTTTGCTTTACTTTTAAGTGATTAAACATTATAGTGCCTTCTGTTATCAAGTTCCGTACGAAATTAGAAATTGTGTTATGAAAATAACGCCTGAATTCAGACGTGTATAATGATTCCAAAGTATGTTGATTTATAGTACTATGGTTTTATAAGATGCATTTTGATGGAGTAACCGTACTTTCATAACAGTGTAGGCCTAAGTAATTAATATTAAACATAAATGAATATATTATATTCAAATATAATTTACTTATAGTAGTAGAATTTAGTTTAATATTATACCTACAAGTCAACAACTTAAAATAAATAAGACTTTATTGTTTGGTATAACACATTAAAAATACTTGATAACAATATAAATACATATCCCACAATTATTTAGGGAATTAATAACTTGACGAAAATGTAATTAATTTCTAAAATTATGCCGTTAAGATGGAACTAACAATTTACAATGCCAAGCATGTAGAGATGCATTACACTAAGCGTAAAATACATGAAGTAGGCCTATATTCTACAGGGAGAAGGGGATTACTTTATATTGAGTAGACAAGTAACAGAGTAGCTTGCGGGTGGCATGTCAATATAAAAAGGCTAAAGACCAGCAAGATAATTACTGCAATTTTATGCAATAGCTTCAGGATGGATTAAAAGTAACGAACGCCGTGTTTTGGTTTACACACCTTGACTGTATAACTATGTGGGAGCTTCATAACTATGCGCATGTCTGTGTCTGAGATGTGTTATTTATATAGGCTTGTACTGGTTGCATACTTTGATCTCTGCTACTAAAATCTCTGCTAAATTGCAGTTTTTTGTCGTGCAGTACTTATGATTTAGATTTAAGGTTCTGTACACAATTACGGTGAGAACATTAATTGCTATTATATATGTATATATGAAACAGAAGTGTTGTAGCGATCGTGTGCAACGACCGCTACGTGAAATTAAAGACTAGGTTAGTAAACCTAGAGGAACCGAAAAGTGTACTGGAGCCAAACAGAGTGACAGAATTTGCAATCAACACTCTTTTAACAAGTAACAAAATTTATTAAGTTCCAGTTGGTGACACAATGTTCCAATCATTTTGTGTTTTACATACAGTGATTAATTTATATTGTTGTAAGAAAACATACATAAGTTATATATACATTAATGTGCAGTGTGCAGACCAGCATACCCCATGAGGGAGAACAACGCGAACATGTTTATAGTTGAAATAACGAACCAAACTAAGTTAAACCCACCCCTTAATGAAAACACGAATAACCCTTAACACTAATTATAATAAATAAGGGTAATACAGATCAGACTCGAAATAGTTTAAGGGAGCAAACTATGCTCTAGCAAAACCATTTAACTACTCCCTCAGGGTGTATGTCCGACAAGTTACAGAGTAGTCAGTTACAATCTTTTAACAACTTGAGTTCTTGTGATTTTGATATATTTTCAGTTCTTAATACAGATATTAATGTGAACACAAGGGTAGCCAGTCTATGGAGTTGATGTAGATTGAAGAGTGATAATTGAAACGTCCCCACCTGTGATTTTGTGGAGAAGAGCTCAAGTGGTACCGTGATGAACAGTGTACTAGCAGAGTTGCAAATTGTCCCTGGACTACGGTGATTGTCTACTGGAACTCGTTCCGGGAATATCTGGGTCCTTCGGTGTATCAGGTTCAGTCAGCTTTCCTCGGTCTGACGGTTTCGGGGAGCATTCGGTGGCACTGCTCTGCGGGTAGTCACCGGTGTTAGTGTGACTACCGGTCTTTCTCCTTTCTCCTTTCTCCTTTCTCCTTTCTCCTTTCTCCTTTCTCCTTTCTCCTTTCTCCTTTCTCCTGGCTGGTGCAGGGAGCCTACAACATTTTTGTTTGGGGATTAGCCGCCAGTTAATACACCTCTCTCGCCTCGGAACACAAACGCTGCACTCACTTTCGCAATCTTCTTTTAACACCTTATTCATTCTAATTAATTCAATATTGCTTATTTTCATTAAATTATAGTAATTAATTTCAATTAGCTTTATCAGAATAAGTGTTAACAAGCAAAAATTGTTTCCAGACAGGAAGTAACGAGTAGATGAAATTTTACAAGGCATACGTTTTACAATATAATAAGTTTTACATAAGTCTGGGCCACACACGCTTACACAATCATAACACACATAATGCATAATTAAATAAACATATAATAATATAATTAAGTCCACACAAACCTGAACGTCTTAACGAGATTACAGCCGCTTATTAAGAAGATCTACACAAATCCTGGGCCGTCAGACCAGTGAAACGTTCAGATCGAAGGCTGGCAGAAAAATGAGGACGACACAGTAGTTAGTTGGTCACATCCTGCATAAAACAACCTGTTCCAATTTGCAAAAAATAAGTCTACGGTTAACCTAATTGCCAACAACGCACAGAAATCAGCTGACACGGCTGACTAGGCACACTAAATCGCGTCGCCGCTCCTTTGACCAGGGCACTGGGAGGCACTGCTGCCTACTGCGTTGGCAGCACTGAACAACTTTAACCGCGCCGGGAAATTCAACCCCGGCACAGTGTATAAATTACTTTAGTTACATTTAATTTGTCAATTTCCTGAATATGGACGTGTAATGAGTGAGGTAAGTATTGACAGGCCTACGTGAGTACACGTAGTACGTATTTAACAGTCTGACTCTGAGGACAAATTCCTGGCTGAATTTAGCGGTAACCGAAATAAACACAAGGTTGGACGAGCAGCCAGTTTTTCCACGGTTAACGTACGCTAATATACACTACAGAAGACAGTCATTATCTTTATTACTTTCCTGTATACAATTTGTGGAAAATATATGCATATGGATATTTACTGTAATAGCATGAGTTTTTTAAAGTATTATAACTATTTTTTTTTTTTAAGTTGAAAACGTCACTACTTATTTCTGGAAAAGATAAAAACTTTGACTGTAAAACAGTATAAAAGGGAGAAAGTTATGATAATTATTAAAAGTATATAATTAAATGTGTAAGTGAAAACATCAGGTATTTTTATTTATGTTACTGACATTTCTTAAGAAGTCCAAGCAGATAAAATCTTCTTTAATCGCATTCATTATTCCTTTGAGCGTGTTGAGGAAATAATTTTACTTAAAATTTTTTAATAAGAAATATCTACTTAAAAATAATTTAAAGATAAATTTTACCTATTTCATTAAAATAAAATAAATATGATAACATTTAAATTAATTTTTTTTTAAAAATAATTACAATAACATTAAAGAATCACTAAGTTTTAACTAACATAAATTATTTTAAAACGCTTATGTTAAAAAAGTAAATGATACAGGTTATTTAAAATATATATTTTCCTTGTTATCACCTGCCGTAATTTGCTTTTTTAATTAGATCTGATACTACAAAAATGCAAAAACCACACGCTGAAAATTAAAAACGGTTTATTGCGGTTTTCTGTGAACACAAGTATGGTACTTCTGGCTTTGTTATTTGTTAAATTATTTGCGTTGCTGTCTTATTTCCTATAATTTTGAACACTTGACATGCAAACGTACATAAACCATAAATATATAAAAATTTAGACATAACCGTCATTGTTTATCGTTTAAATATCTTTTTCTGGGCATTTTGTTGGCATCCTGATCAGGGAAATATGCTACAATTGCTACATGCATTTAAAATATATAGGCGTTTTAAAATGTAACGGACAGCGTTATGTGCTGAATAGTAAATGTACGGTAAGCTGTACTTATAACAGGCAGGACAGATTGTAGAAATGCATTATTTGCTACAATGCCACCAAAAATCAGTTTACAACGTTCTACAGTTTTCTACAGTTTTGATCATTCTCTTTCGATAAACCATCCTTATGATCCCTTTCACTAATATGCCTTCTCTCCAGTTTCTCTTTAATTTGCCAGGTCTTTAATTGCCTTTGAGTTGCAAATGGAAGACTTCTTTAGGAAGGACTTGTTTGACCATTTGTTGGACTTGTCCATAACAAATCAACGTCTTATTTATGATATCATGTACTATTGAACGTGTCATTCCTATAATTTTTCCTGTCCGGCAGCTTGTATGGTTTATTATTTGTTATTTTCTTTGTTTCATAACTCATCGATTCCTATATTCTTATAAAATTAGTATTCTATTACGCTTTGAAGATAATGTAAAACAAATTAGAGATCACCATTTATATAAATAAACAACAATTATAAACTGTAAAAATAAAATAATACTTATTAATTTTTAAAAATCAATTTAAAAAATTTTAATATTGCTGTTTTTATAAAGTTGAAGGAGAAGTGTGAATAAATAGTAAACAAAACTGTTGAAGGCACCTTTGTAGTGTGCAATCTTTAAAGATGTAAAAGGTGTCTTTCGGCTTTTACGTGAAAAAATAAGACACTTTTTAACATCGACGTAAATATGTTATACAGGGTGATTCAAAAAAGACTTTACAACTTTGAAAGCATACAGAAATTTATTCCGATAACTTACAGAATCGGTTGAGGTGTCATTTCAAAGCAAAACACATTAAGTTTGTCGTCCAACATGCATTGTGGTTTGATGTGGTTACCATTTGTAATGCGGCATACATCCCACCTGAAGTCGATTTCATTCCAGACTTTAGCCAGTAAGTCGGGCGTCACTTCTGCAGCGGTGGCGTTAATTCGAACTATCAGCTTAGCAAGATCAGCAGGTAAAGGTGGTACAAAAACACGATCTTTAATGAAACTCACAAGAAAAAAAATCTACCGTTGTCAAATCTGGGGAGCGAGGTGGCCATGCAATTGGACCTGCACGACCAATCCACCGACCTGAGAATTGGGTATCAAGAAAATCTCGGACTTCTACGCGGTAGTGAGGTGGTGCCCTATCTTGCTGATAGTAAAGGCGTCCATCTTATTCATCCTTCTCTAACTGAGGAATTAGAAAATTTTCTAGCATATCCAGATAAGTTACACGATACCATTTATGGTTGCCTCCTGGAAGAAGAACGGGCCGTACACTTTTTGTTTGCTAAGGGCACAAAAAACATTGACGTTAGGGTTATCATGAATATGCTGCAAGGTTTCATGGGGCTTTTTACTACCCCATATTCAGCAGTTCTGGGTATTCACCTTGCCACTGTAAAACGTTAACTCATCACTAACAATTACATTGTCTAGGAATGTCCCTTTGTCTGCAATTCTATCAAACATTTCCACACAAAATTGCTGGCGAGCGACTTTATCTTCATCTGTAATGTGTTGAACCACGGTTAGTTTGTATGGCTTCAAGTGCAAGCGTTTACGTAATACACGCCAAACAGTCGGTTGTGGAATGCCAGGTATGTTTGTAAATATTTAGCATAGAAAATAATGATGAACAATTTTTAACAATATTATGCAGGATAAGAATTGTCAGAAAGCGTACACCTGCCCGCGCAATGTTAATTACTAGTGTAATTAAATAGTAATTAATATATGTGTTATATGTGAGTGACCAGGAAAAAACTTGACGTGTTTTGCTTCGAAATGACACCTCAAACGACTCTGTAAGTTATCTGAATAAATTTCTCTGTTCTTTCAAAGTTGTAAAGTCCTTTCTGAATCAACCTTGTATTAATGTGTGCTATAATACATACATTGCAACAATACATGTATTTGCATATTTGCCCAGGGCGGTATGTTTGTAAATATTTAGCGTAGAAAATAATGATGAACAATTTTTAACAATATTATGCAGGATAAGAATTGTCAGAAAGCGTACACCTGCCCGCGCGAGTTCATCGCTTGTGTGTTTGTGTGTGTGAACGCAAGCTACGACAGGCAAGAATCTACAATGGGGTGATGCGTAGGAATTCTCTGTAATCAGATTTTAACCGGATAAAAATAAACTAATTAATACGTTTTAAACCTGTGAACAAAGACTTACCCCAATTATTAAAACACCATTACCTTAAGGAATTTTTAACGAATAAAGTGATGTAAAAGTATTGAAGAAATTTGCAATAATAAAGACGCCAGGTAATTTAATGTTAATTACTAGTGTAATTAAATAGTAATTAATATATGTGTTATATGTGAGTGACCAGGAAAAAATTACGCAAACGATAATATCGGTTACGGGAATGTTTATGAAATCGCGAAAATGAACCAAAAAGTGATTTGTAATTAAAAGGACGCTTTGCACGAAGTGACAATATCTAACAGATCGAAAACAGTCCTGGACTTGTCAGATTGCCGTCCAGTATAAATACCACCGGCAATTTTTGGGCGGGCTCAGACTCAAGAAATCTTCACACAACGTCACGCTGCCGGTCTGCCGACTGATCGACATCTCTACCACACACACCAAGACTTATGGAGGAACTCTGGACCATCACAAACAACAAACCATAGAGACAGAGAACACAGCATCAGCATCATCATCATCATCATCATCATCATCATCAAATTCTCAGGATTCAGGACACACACACGCGTGCGCAACGGTAACGTCGGCAGTACGCAGGTGATGAATAAACAATTATATTTTTGTTTGTGAAAAGAACTCTCAAAAAGAAACTTATATATATGAACAGTAAAACTTACAGTTTTAAATGTAAATAGTAGTTAAAGGAAAGAATTTAATTTAACAAGAAAATTTAAAAATACTAATCTTTTGTTGTATATTAAAATTTTGGTGTGTCAATAGAAATAAATAATAGGTTGGAAGTAAATGTTATATTTTTTATTTTGTTTATAGCAACAATTAATTTTATTCTTGAGAGTGAATATTATTTGTGTTTGTAAATGAGTTGCTTTTATTTAAAATTTGAGTCAAAGTCAGACACACTGAAATAAAAAGGTTTACATAATTTGTTTAACATGTCTGGTTAGCTAGTAAGATTATATGGTTGTTTATTTTATATGTCATGAACAGCATAGAAGGTTACATTGTATTTGTATAAACTTATAAAAGAAAATATTTATTTTATCTAAGCTTCGAATTTTTTAATATTTGCATATTTTCTCTTAATATTAATAAATCATAGAATGATTATTTTGAAACGGTTTTAATTAATTATTTCATGTCAAAAACATCTCACTCCTCTTTGAAAATTATTTAATTATTGTGGAACTACACATACTTGACGCAACGAGAATAAAAAAAATCCTGGGACCTGGCCGGTGTGATACACTTCATAGTTGCGTTGAGTACATGGTAATGTATTTGGTGAATTTTTGAAATACTTGTAACGTTGCAACATATTATATAAAATACTAAAATTCTAATAAGTTGTTACTAACACGCTTCTATCACCTCGGATCTATTCTCGCAACTGCAGAAGTAGCCTCGTCAGCAAAAAAGGCAACTGAATATAAGCAAATGTATAGAAACGTTCTTTTGCATTTAAGTCTTACACATGTCCTACTAGTATTGAACTTGTTCAGTCTAGTTTGTTCAATGCTACTTGTGTCATGTTAGTAATTTTGTATTCATGATTGGATGTTGAGCGATATCAGTTTGTTTTCCGTATCAAATAAAGAAGTAATTCGTGAGATCAGGTATGTCACAGTATTATCATTTGACGCTTTACACAACAATGAAGTTGAATAACTGTCATAGATAAGAGTAATAGTAACAGCAGCTGAGTTGTCGTTTCGTTGACAGAGAGAAAAAGGATGCCTGCTGCGTTGGGTTATCGACATTATACTGCTTCATTAATTTTGGATATACAACAAGGTCAGTTGAAAAACGACCAAAAAATCAGAACGTGTCATTTTTTAAATGAAATGGTGAAAGTACTGTGATGGTGTCGAAAATTATTTTTGGCACACTGCCGACATGTGAACGAATGGGTTTCAAAATGATGTTTGTGATACAGGCATATGAAGGAGTTTAATCGTTTTGTAATTTTCCATTGCGTAGTCACATTTTTTTGCACAGAGGTACTTTTTTCGAAGAGATAAAAAATATATTTGCTAACTGCTGATGGATCCTATTTTCATGATAACTATATTTTCCCACTGATATTTTCATGGTAACTACTTGAATCTTGCAAAAAGTACTGATTCATATGATAGCCTCTTAAAATTATATAACGGAGTCCAAACGTATAGTTCTTCTCAAAACATTACTCTTTTAGGATAATTTTAGAAAATTGGAAATTAACTTTATGAAAGTTGTTAGATCCTTTTATGTAGAAATAATATCCAGAATGTTTACATTTTATCAGCAAATGCGTTTTATGTTTGTGGTATATTTAAAACACATTTAGAAACATACATCGCTTATACTTATTATTTTATAAAATGTTTTGTTGTGTCACAATTAGTTATTAATTTATAATTTTGTGATAATACAATATTATGATAATTATAAATTATTCAAGTAAGTATTCATTTATGTATACTTACACACACACACACACACACACACACATAAATTTGTGTTCATATTTATTTAGCTCAAAATTTATTTATTTATAATCATAAAAGTTTTGAAGAACGCGTTTTGTGAATACAAAAAATTTTAATTTGCAAATTCCGTAAAGATATGAACAAGAAATATATACTTGCGTTACTCTCGAAAGCGTAGACAAAGCATAACGATTAAGTTATATATTCCTAATAATATATAACACGACTGTTACAGCAATATATTATTTAAACTAATAAGATTACAGTAACATAAAGAATTACAATTTTAAATTTACAATTTAGGGCATTTTTATGATATGCTGGCTAAACGAAATATTCCATACCAATACGAGAAGTAATATGATTTTAATAATATGCAAATTCTGTCTACCAAACAAAGTGTTTCGTAGCTCGTCACCAGGGTTGTTAAACCATTGAGAACTGACGTCGAACAGCAATTATCTATTGTTGCTATCCGTGGTGTACTCTGAACAGAATACGAAAACAGCATTTACTGAGAGAGATTTCCGTTTTGTGGCTGTAATGTATTGTAATTATCTTAATCTCCGTCGACTACGTAGTCATTCACTAAAATTTATAAAAGTTTGCAGAAACCATTACGGTCCGCGATGAAGTGTCATTGATGAATCCAATGATTAGTCCTTCATAAGTAATTTAAACTGATTTTTTAAAATTTTTATTAGCATCTACAATGCATGAATATATATTATTGATCGGACTCGGTGGCATATTCTGTTAAACTATTTATGTAGAAACTGTTTATAGCTGAGACAATGTAGGATAGTGAGCTCGGGGAACTAGGACGATTAATAAACGCTTTTGCGCCTATCGTGTTTTAGACAGCTACAAATAATAAATATTGCGGCTAACAATTTGTAACTCTCTTAGTTGTTACTTCAGCTTAAGTTAGTTGTTTGGCTGCTCTTTGGCTAGTTATTACCAATCCAATTTCTTTATTACAGTACATGTGGTTATTCCTATGTTAATCACACCAACATCTGCATAAAACCAAGGCGGAAACGCGATTGATTTTTTTTCCATTATGTGTTCTAACATATTCTCAGCAAAAGCGCTGTATTTCTATTGTCTAATAAGCCCCCCATCGTCGTTCCTTTGCTATTATTGTTTATGTCTCTACAAAAAACGGGAATAGTTTTATTAACCTATATATATTTATACAAAACAAAAACAACAAGAGTTAGCGTCAAAGTTGTCATGCTTCTCATATGAAATATATCAACCTTTCCAATTACAGGATGACAATAAAATTTATACGGAGGTGTTTTATTCCGAAAGAAACTTTGATATTTGCAAGAAGCGGCAGACATTTTGATATCCCTAATGGTTGTCATCCTGCGTATGATATATTGCTTTATTACTTAGGAGCGCTTCTCTCCTATTTGTACGGAGCAGTCAGTTCTGTCTAAAGTCTGTAAAAATCGTAAATACGTTTTAATTAATATTTTATTTGCGTTAGTAACATTATAATTTAACATTTATACAATAGTAGTATACAATAGTAATGAGTTTTAATAAAATACCAAATTAATAGAACAATGTTTTACGAAAATATTAAGTAAGAAGACAATACTGTTAACTGTATGTTACTTCTGTACGCTGTAATTTTATATACAGATCAGCATTTTTTTACTTAGGCCTAACACTTACAACATTGTACCTACATCAGCATAGTTAGGTGTAACGTAAAGTTCCATATGTCACGTTCATTTTTACTTCTAATGCAAATGTAGCAAATACAATCTAGTGATTTAAACACCTGTCGATATAGTAAAATGATTTCTAAATTTTCTATTTACATTGAAGTCACACCTGGATATCTGTATGATTGGATGTATGAGTAAATATGAGTTCGTCTCGTTTATATAACCATATCTTCATAATTTAATTCAGGAGTTCCGCAAGCAAGCATATTAAGATCAGCAGTCTATTGGCTACATACTGCGGACATACCAGCATTTAGACTATGATGGCGAATTCGCAGATGACAGCCATCCTGGCCTCGCATATAGGTCTAGGTAATACATTTGGAGGATCAAATAGTTGAAACGGAAAACTTTTATAGCTCACAAAGCAAAAACTGGTGCTATATATAGTACTAACAAACAAGAAAATATGGTACATGATTAGAAACATACACAGGTATTAGAAAATATTGTCACTATTAAATAAAATTAGGAGGCTCCCGTATGAGACAACAATGTAACAAGTAAAATAAGTATATTGTCGTGCCGATACATGCAACATAAGTAACATGTGTATAACATGCGTGAAGCGTCCTATGTATTGCGTTATCAGCTGGTTGAAGTAATATTCTGTACCCTTCCAGAAATGTCCGAAAATTTACATGACCTCCACTTGTGTGCTCTACCCGAGCTACGTTGAACACTGTGGTACTTTCTCGTCAACTATACGCTTCATGAGTAAACAGCTGGAAGTTGACGTGTGTTCTGCAAGTTCAAGTGATAGCAGAGTGCTACTAAGATTATCTATGGGACAGTGTTAGTAAAAGAGTCAAGTATTTACTTGTCTATTTGTGTTAAGTAGCGTTGTAATTATTTAAATGAGTGGCATTTATTATTTGTTATTACAATGCGTATTGGACCAATTCATATCAAGGAGAGCTTTTATAACACATGTGTCATTTAGAGAAGTTCTAATGAAATTGGTGAGTCTTAGTTTCACTGGTGTTCATTAATTTCTTTCGTTGTCGTAAGATTATATAATCCTCGTAACTGTAAATTACATTATAGATCGTATAGGCACAAAAAATGAAGAAATTGACTCTAAATGAAGCGGCCCAGAATGCATGTCGGTTTTAGATTAAGGTCTGTGTATTGTCTAGATAGAATTCATTTGTAATAATAAATACGTTAAAATTGTCTATCAAGAAGGCTGTTTTTTTAAAGACACATTGTATTTAGAAAAATACGTACATACATTTTCTAAGAAAATTTTAACAATTTTGTTTTAAAAATCTGTGTTCTACTAGAAACGGTTAGCCTATTTGTAATAGTTTTTTAAGCGTGTTCAAATTTTATTTGTTTATTTATAGACAAAACTCATATTGTACTGGCGCATATAATTATAAAGAGTAGCATTACATTTAATTTCGCAATGCACATAGATTCGACTCTCCTTGGAGGTAGACTAAATGTCAGGATTAAGATCGTAGAAAAGGTCATCGTTGATAAAGGTCGACCTTCCTCATACAGACCCTATTGCACATTGTAATTGTAAAAATTTTCTTTCTAATGTTTACTGCAGTAATTATGATAATATTTTTATTATTATAAATACTATTACACTAATGTGTTTTACTTTATTTTCGGTCCGTTTGACTAAGAATTATTGTGTTTACCTAATATGTCATCCTTATTCTAATACGCATGTATCATGTAAACACTGAAACATACATTGAAACACAATTTCTGTGTGTCTGTATTCATATAAGGAAGGAACGTTTACATAACCCTACCTGCTAAAGTGAATACATACTAATGTATAAAGACGGTAAACGCTTTTCTAACCAGCAGATACAAACAGTGAATAGAAATTTTATTGTCTCAAATAACATACACAATTAAAGTTTTCCTATCAGATTAATGTAGCAACAAACCCTTAAAGTACTTGTAAACATACCTATAATATAACTGTAGCGCTCATTTCAATAAACTAACCATGTTTATATAAGGGATTGATATATGATATTAACATAAGATGTTTGCCGTAATAAGCAGTTTGAATGGAAAATTAATTGGTTTCCATCTGTTCCGACGAATTTGAACACTATTTACAATGCTGTCACAGGGAATGGCCAACGTGTTGTGATACCTTTGTAGCTTGAAACAGTACAGTGATAAATATAATTCACTACCGGTACTGTTCTAAGTTGCAAAATATTTTATATATTTCTGTATAATAAATGAAAAGTTCACTTGTATTTCGGTCGTGGTAGTGACCTCTAATGTGTATCCCCTACATTATGTGAAGGTCAAGGCAGTTTCCTTTAATTATGTCAGAATGTAACGACAACGTCGTAGCCAGTGCACTTGCTTTACATTATCGCATCTGTCAGAAGCCTTTGCTTCTCAATTAACTTTTTCAAAATATAATTTTCATTTATACTGAGAATTGTAAGTGCTCATATCATGTTTGGTAATATGTATTCATATCACTTATTCATAATTGGCAGTAGGATAAGGTAATCTGATAATTATTCTGGCGTGTGTTAGTGAGTTTTCCTTGAGTGTTTGGGTTTGTGTGTGTGTGTGTGTGTGTGTGTGTGTGTGTGTGTGTGTGTGTGTGTGTGTGTGTGTGTGTGTGTGTGTGTGTGTGTGTGTGTGTGTGTGTGTGTGTGTGTGTGTGTGTGTGTGTGCCCAGTGGAGTAAACGTGTGTGGGTGTTTTGTCGGGACGACGGAAAGTTAATACGAACATTCCCTGTTATTACTTTTTTTAATGTCTGTAAAACTGACTGATGCTTGGAATCATAATCGATCCGGTCACTCAATAAAGCCTTAAAGTCTGCTTGAAACAGACATTCCATACACTCTTTGCTAACAGTCTGACAATTTATTTTTAATTTTACTAAAGTTAGTAGTATCCAATTAATTCTCCTCTCAACGGAAGTAAGATATACCAGCTACCTACCTACGTTATAGCAGAATTTAGAATAAATAAGTGAAGTATACTTTATGCTACCAATACATCGGTGGAGTGACCTTGACACACCAGTCGTACGAGCCAAATAATTTAATGTTATTAACAGTACCCAATTAGCAGCTAATGTTAACGGGTTGCTGGGAAAATTTTTAGTGTGCGTTATTGCATTCAAGTCTACAGTGTATGAAACAGCTTCAGAATACATGTGTTGGCGTTACCTGATGTAAGATAACCAATAATCTGGTGTGGAATGATCAAGGTTAACGTATTTACATTGTGTATGTAATGCACACACAGGGGTTACATAATGTATGTACATAATAGGAAGCGGAGGCGCGATGCTGCACTGTAACATCATTACGTATGTACACATTTATAAAATTGTAATGGATTTTCTGAATATAGATTTTAAGAATACCTATGAGTTTTCCTTCGTTTGTGGGTTGCCGCACTTTGCCTTACTCGAGTATGAAACCGTTTACAAATATACACAATACTAATTCAGACTATGTTGGAGTAATCAAAATTGTTTTCCGGCTCTTCTTAAATTACTCACAACACGTAACAAAGATAAACATAGGCCTAATTGAAAAATTATTTAGTGGTTACACTGTCTGTATAATATATTACATCTTATTACTCTGCGGATATATCACAAATTATTACATCACTTATTTAAGTACGTTCCGGATTAAATTCAAGATTCATAATTCCACTTGAAATATGTATTTGTACTTTTGTGCTAAACAAAAGAAAGGCTTTCCAAGTCTGTTCAAAAAATTGATAAAATCTTATACAATTGCAAGCCAATAAAAAATGTCTTTTCTTTTGCAAGAGGATTTTAATTATACTGAGCCTGTAAGACTCCGTAATCCTGTTTATGACAAATAACAGTGTTGTAGACAGCTTTGTATCGTTGTGTTCCAATCCCTCAAACGTTTATATCTGAAGCATTTTATAAACTTTTAATATATTTGAAAACTTTTGTATTGGATTTTGTTTATATCACACTCAAGGTATTTCTAAATGTATTTAGAAATCCCAATTTCTTATATATTTACAAGTGTATATTTTCGAAAGAGCTACATAAAGATAACAACTACCTTCACTTCCTAATCTATCCGTTGTGTTCACAGTTGTTTAACAAGTGCTCATATTTTGTACGCAATTAAAGTGTGACAAACAGAAACACTTACGTTACCATGCGTTGGGCACTAAGACTATAAAATTTCTATCGTTATGTTCAAGTTTCCCTCTTCAAATTATTTTCTTTAATGACGATTTTAAGCTCCTTTTTGTGTGTGTATTTGTGTGAGTTTTGTTGGCTACCATACCAAAATGGTAAATACTGACGTACCTGCCCACCATTATACAAAAGTAACATAATTGCCCTTATGTTGTAATCTGCAACAACTTGGAGTTCGTTATGACTTGAAAGGGAAAGCATGTGCAATGGTTGTTTGTATTCGGACGTGAATCAGTTTTCTGCATATATTGATATTGAACAACACGAAATTTTAGTCTCACGTATCAACTTTACTACCAACTTCTCAGTAGCCTTCGGTGAATTGTATAACTCGATACGGAAATGTGATCGAATACGTCTCGTGTGTGCTATCTAGTGTGTATTCCCTGTTATAAAGGTTTTTGAATAAAGTACCTAAATTGGAATGTGAAATGTTTGACTTCTGAACTAAAACTCAAACTCCGTCTCCACTTACATCATAACTTCTAAGCATTTTATATTAAAAGACTTTTCAATTCAATTAATAGAAGCAATAAAACTATGACGTGTGTACATTTTAAGTGTGGTCGACGTGGCATACGCGTTAAACTTGTATATTAAGTGATACACGTATAGAAATGTATGAAAACATACGTTATATACACAAACTCTTCGTGTCGACACGATAGATTCAGTTAAAACAATATACTCGACAGACGATTCATAAGAACAAAAGAATAACCTACTTACAAAGGTCACGTATATAAGTCGTATGCAGGTCTGTCTATATGCCAGACAATATAACGCTGCAGGTGAAACAGTCCTCGCGCTACTCTACGTAATGAACACTTGCTTATGTACCATGTCGGCGTTACCTGGATCATAAATTACACGTAAGTTACGAACAGTACCCTAATGAATTTGAAGTGAAAGCAACAAACACTCTTCTTTAAGTACGTATACTGTCTTCATTTAACTTTCTTACACTGTTCTACTGCGGTAGACTAAGTGCAATAATATTATAAAATATATTGCGACAATACAAGCATATGCTGTAATGTGCATTTATTAGATAAAATAAATATT
This sequence comes from Magicicada septendecula, assembly GCA_034769895.1. NCBI lineage: Eukaryota > Metazoa > Arthropoda > Insecta > Hemiptera > Cicadidae > Magicicada > Magicicada septendecula. The sequence continues at coordinate 229,978,944 of CM068367.1, forward strand.
TAGATTAAATTTATAAATACGTAATAAATAAGCAGGTGTGAGATTGAAAGCTGAGTTTATACGCAGGAATCGACAGGCACGATCACGCGATTGTTGCTGAGAGCATGTACAGTAGTAAATAATGTGTGTGCGTGTGGCCGGTTCAAGCCTGAAAGTTTGCAATCTCACCCCAAATAGATGTTAAATTATAGTTTTTATTTAATTATAAGAAAACCATAAATGATAGAAAAATTGCAAAGACTTCTAAATATGTATAAAAATAAACACATGTGTAGTGCGAAAACGGCGTGAATAAGTCGTTCAGTGCAAATTCAGTGCGATTTTAAGAGCATAGTAATTACACGAATTATGCGATAACGATGGTAATTACACTGAACATGTGTAAGTAAATCAGACACCGTAGGAGCACCTTGTAATCCACATTAGACATTGCAATTGGCAGAAATGTGTGAAAATATGAAATTGGACGATAGTGGGAGAACTGACGCCACTGAGCAATTCCTGACATGGTGAATTCTGGCCCAGCAGGTGCAGTAAGATGCTCGAATATAAATAAGGGCACGAATGAAGCCAAATTACTCTCAATGAGTCTTCAGTCGCGGCGGCACGCTATGTCCGTTGGCGACGCGAATTTTTAATTACTCTCAATCAGTCTTCAAAAGCGACGGGACGCTATGCCCAGTATCGACGCGATTTTTAAATTTTGTTAATTGAACTGTAAAGTTGGATGGACGATATGTTCATCTAAGTACCAAACAGTAACTCTTGGTTTGGTTACTAATACGATTATAGAACATACTCTACAATGTCTACACCCACAAACGTTCGTCACTCAAGACAAGCATCAAGGTTACATCACGCAGAGGAACGCTATGCAGAACAATAGAGGTGTCTAGTAGCACAACACCAGCAAGTCCAGAGCAACATATCACGCTACACTACAGCAACCAGAGAGGACCATAAGGAACGAGTAACTGGAGGACGACGAGTGGAACCGAGGAACGGACAGAGAACTCTATCAGAAGAGGACCTACGGATCAATGGAGGACATGGGTATGAGCTACGGAATCAAGGTGACAAATAATCAATTTATACATTTTATGTGAAAGACTAAAGACAGTCAAAAGACACTTTGAAATTTAGAAAATAAATAAGTGATGTAAAATGTAAATATAGAGATTCAGAGAATCAAATTTAAATTTAATAAATATTTTCTTTGATGATTAACAATTAATTGAGTCAATTTAAATTTTATCGATAATTAATATATATGCAATGCATAAAGTAACGTAGTAAAAGTTATATAAAGAAAATAAAACAAAGCTGCAGTAAAGCACACAAATCAGACTGAGCAGTCGAAATTTTAAGATAACAAATAGAGACGTAGAATATAATTTTGTTACTGTCGGTTATAAGATTTATTTATGATAAATGTACTGCAACAATTGAACGTTAACCAACAATAATGAAGGTTTATAGCGAAGCAAATGAGATTTTTAAAAACGCTTTTTTTTAATAAATTGATGAAAACTTGTCAAAATTCAATCAATGACTACTCTTATTACGATTACACCCAAACCCCAGTAATTGGTACATATTAACAGTAATGTTAGATACATGTTGGCACAGCACAAATTAATTTACATTTGTTTATATATTTTGGCGTTCCAAGAACGTGGGGCTAGCTAAATTGCATTATACAAATTAAATTACATTTAAATTTGTATACAATTTAACAATTTGTATTGTTATAATATACTGTGATAAAATACTTATATTATTTATTCTAGACTATACATAAAAAATGATTACTACTTTCATCATCAGCCGTGGCTCTACAACCCTTGGTGGGTCTTGGCCTGCTACAAGAGTCGATTCCATTGTTCCCTATTGCGTGTCCTGGCTTTCGAGTTTCTTACGTTCAACTTTCTGAGGTCCTCCTCCATCTGGTCTTTGAATCTACTTCGGGGACTTCCTTTTTTCTACTATCCATTGGTTTTTGGTAGAAAATATGTTTCGTAGCCTGTCCTTCCTCAATTTTCTCTATGTGTCCAACCCACCTTAGCCTATACATTTTGATTATGCTGACAATGTCCGGCTCTTTGTAAAGCTGGTATAGTTTATAATAATAGCGCCTGCGCCACATTCCATTTTCTTGTATTCCTCTAAATATTGTTCTTAGAATCCGTCTTTTACCGCAACCTGGAAGTCTCTCATTAATTTTTGTAATTTTGTATTTTTCTGAAACATATGTCAGCACTGGTCTGATAAGTTGTTTTGTAAATTTTGTATTTCGTGCTACTTGAGATGAAGCTAAATGCCAGGTGCTTTCTTAATCCATAATATGTTTTATTTGCTAGATATATTCTTTTTTTATTTCAGTGAAAAGAAGTAAGTGCTGTTACTTCTGCTGCCGTTAGTGCTGTTTTTCTTCCAGCCAAGATATATGAACTCGTTCACTGCCTCAATATTGCAACGATACAGCCATATGCTGTATTGAGCATTGATTTAAATAAATGTAAAATTTGTAAAATTATTATAAGTTTGGGGTAAATGGACATGTCTGGGATTGTAAAAATGTTTCATTGTTATACTAGGGGAGAAATTAACCTGTTCCAACAGGCAAGGAACACCTGTTCGATTGTATGTGTGTTACGCGTTTATCTTGTGTGTGTTACTGATGCACGTACAGACAGGAATCCCAGCAACCCTCCCCAATTAATTACGAAAATAATTATTTTAATTCACTGTGTGAAAACTAATTAGTGTATAAACAAACAAAATGCACCAAAGTGTGTGTAAATTTTATAGTTATCCACAGTAAGAAAATGACGTTAGTAGGACACACTACGCGAAGTCAGTGCGAAATAAGTGTGGCAAAAATACGCAAATTACACTAAGATGTTCGAATTAATACAGTGAGTGCTTAATCAAATTATCTATGTTTTGTGCTATCTCAATTTCGTACAAAACATTGCCATTTGCAAAAAATAATTGCAAATATATGAAAAGGTTCGGGAGTGGGGACTATCATATGATTTGCAGGTCTCGACAGGAGACTTTCGGAACCAACAGGTGCGGAATCTCGAGAGGGTATAAATTAAGGGTTCGACTGGAAGCCCTTATCTTCAAGACACAGTTGCAGTCGGGCACTCTGTCCGTCGGCAGAACAGTTTTATTTTGTTATAAGTCTCATCTACGAACGAATAAAGACGTTTTCAGTAATTATGTTTACACTAGTACGGGAAACGTAGAGTACCGGGACCGTTTAAGTCAGCAAGAGTATCTACAGAGATGCTGGGCGTTAGGAGATGCTTTTTAGACGCCTAACAGCCGAACGAGATCCACCTCGCAGCCGATATTAATTCTCTGGGACGGACCACACACTGCTGGAGAACGACGCTGGACTCTGGACATATCCAGGACCACGCCAAGCCAGGAGTAAAGGTAACCCAACGCTGGACAACGCTGGACTCCGTCAATAAGTCGTAAGGTCATCAAAACTCGAGGTGACATGCATAATGCATTTATAAATGACTTTTTTTAAGAGCTCATAAAGACTATATAAAGAGACAATGAATTAAAACAAAAACAAAAAGTTTATAATTAGGTAAATAATGTAATAGAGTCTTATGTAAATGTTTTGGTCGTAAGAATGAGCGATCGCATATAGATAAATATAGAAAAAAAAGAATTTAATTTTGAGATAGTATTATTTTTTTTGTCAAAGAAAAATAACTGAAATGATTTGATATTTGCATTTTGTAGAAAAGAATAATTTAAATTTTGAATACGAAACAAATGCCAGTCTAACAGTAAATAATATAATTTTAAATTTATTTTTAAAAAACATTGGTATAGACTGAGCAAGCTGAGGTCAGATCTGATTTAAATGAATTCAATTAAAATAAAACTTAATTACATTTAAATTCTATTTCTTTTATTAAATCAATTTGAATAAATGTCTAGATTAAGATTATTAACATGTCTAGATGTAAGAGTGTTTTAAATGTGTGTAACACCGTATAGCTTAAGAGATAAACACTTAATAATGAGTGATATCTTGATCGGAGATTATTAACAATGTTTTATTATTTATAATGGTTTTCAAACAATAAACATGAAATTTTAACTACTCATAAATTTACTACTCTTATTATAGTTACACCTGGTATCGTTATATACTAATAAACACCTGGTATCGTTATAACTGTTTACACCTGGTATCGTTATAACTGTTAAATACTTGGTATCGTTATAATATATTTGTGCCTATTTCAATTGAAATGTTAGGTTTAGTGGTAGTTTGTTGGCTTATTTTCTCTTTTCTAAGTTTATCTGAAACATAATTTTAGTTGAGGCTTTCTCTAATGCTGTAAAGGCACTAATGAGATCTCGTTTTGTCTTGGCAATTAAATAAATATCATCTGGGTATGCTACGAGTTGTATACTTTTATTTTATTACTACTTTAGACGTATTTAAATAACGAAAATGAGAACAATTGAAAATGTCTTACCATCACCCATAAAATGGTTAGAGTAGCCTGTGTTTATCTCATTAATAAACATTTCAGTAATAAGCTATCAATAATTTTTTCCATTCGTTATTTCCGTTGTGTATTTTGTAGCGCAGAATATAAAAAAAAACATACTATAATTAAGAGAATCGAGACTAAATTTTTCTGCGTTCAGAACTTCCATTAATATAAAAACGACTTATAGAAACTCTATATGAAAACCTGAGACATTATTAATAGGTACATAATGCAAACTACTTTATTCTTCACAGGTAGAGATTAAATAGTACATTTTTACAAAAGTTTTCTTTTCAATTTGTATTAAAAATTTAGTATTTGTCAAATGACGCAATGGCTTCAAGGATTGACAACGTAGAGTATAAAGTATTTACAGAGGTAGTCTCAACCAATACCCCTTCAACAGGGTGACCGCAAGCGGTGACGCACTTTGTTCTCTGTGAAACACAAACACGCAGAACTTACATTTCACCGCCACGCAACGAACGTACGACACGATGAAATACATAATGTGTATCCGTGGATTTATATAGTTTTTTTCTTAACAAGCTAGTGGATTAGAAATAATTTGTACATTTTAACCACTCGTTTTTGAAACTTATTATTTTTGTTAAATTCTGAAAATTAAAAAGAGCATTCCAAAAAATATAATTTTTGATCTAGACTATTAATGCATTATAACATTTATAGTATCCTCACTTTACTTAAGAATATATATCCTCTTAAATTATTGGAGCTTACAATTCTTTTCTCTCTTTAATTTTACATTTTTCTCTCTCCTCTTGTGGCTCTGCAGGTGAATGATCGATTTAGTTTCTTTAAAATTAAAACAAAAACAAGGTTTAACTACTACGGATTATGGTATGCAATTTAATTACTGATAAGTTGTGTAACAAAACAATAATATTGGAATACAACGTAAATATATAACAATATATAATGCATTTGCAATATAATACACGTTATGTAAATACAAAGAAAATTAAGGTGGGAAATTTTTAGTTTTTTAACAATGATTCTTGTTTAGCAATCAGGTATGTTTAGCGTAAAACAAAAATTCAGTCAACAAATGCATGCAAGTCTATCTGTATAAAACGCTGTGAAAAACAGAAGTTAATATGCAAGTTTTCTATAATGTGATTGGGTATTTATTTAACATATAAGTTTAATTTATTGATAAAAAATCAAATTGTAACAGTGACATTTGTCAGATACACATGTAAGATGGCATTAATAATCGACTAAGAAAAGTTTTCCCTGCCCTTTTGAATCATCGGCAGCCTTTATAAACGCTCTGACGAGAGAATTTCTTCCCAAGAACGCGCTAGAGACTAAAGTAAGTAAGTGCCATAAGTAAACAAAGTCTTACCACAACACTTGCAGTATTAATACGGTTGAGTTCAACAGAACCTAGCTTTCCTGTGTTAATATAATTTCTACTGTTTGCACGTCTGCAAATACAATTACCGGAAGGGTGACGTTTAAAATATAAACGCTGCAAACGAATCGACGCCCGTCAGTCAGACTAAATTATCAAAGTAGAAACTTAGTTACTGTATGAATAAAAATTTTACTTTCAATCAAGGGTTCCTATCTTTTACAGGTAATCTAAAAGCTTGGTTGATAACAAGGCACATTATGAATCTTAAATACACATAAAATTTTTGTTACTCAGATACTGTACAAAAAGCATACGTAACTTGTAAAATACGCAAACGTATTTGTGTATATCTGCTGTATGTTACTTACACGTCTATTTGGCAGCCTCTACAAAACAACGTTATTAGTCACTTCCGTTGCATTAGATTTTCAGTGGTTATAAAAGTGCGGATGACAGTGAAATATGAATTACAGTAGTTCACTGAGCGACTGTACAACCAGACTGCTGACAAGATAGGGAGAAACGCGAACACAGTCTGTTGTAAGCTTGACGCTTTGGTTATATAAGATACAAAGGCAAAAACGTTATGATGAAGTATTTGCTTACTGTGTCAAAGCCTAGAACAAAATTCCCGGCCTACGGTCGAAAAATGAATGTACATAAAATTTATAATATGTTATGTTTATAATATAATAAATAATAATAAATAAATATTATATAATATAATTTGTATATTATGTTATATACGAGGGTCATTCAATAAGTAAACAGACAAACAGCTGTAGAAGAGAAATTAATTGCAGCAGCTGATTGAAACTTTCAGAAATATTACCTGACAACGTCGTTGTGAGTTTTGTTCAGCTGTTCAATAATATATTGCATAAACATAACCAATACAGTTTTATTTATGATGGCGTGTCCTCTTGAGGACAGTACTTTATAAAAATCGCTTTATGGCTAAAGGTGATGAATTTTTGAAAAGAATTTTAACGTGTGATGAAACTTGGATTTACTATTTTTAACCTGAGTCAAAGCAACAAATCATGGAAAGGAAAGCATCCCAGTTCATCCGCCAAAAAGAAATTCAAAACCCAGCCATCGGCTGGTAAGGTGATGTTAACCATCTTTTGGAGCTCCCAAGGCCCAATTTTCTGTGATTACCTACAAGACCACCGTACCATTAATAGTCAGTACTATTCTGACATCATTTTGAAAAAAGTTAAGCTTGCATTGAAAAAGAAATGTCCGGGATGGCAGAGGAAAGGTGTGATTCTTCTTCACGATAATGCCCGCCCACAAACGGCAAAACTGACGCTCGAAACAATAAAAAAGTAGGTTGGGAGATCCTGCCTCATCTCCCTTATAGCCCTGACCTTGCCCCATCTGACTTTTTCTTGTTTGGTCCACTCAAGGAGACTTTGCGTAGTGTCAAGTTCAACAGCAATGAAGAAGTGAAGGAAAAAGTCCAAAACTGGCTTCGACATCAAGGTAAAGAATTCTTTGCTGAGGGAATAAAAAAGCTTGTAAAGAAATGGGACAAGTGCATAGACCTTGCTGGAGATTACGTTGAAAAGCAAAAAAAATTGTATTGATTGAATAAAAAGTTTTTGCTCCAGAGCTGTTTGTCTGTTTACTTATTGAATGATCCTCGTATTTATAATATGTGTCTGAAAAGAACAATTAGAAACTTGCTAATTTTAAATATTATATTGGATGCGGTATCAAAAGATTCGTTTCTGTCTGTAGAACATTACTCTAGCAGTGCCTAACAACAGTTACTTGGGAATATGCCTATAAACAATAAGTTAATACTGGTATTATGATATTTAGTGGTACTTTAAAAACATACACACTCATTTTTAGTAACAGTAACAGTAACAGTAACAGAAATGTCATAACATTTCTAGATGAATGTCACTTTTAGCATTCATGTATTGTATACAGACACAAAGTTATACTCCCGTATTATCTGACACTTTCTTGTTACATACTAATACATCAATTAGACTGTACCTGTCAAACGAAATCAAAAAAAAAATCATCATCATATCTAAAGACATGTGTCAAGAATTAACGAAACAAGATATACAACTGTTCTTGCTCTGAAAACCCATGGCAACGATTCCAGGTAATGCCATTCACATTTTTAGTAAAACAAAACAAAGGAAGCAAGGTAAACAAAGTAATGAAATACAGTTCTGTAAATATTGCTAAGCAAAAACCTCCAGTTATTACTAAAACAATAAAAATATTTCAGAATTGCAGAAAGCTATATTTCAGAACCAGGTCGCTTTTGTGTATGACCATAAGACTAATTAAGCTGACTGTGAAGACATATGAGATAAATGCGTACAGAAGAAGAGGAATTAATTGCATTAGTAATGTGTAGTGGGCTTCAAAGTTACGCAGTAGTTTTAGTTACTTAAAAAAGCCCTAATGCTGTCTTTATAAATGATATTTATTTACTCTTTCGTACATGGTATTTTTGTACTATAATTTCCATTAACATTTACGTATTTCATAATTTAATTACAAGAACGAAAAAGACAGAAGGTAGCAAGCAATGATTAATATTGTCTGCCGATTTGAAATTCTACACGCTTGCAATTCCCTGAGCAAACAATATTTGTATGCTGTCTGCACAATGTAACTTTTTTATTGTTTAAAATGTCTTGGCTAATGTATTCACATACGTATTACTGGAAAAAAAAATTCAGCTCTTCATAGTAATTTTCTTAAATTACACGGCCTTGCTGTAAGATTAAAGCAACTAATTATTTACTTTTAAACAACAATTTATTACAGAATAATAACCAAGACCGGCAGTCAGTCTACTAGACATAAATAATGTTTTAACATAACTTCAACAAAACAGAATCCTTCAAAGAGAAACTCCACAAACTCATTGAGGTAAATTAATTATATTAACTTACTTGACAGATACTAAAAATAGGAAACTCCGATATCTAGAAGAAAACCTTCTTTCAATAGAAGCAAGAGTAATTTACAATCTCGTATTACTTTGTAACGCAATGGAGCCGTGCAAACGTAAACGCAATTTGTCTCTCTGTGCAAATCCCCGAGTAGTGACCACTTGAGTCTCAACTTAGCCACAGCATTCACACTGGCACTGATCACTCCACAACGCCACTTTGCATAAGTCTACAGCAACGCTACTTTTAGACCTTAAAAATCAAATAAGTTTACAGACATAACAAAATTTCTCATTAAATATCCTGTGCGTGTTTTCATCTGGATAATAACAAAGAAATTCAATGTTCTTCATTTCCCTGTTTAATGTAAAACAATAACGTATATCCATTGCTCTTTGCCTGCATTTTCCAATACTTTCTTATAAATCTCAAAAATATTTCCAGTAACCAAAACGGAAATAGATGTAAGTCTTCTTCTTCTTCCTTTGGCTCTACATCGCTCTATGATATTTGGCGTCCTCAAAAATCCTTCTCAACAACATTCCCTTCTGAGTAGATGAAGATATGTAAGTAATTTTAGGTAGAAGAGTAATTTTAGGTAAGAGGTTTTGAGTTTTGACCTATACAACTTCAAAATTTCTTTTGAAATTATTCTTGCGGCTCCTCATTAAACAAATCTTAATCTCCGCCGTGAAACTCTCAGATTTTTCTCATCTGAGAGGCGGGCGGAGGGAGAGAAGAACCGATAACATTCAATGAGGCTCTTAAAAAACGTTACGTAAAATTTGCTACAGAAGACGGTAAAATTAATTCGATTATGAACCACACAATGATCTGTATCATTGCTAAAATCTGCGAACTAATATGACAAGAATGTAGCCAGGGTTTTCATGAAATCGCCAGTGTCGCTGAGGTCCTCAAACCTGGTGGTAAAGTCGAAAGGTTTGGCAGAAAAAACATTCGTATATAATTACAAATTATTGTTTATTTATAAAAACGTTTTTAATAGCACTACGTACAGTACATAAGGACAACAATTTTTTGGCTACTAATCAAGAAAACTACAAAATCAGTCGCGAAAGTGTATAGGTCGCTCACACACTGCAACTGATTAGATAAACTGAATGTAAAATCAGTTCTAACATTACGTTTACTGAATAGAGGCGGGATAAGTGTGCACTTGCTCATATATTAATTTATGTGAAAAGGTAAGTTTATAATTAAACCGCAGATAGGGATGTAAATCTTTCTCTGGACGGATTAAAAAGGATGGTTTCAAGTAAGGCTCTGTGGGAATTCAGTGCAGGTTGAAAAACTATGTGATAGAACCAATACATTTACAATAGAAATCCCACGTGTGTCCACCTGATTTATGTCAATGCCCTATGTTCGAAAACCATTCTAATAATTAAAGACACGTAATTACATAAATGTCTGTGATTTTTGTTTTTAAGTTTTTGCAAGTGTCAGTAACGTGAACTTGAGCTACTTTAAGAAAATTTTCCAGCAACATTATGCGGCTTCCACAAAAGACAGGAATGTGATTCCAACCCTTCAAAATTTAAACGGACAAACAATTCCAACATAGAAGATGACACAGGTAAAATAATTTAGGTAAGGTTATACCAGCTGCAAACTTGTCAAATATCGTTAAAACCTTTTTTTTAATTAGGGCTAAAGTCTTATCTAATATTCCATTTAATACGGACATTAAATAAACAAATAATTAAATAAATATAAATATTCCATTTAATAAATTAACAGTTATTAAATTTAATGAACCAACGTATTGCTGTGTGTGTGTGTGTGTGTGTGTGTGTGTGTGTGTGTGTGTGTGTGTGTGTGTGTGTGTGTGTGTGTGTGTGTGAGAGAGAGAGAGAGAGAGAGAGAGAGAGAGAGAGAAGAGAGAGCAAGAGTCTATGTACCTAAGAGAAAGGTGAGAGGGAGTGAGTCTATGTACCTTATACGTGTCATTTGTGTTTCCTTTTATCAGCTTGACGTTTCTTCTCCTTAAGCGGAACGCGGGAATATTGTACTGAAAAGGAAGGTAAACATACAGAAATGGAAATGGAAAGCAAGTTGGAATGCATATGACACACCTTTCCTTTCTGTAGCGAGTTGAGTCTGTGACCAAAGAAGCTTGGGGCGAGACACACACAGGCCGCACCTTGTGGCAAGAACGTCATTACTGAAGGGAAACAGCACAATTGTCGGCGTAAAGCTCCGCTTAATGTTATCGCCTTTTATGAGATGTCCGTCGTGTGTACAATACCTTGACGCTTTGTATTCACTGCGCAACGCTTCTTGTCAATGGTCATACTATGGTTATCGCACATTAATTATGAAAGATCAATATTTTCAACACACATCCATTAATCTTGTTTCAATAATAGACCAAATAGTTACATAGTATTAAAAATGTATAGCTAGTTAGTTGAGCTAATTACATTCTTGTTTGCATTACTTTTTCAAGTAGTTTTATCGTTTAGTCGTCTTCTTATAAAAACAAACATATGTTGAACAAAACTAAATTGAAATGCACTCACAGAAATTAAAAGATAATATATACACAGTTATGCAATAAATATGACAGACTAAACTATCAACCGTTATACAATGTTGGGCAGTAATGGAGAAAACGTTCGCACGTACATAACAAACGTAAGAGTGACGTAACATGTGGCTATGCGACTATGGACGATAAAGAGTACAGTTATACAACTTGCTTAAAGCTTATATCTTGGAAAGAAATTTTATTGGAAGAACTAAAATATGATTTTATTGTTGTTGTTTAATGGACTACATTTGGCTCCATAGCCATTAGCTGTTTTCTTTTCAAGTACTTCATAAATAATTACTTTGCGTGTTAGTGCTGTGCAGCTTTCTACAAATGGTATGCATATAACATAAATTCACCAACATGAAAAATTACAAAGAAACCGATGCAAAAGTCAAAAATTGTTAAACAATTGTGAAGACACTATTGTTAAATACTATACTATTTAACTAAAAATTTTACTGCATGTATACTACACTTACTTCAGAATACATTGATCGTATTGTTTTACTCCCACGGAAAAACGTATACTCTTAAACCTGGTATGTTTCCGTTCTTTTAATATCCAAAAAACTAAAGGCAGCTAGATAAAATATGTAGTCTGCATATTAAGAATTTTTCAAATTATCTTTTATTCAAGTCACAAAAAGTTAAGAGTATTGTAGTATCAAGAAATACTAAGAGGATTGTCCAACATACTACTATAAATGTATATGCAGTGCGTGAACTTATTTCATAATATCTTTCCTATGCACAACGCTAAATACAAAACATTTAGTGCACTCGTAACCGGCTATACTTACCATGTTAAATTCATCAATTATGAGACCCGTTATCTCAGAACCTGTAAAACATAGAAATCTGAAATTTTAGCACGCAGGTTAGCACATTATACTCTTCAAACGTTACTAAAATTATAAAGATAACTCAATTTCTCGATTTTGTATATTTTTTTATATTTTGCTCTAAATAATTGCATACAAAAACCATCGTTAATATTTTTTACGTTTGTATTTTTCAATGAAACTACATAATTCTAGTAGCGTACTTATTTCTACACTAACCCAATATCAACAAAAAATTCAGCTTCATAGTTTACTTGGTTTCTGAAATAATGGGTAATTTAGCTAAAAAAGTCGATTTTGAAAAAACGCGTTTTAGAGTTTTAAAACAGATTTCTATTGTTTTACCCGATTAAAAATAATCCAGTTAATACTAGAGGTCTTCAGTTATGCCAATTTGGTCCTCTGGGTTTTTATTCACATTTATAGTTGACTGTCTAACATTTTTCATCAATTTATCTACTACTTTGCCTGCCTCAAATATTCGTTGCAAGTCAATTCTTTTTCATTATCGCAACCATATTTTATCATAGTTTGAACCCTAATTTTTGTAAGACTTGGCACTTACCTATATTACCTTCATTAAACGTTAACACAGCATCATATACTCCCAAAACCAAAGCATCCAGTCTAACAACTATATTTTTTGCCAATCTATTCCAATCAAATGGTTTAGCGACTCGTTTGCATTCTGTGTACTACCACGAAGACATTTGTTTAATAAATTAGGGTGACTCAGATCAGCAAATTTGGCTTGTAACCATTTGTGTTAATACACAATTTTCTTTTGTAAACACCAAAATTATATTTCCAATGGTAAAAAATGCAGGTCTCTACAATTTGTATTAAGGGAATTACAGATTTGTAAAAAATGGTAATATAATATTATCAGCACTTTTCCCTACGATCTCTATTCTTTTAAAAATTATAAAAAATTTATTATCAGGCATATTCACATAAATGTGGTATCAAATTACTCATAAAATATTAAAGATTTGTTTAAGACAAAAAGCCAGAAATCAATTTCTGGGTCGATTTGCCGGTTACGAGTGACCTTAAACATTTATGGGAACCTTTATAAACCTTTATAATATATTTATGAGTATGAGTATACATTATTGATGGGCACTCGTGGATAAGCCGCTTCCTGTGACACGATTTTCTAGATTGAATGAACGACACGGTTCCCAGATCTGGTAAGAACCTGCCCTCAGCCAGTCAGAATTTGTCTACCCTCCAACATCGTCAACTCTTGTTTAAGTTACAAGGTGACTCATAAAAGGTCATTAATGTGTACCTAGAACAATAAAATAAACAGTTAGTTTAAGTAAGCAATGAAGTAAAGGACATTTTTACTGTAGATACACTTCTATTTATATCATAATTAAACCTTTGTTTTACATTGAGTTTTGCTAAGTTAACCTAAACATACAGGTTTACTAAATGCTGTATATTCAATTTAAATTTAATGTTCACGTATGACATACATTGTTTTTACAATCACAGATTAATAACTAATTACGAATAAAATTATATTTCATTAAAATAGATTATTTTTGTAATCGACTTAATTAGTATACGTGACAAAAGTAAGATATAGCAAAGAATACACGACTTACTTCTTTCTTTTGTGTTGTAAAAAACAAACTGACTTTGTAATTTACAGCATTTTTAAAAATGTGGGAGTATAATCTAGCTGATAGTACCTCTTTACTGCAAACTTTCATGATAAAGTCTTTTAAAATAAATAATGGTTAGAATTTAGTTATGTGCAACGTAAATAAAATAAAAATACAGAAAAAAGTAAGTCACACTTTTTGAAGAATATACTTGGTGTCTTGTTTACTCTTTTATTGTTTAAACCCCAAAATTTTGGTTGCATGAAGTTGTGAAATGCGCGAGTATTACAAGAGCCAGTCTGTCATTCGACCCGGTTCCTATTGCACCAGTGAACCAGCTCATCCAAATGAACGGTTGGTCTCATTAGTAGTGTACGGTAAATACTGTTGTCTCTGTCGGCTGATGGTCTGACTACACAGTAAACAAATGCAAACCAAAGGAAAGCTGACTAGTCTGTCACAACAACCAGCCTACGTCGTGCACACAACAAAGCTGCTACTGCTTGCTTACACGTCAATGGATCAATAATAAACAAGAAGTCAATTGTCTCTGGCAAATGAGAATGTCAGCTTACTGTTTACTGCTTGTAAACAATATTGATACACTTTACAACCAATTTAGTTTTACGAGCAACGTAAAAAGTAAAAATACATGTCGCAGCAGAATTGACATGGGAAAAGGTTACATTTGGCAGTAATACAATGGAGTACTGCACACCTACGCCAATGTCACGGCTCCCACTCTACGTCATCAAAGAACACATCAGGCTGGCAAATGGTTTCCCACTCTGTGTACTGTGTGGGTTCCTTTCTACCTGTAATTCTAGCCCACGTAGAACTACAACATTAATCCAATATTATTACTTTACTTGCGTTTTGGACATGAATAGCATAAAACGTTTTACGTTTTCACCTACATTTATTTTTTCCTAATTATATGTTAGTGTTAATTAAAAATAAACTAAAAAATATTAAATCTGCTTAAAATTTTAATTTATAAGATACGTTTTTTGTATACTCTATATTGCATTTTTTAATTTCATATCGCATGGTAATACGATATAGATACCGTGTCTTATAGGCTATGTTGTTTTATGAAGAGCGAAGAGAGATCTCAGTGTCAATTCGCCGTTTGGCATTTCTGTGTTTGTCTGTCCGTTTATCTATATATCTTTTCTATTTCGATAATCTGTGAATGTATCAACCCATTTTCGCACAACTTAGAAAGCGCGAACATACGCTTACTCTACAGAACAAAATTGTTTCTGAGGTCTTCTCTCCGATGGTGCTGCGGCAGGAGAGCTCACAAAATGTGAGGGGAAAATTTTTGTTAAAATAGTTGTAGTGCTTACACTGGTACACGTACATTACACTGCAGTTTTGACATCGTTTAAAACACAAATACTATGTTTTGATCCAAGAAATATGAGTAGCCTAATAATATAACACGTGATATCACATGGCTTAATGTAACGGTCACAGTTACAAGCTATAAAAACTAACGAAAAATGTATTTATATTGAGAAATATTGCAGTTACTAATTAATTTTTTTTCTTTTCTATTGACCGTCAGGATTTTCATTATATTTATTCTCATGTGTCTTGAGGTAATTACTGTGTTAAATTCTGTTCAATAAATTCTGAAAAAAAGAAAAATTTATTACAGTATCTAATGCGTCCATTACATCAAGAGATTTGATTTTTTTCTTGACGTGACTCAATATTATTATTACTGTAGTGGATTTTTATTAACGTTGTTGAGACCGAAATGTCCTTTGCGTAGAGAATTTCAATTCAGTTATATATATCCATTTATCTTAGCCGCCCGCTGAAGTTTTCTTGGAATTGTGTTCATCGGATCTTCAACACAAATGTTGAAAATTCACTTTGTAAACTAAACGTAGATAGTATACAGTACGTTTTGCTCTGCTATCATATCGTTCACCGCCTTTACTTTTAGTAGTGCAGAAATAGGGTACAATCATGTTAAGATTCAAGTGGCCAAGTTGGTAAAGGAAGTCGAAAGTTCCTTTAAACCTATATTCCTAGGCACGAATAAATATACTGTCATTTTAAAAAATAAATTTGTTTAGTAATAAATGTATCGTATTAGAAATACTGAGAAAGTGATGGAGCTCAAGGATCTTACTAGTATAAGGCTGAGTAATAAAAAGATGAGATATAAGTAACGTTTAGCTTCTTGAGTTGGCTTCTGGATAAAAATTTTGTTACAAAAATATGACATTAAGTACAAAGTACTGCACATGCACTGAATACAGACGAAAGCAACGACCATCTGTTCAACATAAAGCTGATAAATTAATCACAATTTCTTTAAACAAATAAGCTGTTAGCAACTAACTTCTAGAGCATTACGCAACATGAGTAAGGTTGAATAATATATTGTAATATTGTAGTTATTGTAATATAATATTTACTTCACCACATTACTACATCGCTATAAATAAGAAAATGAAGTTCACGTCGTCTACTAAGACTTTGTAATTTTTAAACAAATTTTGATTTAAATTTTTAGAAAATTCTAAACATTTTATACCAGGACTACATTTACAGCTGTGTTAGATTTAATAAAAGTATGAAAAAATGTTGTCATAATAATGTCTAATTTTATGTAAATACCAATATGGTCAGAAATATTTAATATTATGTGACTGTTGGCAACATAATCGTTCAACAAAATAAATAATGACAACAGCACTTGTAAATTTCTTATGAAGTAATTACTTAATGAACCTAAATTAAGGGTGACGAATGACTACGAATATGACGATAACTTTTATCTGAACAGTTCCTTCAATATACCTAACTGGTTTCTGAAGATACAAGTTATCAAATCATAACATTTTAATTAAAAAATAATGGACAATTACCAAAGCAATTGTCTAAACTATAGTTAATTAATAAAAGCTAAACTTTTAACCCGAAAATAACAAAGAAATGTTTCCATTAAACAAGTAAGGTCAACAAATATGGTTCTCTTACACTGGAATCGTAGGCTAACACTGGTCGTCACATATGGAATGTTTCCGTCTCCCATCATAACTCCATTGCTATGATTATTATTTTGTGCTCATAAGCAATTCCATAAATTAATAATACAAGTAATAATCATACTTACTAATACTCTCAGTGATGTCTTATCAATTGATGTGTTTAACAATAATACTGAATCATACTGTTGTGTAACAATAATAATAAAATTAATAATCATCATCATCACCATGTGTATGTTCGCGCGCATGTGTGTGATTATTTAAAGGCACCCTATATCATGGTTTTGGGTGAAATTTTTAATTTTTTATTTTTGATGTATAATGGAATTTCAGAGTGTTGTTTACGACAAAATAACATTAATTTTTCTCAAAATGTGTTTAAAATGTGTAAAATAAAACCTTTTTAAATATTTGCAACATATGAAAAATTAATTTTGCGCATTATTTCTCTTATGTATATTTTTGTATAAAAAGGACGTTATTGCTAATAATAGTATAGTTGTTTTTGGCTACACCACTGATGAGGAAAACCAGATGATCCTGAGCATAGCGCAGGAGTGCAATGAAACAGGTTTGATTATTAACTTCTTTGCGTCAACCAACTTTAACACACGATTGCTAAAGATTACATTTTCTCATGTCCTTTTCCTCAGAAACTACAAATCCTAGGGTAATTAAATGTTTACAGTTTATGTCTAGTATTTGGTTTATAGCATTGGAACGTTTTCAAGGATCTAGGTAAAGAACGAAAGTTTGCAAAAAATAAGTTATCTGAAAAATATTTATCAGATTTAAAATCTGTAAATAATTACAGATTTAAAATCAGATTTATAATAGATACAAATTAAAATGAAAAATATAAAAATCAGATAAATGTATTTTATAATAATTAGTAAAATTATATATGTTTTTAAGAGTAATGTGATGAAAATATGTGACAAATTTAGTGAGGTATCAATATGGCAAATGTAAGTTGTTATAAATGAATTGTGTTGGAATGAAAGAAAATTTGTTTAGTCTATTTTTATATTTAAGAGGATACACATCAAAAAGTCTAATTTTATATTTAAGAAGATACACATCAAAAAGTCTAATTTTATATTTAATCACATACAGATCAAAGAAAGAGAACCTGTAATATTTAAAGAAGTATAATTTTGTATTCAATATAATAAACATCAATATTAAAAAGAAGTCTAAATACATATTTTATAGAACACAGATCAAAAAGAGGGAGCCTGTAAAGGAGTATATTTTATATTCAATATGATAAACATCTACATTTAAAAGAGTCTAATTTTAATACTCAAAGAAGAAAGTCTAGTTCTACATTTAATTTGGTAAAGATCAAAGAGAAGGAGCAAGTAAAGAAGCCTAAAATTATATTTAAGATGATAAACATCAAAGAGAATTGAACCCATTGCAGTTTTGAAGAGCTAATATTCAAACTATTCGCATTTACACGGTATACATTACTCCATTGTTATTTCTTCAAAATTTATGGACTAACGTTATTTGGTACTGATTAAAGGAAGTAATTAATTATTTCCAAGATTTAATAATATAAATAGAAAGATTAGTTGTCTACCCTGAGATAGAGTTTTCATGAACATATGTTTAACATAAACAACATTTCAAATATTAAAAAAAAATACTAAAATATAGTCAACGCGTACTGATCGCCCAAATAAAGGGGCAATTACTATAGCAGACAGAAACAAATATAACTTAGAAAATATATCAGTACAATATTTATGAAGAAGACGAGAGGATATTTGTTGTAGTAAAAAAACGTATTTTCATAACAAAAAGCTTTTGTTTCATGGATATTTGACGCAAGCAAACACAAAATCAAACACGCTCCCGCTAAAGTGTGATGATGATGTTATTGTTAGAGAAACAATTGAAGTAGAAAAACGATAAATAAAGTTTACTTCGAGCATTCAGTTTTTCTTCTACATACATATTGCATTCTTACTAAGCATAGAAAGAGCACTTGCTTAACAACTATGTACATAAAGAACGAAGTCAGATCATTTCAAGGTCGCACGATTTGTTAACTTCCGGTGGCTGTGAAATGCACTAGTGAAAAAAGCCAAAAATTGTGTTTATAAAAGCATTTATAATTGACTCGGGTAGCTTGCATATAAAACATCAATGCACACACACTAATTAAAATACAATAACAGAATACCAAATGATTATAAGCTAATAGTGTAAGACAAAGCCTTATGGTAATTGTTTTTTGTATAATACAATAATCAAACAAATTATCAAAAAAATTCAAAGTTACGTGTTACAAAATAGACCTAGTTACCATATTTTTAGATATGAAATCATAATCTTCTACAACATGTTTCTCACTTATGAAATCTTCAAAAACCGAATGTTTTCTTAAAGCTGAAGAAGTAATAACTTCGTTTATTCCGGTTTCAATAATACATTTCTTTGGTTAGGTAAAAATGATATCAACTAAAGTTAGTGTCGTTTTATATTTTTTTATAAATTAATTGTTTCAAAAAGAGAACAATCAAAGGTTTTGATGTATCTTAGCAACAACTTTGTAATTTATTTATTCATGGTTTCATATTTGTTTTGTATTATATCTACACACTAAGAATTTTCATGGTGTTTCAGTATACATACAACGCAAATTTAACAAAAATTACAATGTTCAAGAGGAACGTAACATATAAGAATATACTAACCTCTGTTTGTAGACCAACACAATAGTACTACACTGTATATGTATACAAGTAACAAACCAATGGTTATAACAATAAGCAAATTAACCTACAGCGGTATACGAAGTGAACTCCGCATTACTGAACCACGAAGCCTAGAGTGAACCTTCGTTGCAAGTATCTGCAGTGGCATAATATTTTCGTGCCAATGGCTTCGTGTATTGTCAGTACACATACTGCTACAAGCATTTTCTGTTGCTAAAATGTGACTTTGTGTCTCACTAAATTGGTACTTACTTCACATATTGCTATTGGTTCAAATAACCTACTGCTGTAATCACTCGTTTTACTTCTATACAGCGGACCGGTGTGCTGATTTAATGTCTAGAGAATTTCTGTAGAATGCCCAAACGATGCCCTATCGTAATTCATACGCTTAAGACCTCTTTACCTCTAGTAATTCATGTACTAGTTCACCACCAGAGGTCTATAAAAACTATATGTGTTTGATAGAACATGATTGAAATCAGTTTTTTTATTTCTGTTTAGTTCTTTTTTTCGATTTTTTCAGTTTTTTTATTAAATAGTATGTAGCGGTCGTTATGCTTCTATCCGGACATAAAGTAAATAGTTTTCTCAAATGAAAGATTCCAAAACATTTTGTTGCAATTACTGTAAGACAATTTTTAATTTGGCACATGGATTCTGACAAAACAACAAAGCAGTATCAAGAAATTAAAATTTAAAAAAGAATATTTTATTTTTTGTATTCATAAAAAACGATTAACACTAAATGGTTTTAACATGTTAAGTGACAAAAATTAATAGAAATATTGTCGTAAAATTGGTCAGCATACTCGAATAAACTATACGTAATAGCCTATTATACTGGTAAAAAACTTCTCTCCTGTGATTATAAACGTCTTGTATATGAAATTCTCAGATTCCCCCTACCCCTCTTACATGTTTAATTTTAATAAATATTATATGTTCAGTTCTATTATGAGTTAGTTGATAAGTTTATGTTTAATCTACATAAACATACATACAAGCACATCTCTGTTTGTTACACTACACACAAAGCCTACTGCACGTTTCAGTTGTGTTTACAATATTGTACAAAAATAATTTTTACGTTAAATTGTATTTTTAAGAATAAATCTACTAACTCTATTTTAAGGAGTCATTTTGCATACGAAAGTAAAAATAATTGCTAATAATATTATATCCCAAGTTTTATAAGTGAATAATAAACTTTATAAACTACATACAATTTTTTTTGCATTGTTTGTTAGGTTGTTACAAACAGCGTCATTCATTCATTTCGCTTTTGTGGATATTACTCAGTATCAGCGATAAAATGATAAACTAATTTACTTTTTTAGTGTCTATATAAACTTTTTAGCCGAACAAACGCATAACAGAAAAACATAATAACAATCCCACAAGATTTCTCCGTAATTTACAAGTTAACATTTCCATATTTTTTGAGTAAAGCTTTTAAAAAACTGGCTCCGATTTAAAATTTCTAATACAGAATTTGAATAATTTGTAAACTAGAAAAACTAAAAAGTTTTCTTATGTTCAGGTATGAGTTTTAAGATATTCGTCAAAAACAATATTTCGGTTATCCGTACAAAATAATATTTGCGAATCACTTATGCGTTATGTACCGTATTGTGAATATTTCTGTTAATAAAGAAACCAACTTTTAACCAGATACATAAAATAATTTTGAATGACTTTTAATAATTCATACTTTCAATGTTATAAGCATCTGAGACTAGACGCAAGTTGCGTGCAATTACAGGCCACACTTGTGACACGTGTTGTCAGACAGTCGGTATGCAATCGTGCGGCCAACACTTGTTAGGCACTTGTTTATTTGGTCTCTGCATTGCCAAACAACTGTGTTTCTATGTATAGTAGATTATATTATCAATTTTCATATTTTTCTCGCTAATGTAAGCGTTTTAGTAGGATAACGATCTCTGCTTAGAAGATTTACCTGGAATATCCGCTGTTTTAAACCGGGTACTTTACTTCGTAAAGCAAAGTGCAAACCACTAATCCTTTAAGTATTATCTAAACATTTTATTATATATAGGCGTATATTAGTTTACTTATTTCCTATACATTTCTTACAAAAATTTAGTAAACCCTTCGTTTCCTCCATGGTAACATATAAAGTTTCTTTATTATAAAAATTGTTATTTCACCAGTTATAAAACTATTGTCGTCATGCTTAGTGTCGTTGTTTTAACATACAGTCGCTAAACGGTTCTATACCAGTGTCGTTTGTTAACATTAATATGCTCAGCGTAACAGAGCGTAACATTCACTTAATACACTACATTGTCTTAAACGTTGAACGAGTAGGACACAGACATTGTTGCTTACTCTTGTATAAAAAATCAACAAAGGCGGTTAACGTGTACGCATGCAGTGAAGCAGAACAGCAAGCGAAGGGACAGAGTTTCCGGCAGCTTAGTAACCTTTGTTCAGTGACATACAAACATCACAATGACGATACTAGCGACTTACGGTTGAGAGAAGCCAGTAAAGTTTCTCTGTGTGCACCGCTGCGCTTGCTCGCTTCGGGGAACTTCACAATCTCGTACTTCTGCAATAGTCACTTTCGCTGTGCATCTACTGTTATCTATTTATAAAAATTCCACACTTTGTATTATACTTGTATACTCAACCATTTGAGACTCTGGTTTATTGTTAGATGATTTCTTCATCCCCAACTTAACGTCTGTAATGATCTTACTTTAGTTGGACGTCTCGCAAATGGTGACATTACTAGATCCACTGGCTATTCTCCATCATAACACTAGCTTGCGATATTTATTTCCAGATGATAATCCTGTGGTAGTTGTATGTAGTGCCATCAACTAAATGCTTTTTGTTACTTCAGTGCAATGGAGTAGGGTTAACGATAATTTTTCAAAAAGAGAATTCTCTAAGATGAACAATTTTTTCTTTTTAACATATTCTGAGCATTGCAGATCTGCCCATGGGTTTTCTATATGGACCATAGTCGCTATCGGTTTTTCAATATAGTTTTTATTGTTTCAAGTACTTTTTAATTTTTTGTATTTTACATACCAAATTAAAACAAAACAATATTATTTACAAGAATTTTTTCTAATAATTTTATGATATTAAAACTCTTTACTGAGTATATAACTTTATGTAAACGGAATCTACCAAACAAAAGATAAACTTTAAAATCTGAAGGAATTCACAATCGTAATTATTGGCTTTCATAAAATTTATGTAACAAAACATAACAAAAACGTTATATACAAAATGTAAATAATTCTAATCTCCGCACACGTAAAAATAATATAAGAGTAAAAATTACTTTTCTTGTTTTGATCAGATTCAAGAGGTCAGGACATTAAATACTGGAAAAGGACAAAAAAACTGACAAAGGAGTAAAAGATTTCCGGTTATAGATTACGGTAAAGATTTAATAGACGGACACTGTGACAAAATTTGTTAACAAATTACATGCTTATTGCTAAAATTTCAATTTTAAATTATTTTCAGGAAGGCGTGGAATATCTTATGCAAGATTTTAGCGTTCCAATAACCACTATGTCACCTACACAGCCCACTTTTATCTACCTCTACAGTGGCGTTAGTCTATTTTCTGAGTGTTTACAGTCGAAGTTTAATCTTCTCAATGCAACGGCAAGGGAAGCGAAACGAGCATTAAAATCTGACCGCAATAAAACAAAATTAAACATGATTCCACTACTATTTGCATTTTCATATCAACTTATACTCTTTCTACCGTAAACAAACATCAGTAAGGAAAATTATATACAATTTCCATCACACAGAATGTTTGCGCAGTCATGACAAATTGCGTTTGATCCGTGTACTCAGTAATAATTACAATGCCCCCACCGGAATTACAGTTTAATACATGCCACACAAAGCACTTATCCTACTTTTGCAATTATTTTACTTTCCTTTATTTAGTTCACATTAACTACTTTAATAATGTACCCTAACGACTTCGGTGCGCCTTGATTTTACTTTTGTGCAGAGTTTATATTTTTTTGTGTTCGTCAAGTTACAGTTGATTCGCGTAAGAATTATTTTATTTTGACTTGTAAAAATCATTTTTGACGAATGGTTATCTTAGCCGTACACTAAGTATAACGTAGTAGAAAAATTTATCTACGAATGAATGACTAGGTTATTCATGATATTCGGAGATGTGCTAGTCACGTGCAGAAACTTGGCGATAATACATAAAACTGTTTGCAAATAACACATTTGTGTGTGTGCGCGTGCTGTTTGACAACTTAAGAGTAAATTTTTACTTAGTACGCATGTAATGAATCCTAAACGTAACAAATACGTTACTCATTCATTTTCATGGGTAACATTCATTACTGAGATGGGACAAAAGTTCTAAGGAATTTATTGTACCTTATTCGTACGAAATGAGTGTCGTCTTTATTGTTCTACAGCTCATTATTTAAATATCTGTTGGCAACCTTTATGAAATAGTGCTCTTGATTTCTTGCATAACAATCAGTTTCAGTTGTATAAATATTAAGAGGGCAGCAAATTACAACATTAAAAATATCGGTATGGAGAACCATACATTACTTCCATGTTCTAAGATTTATATTTAAAATCATTTTCGAAATGAAATATTACTATAGAAGCTACTTCTTTCTACTTACTGCTTCAGACTTCACCACAGTACTGTGGTCACTAACGTATACCACCTCACGTTATCGCACTCGATTTTCACTGATGATGGAAGTCGATGGCATTGCCGAAACGTCTGGTTTTGTAGAAAACATTGGACTACGGCCAAACATCCCGGGAAGGAATTTTAACAAAAACTACTTATTTGTTGCCGATAACGTTGTACAATATACTGTATATAAAAAATTGCATAAAATTAATGGCTTGTATAAGTTAATGTTTGATCTCCATTAAGTAGTGCTCAAGTTTCCAAAGTTTTAATATTATGATGTCCGTAATTAAAACATCAGAGCAGGTTTAGTGTGTATGAGGGTACACCGTGGACAAAAATTTTCAACATTTCCTATTGAGCGTTGCTACAGTGTTCCTAGTTGCAGCGTTCCTATCAAGCTGCGAATCTACAGTGTATGTTTCACAGAACAAACACGCGAAAAAGAAGGAGCGCTCCGAAGTCACTCATGGACCCTCAGCATCTTGCAGAGGGTTCATTCCCTAAAGACGAAAAGTCTGTCTATGAATCGTTCCTCTGTAAACACGTGCAGTTACACTGCCCAGCGATCCACAGGAAGCAAATCGCTATCCACGCTGGACACTTTTTTTGCCTTGCACGCGTTATGTTGGTATGGGTTTCGGCACTTACCATTTAAAAAGCGTGCAAATGTAAGAAAATAAACATGAGTGAGGCCAGAAATAACGCGAATTTTGTGTGTGTGTGTGTGTGTGTGTGTGTGTGTGTGTGTGTGTGTGTGTGTGTGTGTGTGTGTGTGTGTCTTCCCTGCCTTTTTATTGTGGTAGTCATAATAATAAAATGGAAACGTAAACATTACATAACTGAGATATGCTTGCCTGCCACGAACGATATATTATTTTATACATGTATATTAACTCATACATAATTTACATTAAAATGAAAAATTTATAATTTTATTGCCTGGCAACAAAATTATTTTATTTTTAACAATTACCATTGTTTCAAAAAGTTTAAATGAATTTTCAAGTACTTTACTGTTGTTAAAACGTAAAAGGTTGCAGGTAAACTACCCCTTCCCCTTAACCGATCTTCACCAAAATCGAAAGTCCTTGAGATCTCTACAATTCAGGGACGTATGAAAAAATTATTTGATTCTGTTTGAATTTGCGGCTGTTATCGTTTGCCATAGAAAATTACCCTTGATAAAAAAACTTTGCAGGTAAACTACCCCTTCCCCTCAACCGATCTTCACCAAAAACAATAGGTCTTGAGTACTCTACAAATCAGAACTGTATGCAAATAATCTTTTGATTCTGTTTAAATTTGCGGCTGTTATCGTTTGCCATAGAAAATACCCTTGTTAAAACATAAAACGTTGCCGGTAAACTACCCCTTTCCCTTAACCGATCTTCACCAAAATCAACAGGTCTTGAGGACTCTACAATTCCGGGCTGTATGCGAAACATTATTTAATTCTGTTTGAATTTGCGGCTGTTATCGTTTGCCAAAAAAAAAATTACCCTTGATAAAAAAAACTGTTGCAGGTAAACTACCCCTTTCCCTCAACCGATCTTCTCCAAAAATAATAGGTCGTGAGTACTCTACAAATCAGGGCTGTATGCAAAAAATTATTTAATTCTGTTTGAATTTGCGGCTGTTATCGTTTGCCATAGAAAAAAATCTACAGATAGACACACAGACACACAGACAGACACTTTTCGAAAAACGACTTTTTTTCATGTTTTGAGTGTAGTACAATCAGAATCTGCAATAATCTCGAACACGATTTTTTTGCCATCACCATACTTCCATTTCCTTAAGGAACATGGAAGTAATACATGCTTTGCAATTAATTACGTTGATAACAAGATAATAAATATAAACGAATATTGTCTGGTGTACTCTTGGTGCGTAGAAAACCACGATCAGTGAGTCGTCAAATGTTCTACTCTAACCCGTACACTGCTAGTTGGTTTTGAACCATTTAACAACCAACACCTGTAAGCATTGTTAATCGTATCTGATTTTAACGTGGCGTTATTTTTAAAGCATGATCTTTTAAAGTGGATATGTGGTTTTAAAAATTGCTTCTTTTTAGAAGGCAAAAAAATCTGCCGTCTTCGATCCAACATCTTTGGTGTGCCCAACAGCTTGGCACACTCAAGAAATAACAAGCAAGGTATGACTTTCAAGAGACATGAAAAATATTTACTAGTTTGCTTCCTGAGCTGCAAAATTTTATTAAACAATTTTACCAATTTTTTGGGCTATGATGTCTAAAATTTTAAACTTTCAAAAATGAATATTATATTTAGATTATGGCTAAAACTTTCTTCAATTTAGTACCCTACATGGGCTTTTGCGATTTTTATATATTTTGACTCCCCCTCATTTTTGCCTTCCGCCCCTACTTTTGGGGGATCAATCTCAAAAACAATAGAATTCTTAGGATAAAAGGAGGACCTACATGCCAAGTGTTACAAAAATTGATTGAAGCGTTCAGAAGTTATGGTGACATACCCAAAACAGACGATAACTCTGGGGTATCACCTATTACAGATAGATAGACAGACAGTGAAAAGCCGAACGATCGAGTTAAAACTGAGAGCTCGTTTCGCTCGTTCAATAACATGTATGGGAAAGCGCGAAAACAATAAGATGGATTACGAGTGTAAGATAATTATGTGTTTTCTAATGTGCGACTGAGAAATAATAAAAATATTTATTATTTGCCAAACTGATTAGATACAACAGTTAATGGTTGTAATTTTCAGATGGATAGGGTAACAGAAGGTAGGTTTTCCTATGTAACCATTAATTTATCAGTATCTAATAATCGTGTAATAATCGTAACATGTTGATAATAAACACAGGTACCACTGCTGTGTGAAAATGTAGGTACCATATAGAGTACTATAATTTTAGATTAAGTAACAGAAACGATCTTGTGAGCCGAGCAGCATTTTACATCTCTGTCCTAAAGCAGTTTTCGTAAAATTGACAGTATTATTTATTAACTGCGAAAAACGTAAGTTTCAAGTAGTTTACACTTTAATAATTAAGGTCTTTGTTAGCGTATACTACTCGTATTACGCCAGAAGAATATTTAAACAAATTTCTATGAAGCAAAAACAACGGAAAGCAAGTTTAAGCCATTGTTACTAAGTGTAGATATAAATATTTAATCTACTGGAACACTTCGTATAAATGTAATTTAATTGTATTTTATATTTTGGTTTAATATAAGAAATGATAAACTTAAAAACTAGTCAACCAATATTTTGTCAATATTAAATTGTTAATTTTAACTTGAAATTCGTCCTATTATTCTTGCATTTACATGTAAACTATAAGTATCTAGCTTTGTTATAATCCTGTTAAATAAAGTTACTGTCTACTAAGAATGTTACTAACACAAAAATTGTATTTTTCATTGTTATAAGGAGGTGTATCTTTTTCGAATGGAATGACTTAATAATTAAATTAAACAGAATTAAAACAGTCCATCTAAGACAACAAAATAGGATGAGACATATTAAAACTATTAAAAACAAAATTATTTAGACTACATTAGATATCTATGTACTTTTAAAACTTGTTCGCTTCGTTCACAATAAAAGAAGATGAATATAGTAAAAAAGAGTAGGTATTGTTAAAGTAATTCGTTATCATACTAAACTAAATATTATGAGTGTCGAAGACGTGCTATGTTGTTTGAGATGAATAAGTATAATTCATCCAGACATACGTTTATGGGTAACCAATGGTAACACGGGATAGCACATTACTGAGTCCCATGTGTATTGGTGCAAAATATACGTGTGCAGAAAAAGAGTTATCATTTATGCACGTCACCCTGTCACTAATAAATGTTCAATCTTCTGTGTCTTGAGCAGTTATTGTGATTTTATCTATCCATAAACAAAACAAAGTGTGAACTAAAAAGGAACATAACAACCGACTTCAAGCACCTGATTATCTTTTTGTCTCTCTCTTTCCTCTCTCTCATTAATCTAACATAATAAGACACATAATTGTTTAAAAAAATGTTAACTATTTTAAACTTTTAGGATGCTTAATAAGTTCCTGTTAATTTCCTTTCGGTTAATAGACGCTGTATAGAAACGTATAGGCATTATTTTAAGAAGTTATAGGATATTTTTGTAAGCTGTTTGTGAGAACAGAGAACAACAAAAAAGTAGAAGAATTTAATAGTTGAAAGTGTTTAGGTTATGTCTAAATTTAGCAACACATTAATACGTTAACCGCGTCAGTTTGCGTTAAGTTTACTTCACAACCGTATTGCATAAATTCTAATTTATAATTGTATATTATTTGTTATAAATATCGACAAACATATATACAATTTTTTACATACATTATTTTATTTTTACATATAATTATTCACAATTATACATAATTTTACTTACACGTACATGATTAAAAAATTTCTTGTTAATTATATTTTAAATTTTTGTACACTTTAAATTTTGTATACTGTACGTTAAATAAGTGTGTTGAAATCCTAAAAGTATGAGCCAAAATATTACATAGAAAATAGAAAATTTAGATGCTTCTTCTGATAGAAGTTTTTAATAGTTAATTAAATAATTAATAGTTTTTCTGCTAGAAGCCTTTCGGCAGTTAATTTGTTTTGTGCAATGTCTGTAAAACAGTAAAACAGAGAAACGATTTAAAACGAGAAAACAGTAATCTTCTTTAACTTAAGTAGATGTAACCTACTTAGATAAAGTAACCATTAACTTTAGTTAAATAGCAAACAATATACGGTGTGCAAACAACTGAGGGTGTGAATCAGTTGTTTCAACTACTACTTGAAACAATGGACAACAGTATGTACCTTAACTACGTTGCCTTGTACACCAGTAACTTTAACACTTATAAATACACTTACTAACAACGGGTACATTAAACGTTGTTAACCTGAATACTTTTGTCTTTTTTATTTAATAATCATTTTAACAGATAATTTTTGAATTACTTAAAATTACACTCTTTACTAACAATTGCACGTCGTGTTTACTTACCTTTTATAATCGATTCACTTTTAAATATCTGTTATCAAACTAATACATTTAACAGATCTAAATTCAAATAAAATTTTGCTATACCAGCAGTCCCAAACTGATACATACAACTTATTTTGATTTAAAATTTGGTAATAAATAATTATAGATTGTCAATTTGTGTGCAAAGAAAAACAGAGCTACATCATAGCTGTGGTATAAATAGACTATAGACAAACTTTTACCCTGACCACAAGTTTTTGTGATATGTTACCGACTTAAAAATTCTGTAATAGTTGATTCTTAAATATCATTAACCGGATCCATAGTGAAAAGGACAATTTTCCTGATGTATTTCTTCTAAAGTAAAAAACATTAAATTTGTTTAGTAACAGATTGCTCTGTTTTTGTATTAAAAAGTAGTAGTGAGGTATCTGCAAACTTTATCAACTGAGTTCCCTTCACAAAATAAAATTATTTTTGTGAAAAACTAAAAACATCGTAAATGTTTTGGTAACTATCCCATTAGAACAAAACGTTTTGTTGACAATACTATTTTAGAACAGGTCTCGCATTTTCAATACTTATGCTGCGACATTTTGAACAAAAAAGACATCAGAGACATAAGTAAATTTCAAAGGATACGTGGTACAGTTATGAAAACTATTAAGAGACAAGGTAAGCTAAAAATCAAATTCTGGATTACCTTTTTTTTATTTTATACTTAAACTATGTTTTTTTCAGAATTTTCCTTTTACAATGATGTATTTATCACTTTTATCTGTTGATAAATAATTGTTTAATGAATGTTTAAAAATATGTTTGCATTTCTGTCGTACTCTATCGAACAGTAAGGTTACGTATGTAAACATCAACAAGAGAGAGATGGTGAAATAGGGGAGAGTTTGATAAACGGGGAGTGTTCATGTTCTGAGCAAACTAACCTCGAAATCTACCTGATGAATAACAAACTACTTGCTGCTGTGGGAAAACAGCATGTGTATATTTAGTTGGATTTTCTTCAGCATCTTACGTACAGTCAGTTGGTTTTTAAGAATTGTTAATTTTGTCTGACGTTATCGAGTTTTGATTTGCTGTGATCCTTAACTATGACTTCTGTGCTACCTTAAACAAAAATGTAAAGTAGTTAAGTTAAAATTAAACAGTAGTTAAGTTTAACACAAAACTTGGGCTTTCAAGTTTTTCTTAGATTACACGTTTGAAAATGAAGAGGGTTACAAAGTATCTCTACTAACGAATCACTGCGCGTCAGCCAGATTAAATTATCAAAAGAAAGTAGTCGCTTGCTGTCTGAATACAGATTTCGCTTTACTTTTCAAGGCGCCTTACTTTTCATGCGTAAACTACAGGTTTGGATTTATAGAAAGCCATGAGAAGAATCCTAAATACACACGCAGTAGGACAATACGATATCTCCGAAACCATTCTCGACGTTTCTCATGACTGATGGCGTGAAATGTGACCGTAATATTTATATATTCACGCTTGCGCGGTTACAATTGTCACAAATTAGTTGAAGTAGTTACATTTAATGTGTGTGTAAAAGTAAAGGCGTTTTACTTTCTTGCTCTCTATATGTTTAACAAAAAATAACACACCAGTTAATTGTGACGTGTGTCCAATTCCAGTATTTAAGTGGCTAAATTTGACATTGTCAAAACCACATACGGCAGTCGTGTATATTTTCATTCATATATTTTTAACTAGTTTTCACTAAGTTTTCTTACTACCTTAGACAATCCGGGCACAGTAGATCAGTTATTGCGAACAAATATAGGTCTTATGCCGTGTGTATACCTTGGTTCAGCTGTTACTTTTGTTTAGTGTCCAAGTCATGTAGGTTTTGAAAGAAACGAAGAAGCTGACGCTGCAGTGAGACAAGCTGAGGATACGCCACAAGTCGATGCGATCGCCATTCGACCTGACAATGTAAAAGTAGCTGCCACAAATGGCTAACAGACAATATTATTAATGTGTGGCATCAGATGTGGAAGCGACGGCGGAGTAAACTGTCTGCCGTGAAGCAGAGCGTCCGTAAATGACAAGTAGTAGGCGATCGCAGTCGTCGTGAACAAGTTTGCATCACGAGTCTGCGCGTTGGGCACATGAATTTGACGTCGTCGTACCTCCTACAAGGATAAGAACAACCCATCTAAACTTGTTGCGGAACATTTACAGTGAAACGCATAACTAAAGACTGTTGTACTCTTGCAAAACTCCGGCAAAGACCTATGTCTCTATAGTAAAAGGTAACCTGAAAGAAGGCCTCGGAAACGAACAGATAGCGGCAGACAGAACTCTGTTTTCCTTAAAAAAAATAAAAAGCAGCAAGATTACTGTGTCGGCTCTGAAAACATTTCTTTATATCTTAGTGTGTACGAATTTCCACTTTCATTGAGTTAACGAATTACAATTGCAATGAAGAGACATGACTCTTGCAATGAAGAGTTCCCAATTTTCTTACCAATTTTTTTTACGGATTCTTCGATGTCTTAAGAATCCGTCTTCATTACCTTATTACACATACTTATTCTTGCTGCGTCATCAACACAATTGTGTCGCAAAGTGAGAGTTCGAAGGCGAGAACAAAACATGCAGTCGAGCAACACTCCTAGTCGACGTCGTTGAGCTAAAGGCCTATTGCTAACCCCTAAAATGTACAAGTAGAATACGATTATTATTACGATATTACGATTTAATTGTTATAAGCAGTATATTAAGATATAAACCAAATCCCAGTGTGTCTTCGGCAATGATTCTTTCAATATTTTATATTAATAATGTCGACAATATATTTACCGCCTGACAGATAGTGTTGCACTATTCAATTTTACTACGTCATCTTAAGACAATCGTAGATTTTCATTTGGTTCATTGTTAGAATTTTTTATTATAAACTATCATCGATGTCCAACATAATATAATTAAAATCAATTTTATTCCATCAAATTGTAGATTTTATGGGAATAACATTTCTTAAATATGAAAATTCTACTTCAAGCCAATTTTTGTTGTAGGAGCTACATAAATTTGTAAAACTAAATTTATAAAAACAAGTTCATGTTATCTTAAAGCTGCTGTTTGTTAGGTAACTTCTTGAAGATAGTGTATTTAATTATTAATAGACGTACCACGCTAAAACACGTTTCCAAACGTTGTTCTTTCTGGCAATTAAATAAACATTTTACATTTTATTACAATATGCAGCTAATGAAGTCCTGTCCGAAAAATTGCTACATCACTTCCAGTAATATCCATATTTCTTTACTTCCTATCTTTTTTTTGTGAAAACTTTATAGTTGATTTATGATTGCTAATATGTTTATCATGTTTGTTAGTAATTTTTTGTTTGCTGCAAGTAAGATTTTATTCTTAGAAAGTTTTATGTATCACGAGTCTGTTATCTTCACATGAAAAACAATGAACCTTTTAGTTCCAGGGTAGTTCAGAGTTTAGAGTTATTACTCTAATAATTTACTGCAGTAAAACGTGTGATTTCGGAAAGACATTTCACTGCGTCATTGAAGTTTTGCCAAAAGAGACTTTTTCCAGAGGTTTTGGAGAAGCATTATTGATTTGTAATATTGTTGCTTATTTACTACATATTGTGTTATAATTGTGTGAAAATATAAGAGAGTTCAGTTACTTCTATTCTGTAGGCAGAAAATATACTTAATAAGTTTTTGGTTTCAATATAAAGCTGGTTGAAATCCGACATAGTGTAAAATGTTTCTTTACTGTTTTTACCATAGTAGAATAATGTACGTAAACATGTGCAAAGTTAGAGATGCAATGCGTTTCCTGTCGCATTTATATTACTATCACCGTCTCACTACACAGTTTTCTTTTAAAAAGTACTAACTGATGTATGGATGTGTACAAAACTGTACTTGTAATGTAATTTCTAATGTATGTCTTGTATAACAGGAAAACATAAGTAGAATTATTAGGTCCTGTTAAGGAAAAACGCAATTCACTAAACGTCCTTACTCGATTCAGATAGATTCAATTGACTTTCGATCATACTTTAGGCAAGCGTTTGTTTCAGAGCAACGTAACTTTTCATGAACTTTGAATTAAAATTGCTCTAGTCGTAGCGGTTTGAAGTCTAGCATATCTTACAATAGGCCTATATACGACCATTCTCCGTGTTTAAACCGAATAACTCAAAACATAAAGTGTCAAATCAAACTAAAATAAAATTGTTTACTAAGCTAATAAAATTACCTGTAATTTACTGAAACATGACTCTTGCAATGAAGAGTTCCAAATTTTTTCACCGACAAGTATCTTCGATGTCTTAAGAATCCGTCTTCATTACCTTATTACACATATTCTTGCTGCGTCATCAACACAATTGTGTCGCAAAGTGTTAGTAGGCTAACAAGATAAAAAAGTAACGTGTTAAATAAAATGTTATCAGACTATCGTGCTGATATTATAATATCGATGATAGTGGAGGCTGTGATTTTCCTGCGCCCTGAATGAATATTTTCTATTCAAAAGCATCCCACAATATGTTTTTATCCCACCATTGTGTGTTTTATTTTAATAGAGGATGATTTGTGCCTCTAACTTTACAAAATTATCGATATATCGATACATTGGATTTTATAACTATAAAACTTTATCAAACCTGTTTATTCTAACAGACGTTTTGGAATTCTGTAGTCAAAGCAAAAGTTTGTTGAGGTTTTTTGTCGTCATCCGCTACTCATGCTTATGTACATGTAGTTCATAAAATGCTCATGTACCTATAATTCAGACTGTTCTGGGTACTCATCATACTGCCATTGTCTATAAACTTTTTATCTTCTTTTTTATGTTGTAGTAATGCAATAATAATCACGACTGAAATAAAGTAAACGATCACATTTATTTAAAACATTTGGGTTGATTGCATCTCTTTGTGAAGTCATGTCATATTTCCCGAGTTACAAACTGTTTTCTTCGGCAAGAAATTTATGAAACTCTCCTTTATAATTTATTTATAATGACTAATTTACGTGAATGTCATTGTGATTTTTATGATTAAAATTAACCATCCAAATATCACTGTTCAAAAATGTTGTAGTCGCGTTTTACGTTTTTAGATTTGATTCCAAAACCATGGCCCTACACATGGGTCTTGATCGTAATTACCTCTTTGAAAAGTGTAACTCACTTAATCAAGTTCAGACAAGCAAATATATGTCCTCGATTTGAGATTAAAATAGTCTCTAAATCTCTGAAACAGAAAAAGTAATTCTATGTCGTGTGCGGAAAAGTTTGGAACTGGAGTTAATAGTAAGACGAACTTCTTCCATCAATGCTTTTTATAAAAAAGCGACGTCTTGGCTACACAACAAATTGGTAGCCGTCTTCAGGCAACAACAAAATAAAATCATCACAAATGAAAGAGAAACAACACTCTGTCCCACAACCGACAGAGAGTCAAAACCCATTTAAGTCTTTACATAATATGTAGGCAACAACCAAAATAAACAAAACATACCAACCATGAAATCTATAAAACACACAAACACACACACACTGAATACACAACAAAGGAAGCACAAAATTACATGAACTCTCACGCCTCAAGGTCAACCGCAATCTGCGACAGGCGGCACTAAGTCACACCCCTTTATACAGTCAACCGGAGACACTCTTCCCCATCCCACAAACTAACGCCCAAAAAACAGTAACACACGCTAACATTCTCCAAAACCTAATCTACCCAACGCCTACACTATTATTCTGACGGAAAGAAGACAGATATTCGAAATTTCACTATTAACTTGACTTATATTATGTGAATACTTTAGTCTGTTTTAACTCACTTCTTTAGTGTGTTTCATGTCTCCTACAGCTACAGCCGCTTCTCTCATTCTGCACTCCTGATTTTAAGGCACCAATCACCACGTTGAAAGTTTAGTGTTTCCTTTGCAACTGGGTTTGTTCATCAAAATTAGCCGTTTGTTGAAATGCATTTTCAGTTCTAACTTTTTACCAAATATACACCAAAATGTATGTTTCCTGTCTGTCTTTCATGTACGGTGTATCCATAAAATTTTATAAAACTACAGAAGTTTCAGGAATGTAGGCTAACCATAAACGTTTAGTTTGGTTACTGTAAGCAGAGTGTTAGCACAAAACAAAACTTACATTATATAAGTTGTGAAATAGTTTGCAACGAATAGTTTTGTTATTGAGTCTTGGCAAAATTTTGTGTAAAATGTTTTTTCGTGCATACATTTTGGAATAAATTACTGTGATTGTGTTAAGGACAGCGTTTGTAAAAACAATGTGAGCTTCATTTTTCAGTCATAAAAATGTGGAAGAAACGTTATTTACTTACTACGGTATCAGCTGTCTGCAAACTCTTAATTTTAAATAAGTAACAATCCAAACCCATCCAACTTATTGTAGAATCAAACAATTAACAAGAATTCTCTTTTAAAATGATTTTTTAGTAATTAGTGTCAATTAAGGGCTAATCTTTATGAAATTAAAATATAACCCATAGCAAGAGCAACCGGTATTTAACAATGATTTAAACCTGCACTGAACCTTTGAAACATATCGTGAAATATCTATTTTATTATTTATTAACGTATATAATGAAGTTTTTACTGTACGTTTCTGCATAATAACCTTCCTTACACAATTGTCAACGTCTGAACAAGATTTCGTAATGTTGTGAAAAAAATATATTTATATTTATTGTACCTAATGGTGTTACAAAATATTAAATATATAAGGTTTCTTGTATCGTCTAAGAAAGCTTTTAAAGTTAGCAGACGAGCGAAAACGCAGTCAACAATTCTCAAGAGACGATATGAATTTGTGTAAATAAAACAGTTGCGTACGTGTTGTAAGCCCTCATTATTTTATTACACTTCTTTGCTTGTTTTGTTACTAACATTAATAAATATATCGTTTGCAAAATTACCAAAGAAATTTTGGTGTACTAATAAATCGTTGTTTGTCCTTTGCATATAATAAAATTAGTTTTATAAAGTTTTGTTACTTCTGCACCAATTAAATGAAGTATAAATCTTTTCTCTATTTGTTAATATTTCTTTAATTAACTATGAATGGATATTAATAAGTCAAATCTAATAACTGTAGATTGCTTTTGTATATAATATTTGCAGACAAAACAACCACATTTATGTGTTTAATTGATTATTTAAACAAACGTAAAAACTAATTTAACAGGCTCTAAGAGATTAACAAAAGATTGAAGTAACAATAAATTATATAACATACCAAGCAAGTAAGAGATCAATTTTTACATAGATTATTGAATCATTTTTGTGTTTTATATTTATTTTGATGTGTTCATTTAACTAGTCATCGGCGTCACCCTGTAATTCTGTACGCTATGCCTTTATTTTTAATTTTACCGTCATATTTTGACGTATAATATCTCAAAAAATATTTAAAATGTAAGTTTCTTTATGACTGGTTATCGTAGTAAACATGGCAGTACACGTAAATGCCACTTACTCTGACATGGCATGCGAATAGAAGATCGCAATTTCAGCTGAAACGGAGCTTAATGATGTTTATTACTTTACTTACAGCTCCGGAAAACGTCAGGAGTAATAAGCGCTCGTGCGACTTATTTAGGCTACATACCACCACCTCTTGTCCTAATAATATCATTTGCACTTTTCCTTGTAGCTTTTCCTCGTTATTGTGCAAAACGAGTTTTTATTTTATTTTCTATTTTGTCATACTATTTTTTACTGACAATTTAAGCAATTGTTTTTACTTTGTTTATCAATATTGTCTCTATTAACGTCACTTACAACATCTGTCTCCAAATTATAAAATTAAAGCACTAAATAATAACAAATGATATTCCAATTCAAAATGGAAAATTCCATTTCCAAATACATTGACCAAAAAGTATTTCCTTAAATGTCTTATAAGCAAAAACTTTCGTACTGTCTTAAACATTAACACTTCTTATATTCTCACGTAGGCTTCCGCGGCCGGTATCCATTATGTTTTTGAAGTCTTCTTCCGGTATGAACTGCGTCAAAAATGTCTGTATGACAATCATATGTCAATCATACAAGACGCCGTCCATACCGGAAGAATTCTTCAAAAACCTAATGAACACTACTTAACAATTATTATTATTTAATAACAACGAACGGTGTCAACAGCCTTAAAGCTAACATAAATTGCAAACAGAATAATCAATAGTATAAAGAATATGCAGATTTATTAGTTGAACATCATGGACACTTAATTATGTCTGCTTCTATTTTAATAAAACTTGTTCTACTGCTGCCTGCTGAACTAAATATTTGTAACTCAGTTGTTACCAGGTAGGTGATTGTAAGTCAACGTGTAACTAATAGCAAAGTCCTCAGCAAAATATATGAATTTATTAAAAATGTATTTTTCATAACATTTTTCAGTACATATTAAAATCAGTTTCCACAGTGCCCCATAGCTGTAACAAACATGTTGTTTCTACAAAAGTTACATTTGTGGTTTTCCATGTTGTAATCATCAGTGGGTTGTGTATTTGTTAGTACCTAATGGAGACGTAAATAAAAATAACAACCACAGAGATTGTCAACCCTCATGACACTGTACTGCCGCGAGAATGGTTTGTGTGAGAGTAATTTCCACGTTATGCGTTTGCTTTTGGCCTGTGTACGCTGTTCCGTGATTTACTCGAGCGTGGAATTATTACGAATTCTTTTCCAGATTTTATTGTAGTTTGAATATGTTGTGGGATTTGCAGTATGTTGGAAATTTAAAAACTTTTGTTTAATTGACAAAAATAAACGTGCATGTTTAAAGAAATGGGTCATTTCAATCATCTAAATAATAAAATTTTTGGTAGACAACTCCGATCTAGATTTAACTTGCGTAAATATTATAAGAAAAAGTGTTTACTGAGATTGTAATTTGGTGTGCTGTTATGAGTTGGTATTAACATAAAGTTATGACTTTGGCATTCTAGTTCACTGCCAATTTTAAGTTTCTTATTTTTATCTTAAAGTTCTATTCCCTTCAGATGTCTCTGTATTTAACACTCGCTTGAGTCTCCATAGAATTAAATTACAAATATTTTATTATAACAAAGAACTCTTTAGTAGACAGGCCACGGCCAGCATGATAATATTACAGAAGAAAATACATTTGTTGAAGGAAATTTACTTTTATTTCCAACGGAATAGTTAATTAATCTTTCGTGATTTCATTATGTAGGGTAAGTTATAAAAGTTTTGTTTTTTCTTATTTCAATTTTAGTGGAAACTCAAAACTAGAATTTATTACTTAACTGTTAAAAGTGTGTAAGGAAATAAATTTATTATTATCTTTTAGGCATTTCTTTATCAACTAATTATGTTCACTGATTTAGTACTGACGTTATTATTAGCTTGTGTTGTAGATTTGTGCAAAAGAAATACTTTCCATAAACGTGAGATCGTTTAAAATGAGAACACAAATCGTGATTGATTTAAATTGCGTTTTAATTAAAACAATTTTTGCTTATGAATATTATATATTATTTGTACACACACACGCACACACACACACGCACGCGCGCATATGTTTAATTTAAATCAAACAGCAAAGTAGCAGTACAGCAGCCTTTCCAGATGTCGTAATTTATACTGCTCGTGCATTTGTTCTTGTATACCCATATATTTGTTCCCCTGGTATGCGTTTTTCCTCCACATAATATGTTTATACGACAGAATGCGCTAACAAAAGCAAAGGCGACTTATTACATGTTAGGTCGGAGAGACTGGGTAGTAGAGAAGAAATTGTAATTTCATTGATTTCTATATCATCGCGTTTATTGGCATTTTTCGTAAAATACTATTCAATTAAGTACGCCAGTCAGTTATGCAGTAAAAATGTGCAAAACTACTAGTCAAAACGTTTAAAGAAAAACGTTTTTAATATTCTCACTACCGTGTTCTGTGTTAATGTTCGTAAGTGTAAAGGAAGCTTGCAGTTATACTGATAAGTCAATACTAACAGTTACACCTCGATGCTTCCTTTTTCCGATACGCCGATAGACTGACCGTTTTTCTCGCCTACTGACTAAGAATCTCACCGCTGCTGTAAGAGAGTGCAGGTTCTTGTCAGTACTCCTACGTCATGTCTGTTCCGAATCCAGAGGGCACCATTCGGCTAAATGAGTTGTTGCAATATAGGCTACAACGACCCTTGGCAGATAAAGTCAGAATTTTTCCGTGGATTGAGCAGCAGGCTTGTTAACACTCTACACTGTAAAAAAAGGATCTGAAAAGGCCAAGCCTAAATCAGTCTCTACGCTACGAATTGTGCTCACTGCCTGAAGTGTGTGTGTGTGTGTGTGTATACATTATTTGTGTTTATTTATTAATGACTCCACACACACACACACACACACACACACACACACACACACATACACGCTATAGGCAAATTTTGCTTTCTCACTCCTTTGATAGAATTCTAACTTTGGTAACACGTTACAGCTAGTGAGAGACATAACCTTCTACTATTGTATGAATAACCTACTATTGTATTGTATAACTATTGTGTAAAATTTTGTGTATCAAAAGGGGCATCAGCTTGTTATGTGATTAAAAAAAATGGAGTATTCTAATTATAACGAAAATATGACCTTTGTAGCAAATAAAAGGTGAACTAGGAACAGCAGCTACATTTGTGGGATTGCTTTAAGGTTATACTACTAATGATTTGAAAAATTAATAATTTTTTAATTATGGAGAACAAAAATTTGTTCCTTCCATATGCAACGGAAACGATACGGGTAGAGCTTATTTGTATACAAACGAAGTACTAAAAACTGCTTTCACCTTTATGTCAGATCGTGATAATCCCTGTGACGGTTTCATATGACCTCCCAGGTGCCTGGAGCAGAAATCGTGCCGAGTTTGCAAATGAAATCCGAAATTTTATGTTTACCACATTATGTATATTGCCTATTCATATGTTTACAAACATCTTTCTTAGCAACTGTACTATTTCATATATAGCTTTCTGTCTCCTCGTGTTATTTTATTTTAAATTAACATTAGTTTGTGGCTGCATTTTTAGTAAGGATTGTGTTTTAAAATTTCTAATATATTACTCCTGCATTTGAAGAGAAGTGCATAAAGTACTCAGCCTTTTGTTCTTAACCAATGTGCAGTGTAGCGGGAAACCAGTGAGTTAAACTCAACATAGACGGACACTGTGGCTAACTAAGGGTAGAAGTTGATGTTAACAATCTCATATTCCGTTAGTGATACTTCAAAACATTTAATCCATACGTTCATACAGTTCATTTGTACGTGAAAAAATGTCTCTGTTTCAGCATTCATTTACATTAAAATAATATCCAACCTTATGCTGCACACGATACAAAAATTGGAAGTGGGAAATAGTTAAGAAATAATATTTAAACTGTATAAAAAATGACTAAATAACGGAGTAACAGTTAAGATACCGAGCAGCTTAACGTTTCTCTTTCTTCTGAAGTAATACTGTGAAAATAACATAGTAGTAATGTCCGGTTTATATCTGTACTTAGGGTAACTGTCACATTACTTCTATTGTTTTTCTAGAACCGCCGTTTACTCTTTACACGTATTACTTGTATTTTATTACCTTATTTGTATGCAGATATCTTTAACGCAAGCTCTTTTTACATATTCTCAGAGATGTTTTATACTGACTATGATGTTTGGATATAGTATGTTACTACATCAAATGTTTATGACATAAGGAAACAAAAATGTAAAATTTTTTTCTCAAATAAGTTATATTCATTTTAAAAACGGAATGCTTAATGTCTCCTCACAGTCTTTGTGCCATCGTCAGTCTGCTCCATTACTCGGCATTTGGAAACTAAACTACATGTGGATGAAAGTTCATTAATCGTTCCACGGTCTGTGTACTGTACATATATGTGTTATGTTTACAAACCCGCCACTTGTTAAATGAATGTGTGTGTGTGTGTGTGTCGGTGTGTTGGTGTATATAATTGTTTGTTCTGATTTAGGTTATTTGGTTAATATTTAATCCTATTCACTGTGCACAAACTTTCCGTATACTGAACTCACGCGGTTCACTTGAATGCTATTGCAACAAAGTAGCTTTATCCAATTAATTTACGGACTTAATCCTAAAACACGACTCTCACTTGGACCTTGGGTAACAAAATAATTTCCTCCAGACTTCTATCTACAAAATAACAAGTTCAACGTATTCATTTTCTTTAACGTTGTTCGTAAAAAGTCAATTAATTTTTTTACTGTTTTAAGTGAACTGTAATAATAAAGTTATATTTACAACCAATTAAGATTTCACACACAAAATAGGACACGCAGTTTTTTGCGTAATCTATAAATTTACAGGTAATAATGAAAATTTAATTATTATAAAAATTAATTTCCCTACTTACCGTACTCATCCGTACCCCAATTACAGTGCAATATGTTTGTTTCTCTGTAGATGTAAAATAAATTAACATAGCGTAAACATTTATTTAAATAGATGTTGTGTTCCCTTCAAAGAAAAATTTTAACAGGATACTAATCAGTAAACGTTGTTAGTAATATAAGTTTGATATGAAAGTAAGTGAAACCAATGTTAGTTTTATGAAAGTTTAACAAAA
The DNA here is from genome assembly GCA_034769895.1 of Magicicada septendecula. Taxonomy (NCBI): domain Eukaryota; kingdom Metazoa; phylum Arthropoda; class Insecta; order Hemiptera; family Cicadidae; genus Magicicada; species Magicicada septendecula. Next base: position 230,020,902 of record CM068367.1, read on the forward strand.
ATATCAAAACACAAAGACAACATATAAAAAAAGTGATATATATAAAAAATGCTATTCGAGATAATGTGTGACAGATTCACATCAAAGTTCAACATTGTCATTACCTTATAATTTGAAAAAATAATAGTTGGTCTAATTGTTTCAAGCATATCTTATTAGTAGGTTTTTATTAAAAACGTTTTCAGTGTTAATCAAATCGATAAATGACACACTGACGTTTTGGCTATTAGGGTTTCAGGGGCTTTTGTGGCTGTCAAGAATTCAGGAAACACTATTGAAGTTCCAGCTAGTGAGCTAATTATTATAATGCTCCTGGATACAACTGTGATTGTGTAGAGGACTATAAAGTGTAATTAAACTTTACTATCGTAATAACAGATCATTTTGATAACCAATTCGTTTACGACTTAAGGGTTCCACGAAATGGGTTCTATTGTTTATCTTTAGTACCACTCTGTTCACAACAATACAGTAGGCTATTAAATGTTTAGAATAACAACAATGGACGCGAGCGCTGCAATAAAACTAACTCCTTCCGGGTTAAAACGTTTATGCAGAATGAACTCTAACTCATGTAAAACAAGATTCGTACTCAGATTACATGATACAATCATCTCAACCTTTTTGTGTTGCCTGACATTAAATTTGTAAACGGTGTAAGACGAAAAGCCAACGTGACCGGGATACTGATAGCAAATCATTTACTCAGGTTTATTGTAATTACTGCCAAAAGCTTGTGTGCGTTACCGTTGAAAAAATGTTTTCAAAATAGTAACTTAGGTTAATCCACTTACTAGTATTTTTATTTATTTAGTGTTTATTACTATTCATTTATTATTAAGATATCAACCGCCTCACCACCAAGATTCCCTTAATACAGTATCTACTGATGTATGGGCGTTTATGAAACTGTTATATGTATAGCAATATGTATGTAATATGTAAAATGTATACAGTTTATAAAGTGTATCATGTAATTAGTCTAATATAATATTTACCAAGAAAACAAAAATGGAGTTATGGGGTATACTGGACTAGAAGAGTCGGGAAACGGTGTTGTACTAACCAGCCTTACTCTACTTAAGTACAGATATTCAGTTGACTTCCGAAGATTATACTTTCATCGAGTGTTTGTTTTAGAACAAAGTACGTTTCCGTTGACTTCACATCAAAATTCCTCTAGTCATAGCGGTTTGAAGTTAAGTGTAATTTCCATTATAAATGAAGTTAAATATCCATTATGCTATATACAATCACCCTCCGTATTTAAAACTAATAATTCAAGCATAAAGTGTCTAATTAAAATGAAGTAAAATTGTTTAAGCTAACAAAATTGCCTGTGCTTTCTTGTTCACCTTTGTTATGATTAAACTAGTAAACCACGTTACATTACTGAAACATGACTCTATCAATGAAGAATTCTGCATTTTTGGATCGACAAGTATGTACTACGTTACCCTCAGTGTTACATCGATTCTGTTTGAAGACGAATATTATGTTTGGATATATGTACAATTAAAATTTTTCAAAATATATTCAGCATTGTGAAGTTACCTTTTTCTTTCATTAGCTAATATATACAACTTTCAAGAGAATTATTGGAGTTAAATATTCTACAGCTACAACTGTTTCTCGCTTCCTGCACACCAGAGACTTCTGTTGCATCAGTTACTACATTACAAGCTTATACATTTTTGAAATCAATTACTATAAAAATGTTTAGAACAGAAGATTGTGAGAACAATATAAACTTCATTACACATTTGTACTGCGTCGTCAATACATGTATGAGCAAACTTTGAGTAAGTTAATTCGATGGAAAAAGAAAGTGTTGAAAAAGAAGCGTTACCTGTCTTATCGTGCTGATAATATATAACGTTGATGGTATTGGATGCACAGTTTTTCATGCGCACTAAATTAATATTTTCTATCCAAAAGCATCCAATAATGTGTTTTTCTATTCCATTCCTATATTTTTTATTTTAATACATAATCGTTTCATCTTTGTGCCCCTAACTTTTCAGTATTACCGATATATTGATATATTGGGATTTATCACTTTATAACTTTACCAAAGCTTATCTATATAACTTTTCCACAGGCGTTCAGCTATTTTTTCGTCAAAACAAACATTTTATGAGCTTTTTTTATCGTCATCCGCTACATGTATGTAACATGGTTTATGTATACATATATTTCAATATGCGTCAGTTTTGTGTAGACATCGTACTGCCATTGTCCATTAAGAACGGTTGATCTTCTTGTTTGTGTTGTAATAGTTCAATATCAATTACTGGAATAAACATTAACGGAGTCATATTTACTTCAATTATTTGGATTTGGAGTATCGGATGCGCCTTCTCGTCAAGCCAAGTCATAATGACATACGGCGGGTTATAAACCACTTCCTTTACCAAAAAATTTGGTAAGCCCTCCTTTACAATTTATGTTTAACACTTATTGCACACATATGTTATAATAATTTTAAAGGTAAAAATTTATTCTATAATTATTATTGTTTCAAAATGTTTTAGTCGCTATTTTAAGTACTTGTTTTTGAACCTCAAACACACACTATGTACACAAATATGTACGCACATAATATTACCTCTCCGAGAAGTGCAAAAACCGTAAGCAAGCACACCTAAGAAAGAAAATGTGTTCTTGTTTAGAGTTCAAAATTTGTCTGTAAACTTCTGGAGCAGAAAAAGTAATTCCATCTCGTGCTCGGAAACATTTTGAACTGGACTTTAGTAAAAAGTTAATTGACCAATTGAGAGATTTTCTCGGACAGACTGAACTCTATTTGGCTTAGCTGGGGATTGGAAAGTAGTTCATTCTGCTCAAACGATTAATCTGAATTATGTTTTGTTGTAACTACTGGGTTTACTGACAACTCTACGGTCATTTCATATTTTTTGTTACGTTTGTACGTGTTTATTTGTTACCTGGATTCAAGAAAATCACTGCTACTAAGTCATCCTAATATTAGTTGTAGAACTAAAGACACATATTAAATAAACTTGTACTGCGCGAATTGTTTTCTCAGTTTAATGTTAGAATACAAATGCAATCCGCAGATCTGTATCTTGGGAGAAGTATACAGGTGTACACAGGAAACATAGTTCATAGGTATATGTTTTATTTAAACGTAGTATAATTATCCAACAATATTACATATAAATCTGTTCCCTCATCACCAATAAATTTTATTTCCAACAGTACATGTATTGTTACGACTGTCTACTGATCATCGTATGGTTTAGTGGAAAACAAAATACAAGACACCAATGAAGTCACTAAAAACCAGCTTTAATTATCACAATTACAGTTTATAATCAACAAGATAAAATAAATAAATAAAACAAACAATTAAAATAAATATTGTTCACACGCAATAAAAATGTCAACTAATAGAGTCCCGCAAAATTATAAAACACATAACACATCGCCACAATACTTCTAACTGCACTGGAATAAATCGCCACTCGAAACTGACTTGACCGTCGCTGAATACCTACATTTATACCCCGCTGATATTCCAGAATAATCTGTCACTTGAGATGACGTGTTAAACAAACAGGCGATTTCGATAATCCATTAGAAACAGTGTCCTTTGAACACACTGCGCTGAGCGGTACGGTCTGATATAGAATCGATAGTTGACGCGTAATTGTCTTTCATTGGAAAGTAGCAGCAATATGTACACACACACACATTACAGCTGGGATAGTCGAGATACTTAAACGTTCCGTATTACATAACACTTTTCCCGCACTACGTATCAGTATTGTACAAGACTGGAAATTGTGTCCTTATGATGGTAACTACAGCTTTATGTATGTATGATTATGTAATGATTATAGCTTAAGACTTTACTTCTCAGCCAAAGGGAGTTTGGTAGGGAGTTTTCTTTCATATGCAATTCTTAAGAAAAATAATAACGTTAAAACTTCTACAGCTACAACTGTTTCTGGTATCCTGCACACCAGAGAATTCTGTTCCAACAACTACTAAATTTTTGGAATCAGTAACTTCAACAAGGACAAGATTGTGAAAACAATGTGTTAAATATGAACTTTATTTTTCAGTCAGGAAAATGAGGGAGAAAGACATTTTACTTCCTACGGTGTCAAGTGTCTACAAACTATTACTTTTAAATCGGTAACAATCCAAACCCGGCCAATATTATTGCGAGCTTAAATAATTACGGAGAATTTGATGTTACTGATTCCTTAGGAATTAGTACCAATTCTTAAATAAATTAAGACGTAATCCTTTTCGAAATAAAACATAAACCATTAGCAAAAGCAACCGCTATTAAATGACAATTTAAGTTTGTACTGAATGATTGATACATATCATATAATAATATTATGTGGTTGCTGTAATGATTACGGTAATAAATGTATACCTTTCCTCAATGTTAATATTGTGTTAGTTATGAACAGAGGAATATTAATAAACCAAATGTTATAACTGCATGTAAAGAATGTTTGCCAACTAAACAACCATCTTTAAATATCTAATTTATTTTCAAACAAACGCAACAACAAATTTGATGGGCTACACGGAAATTAACAACACAATAAAGTAACAATAAATTCTATAATATAAAAAATATTAATGATGACATTTATATTATTTAATCGTGTTATATTTTCACGTTTGTGTCTTCAGTTAACTAGTAATTCTGCTACTCAGTAGTATTATACGTCTACTTTTGAATATAAAAATAATTTTAAATATTATTTGTGTTTTACTCATATCCTTTCTCTTCACTGAGAGCAAAATGTATTTTTATTTTATTACTTAGATTTTTTGATTGTCTGAATAAGATCGAAGAACGGCCTCTAACAGAAAACATAAGTACTTTTATTCAACTAGAAAGTCTAAGTAATTTTGTAAACACTGTTTATAAAAAGCATGTTATCTTCATTAACGTCAATTCCATTACCTGCCTCCAAATTACTAAATGGAAGCGCTAAAAATACCAATTGATAGTGTAATTCAATTAATTGTAACTAGTGAAATTAATTTAATTAATTGAAGAGTGACCGAACGTTACAAACACGTCTTAAATGTGTTCAAACAAAACTACAGAAAACAGATTGCCTTTTTACTTTCTTTGCTATAGTGAACCATCTGGTTTTTTTGTGTGATTAGAGTCTATCTAATACCGGTTTTCATTAACATTACTGTACGCACATATAGTACCACTATAATCACATTTAAGCCTCATATTTTATTTGATTTAATTTAGTTTCCGTTACAGAAGACGCAAATACTGGGGCGTAAAAGCAAAAAAAATCTGTAGGGTGGAAAACCAATAAGTGGTTTTCCCCTATCAGTTGAGAATCGTCATAAGGTAAATTCAGTTTCACTGAAGTAAACTTTTCACTAAGATACTGCCGGCTTGTCTTATTCACCAATCCAAAGGATGTTTTGATATTTACATTAAGGGACACGGATTATGGTCCCATCTATTGGTTGTCACAGGTTTTATGATACATTGACCTCTTTGTTTCAAGGAGCGCTTGTCTCCTTTTCAAGGGAAAATCGGTACTGTATGAATTCAACGCCACTAATAAATATTGTTCTGCAATTCGTACTTATGAGTTCATATTTTTATATTTTCATTCGTTGTTGACAATTGTGTTAGTTTCTTTATTTACCGACCTAATAAAGTAGAATTTTATTTTATTGTCTTTATCTAACGCAGTCAACATTTAACTTGCGTTAACAAGTTAATGTCATCTTTTTAATTGCACGTAAGTTTCATAATTTAATATACTGTATTCGACTATTGGTGACATACCCATTACTTCCTATTCACGAACAAGAACGCATGACACACAAACGGGTAGTATCAGTGGGTTAGGTTCCTAACAGCTGTTTTCAATTTCGACGCGTTTATATTGCTACGAAAGTCAATTACGTGTCGCTTATTATGCGTCAACAATGGAGGCTGTTCCAGGCCGCATGTGTCGGTGCTGGTTTGTTCAAGGTCAGACATTGACACAGTTTCTAGAGAATTCCAGAACGCCTGTAATACGCAATTTGCCCGACACATCATCCAGAAAGTCACAGATTATTATAGAATCTCTGCAGGATAAAGATATAAGCAGTCAGATCAGTTCGTCACACCTAGCGATATTGTAAAGTGTGGCTACAAGTGATTTTTGCGGCTTAGTAAAAAGTATTAGTGTGAAATATAATAAGGTACAGTTACTGTTGTTTGTTGGACAAATTCAACTTGGATTATATTACAAGAGTGCTTTGTAGATTTAGAACTGCTGTTTGTGACTAACTGTAGTTTGTAATTAGCGACTTCATTGGTGTCAGTTATTCTGTTTCCACTGAACAACACGACGATCGGAGTGACCGTCGTAACAATATTAGCAACACATGTGGTCGACTTTTCAGTACTTGCTGATGCAGGTGCAAGGAATTATTCCTATTATTTGTATTTAGCTCAGTGACTGCGTACTTAGTCTTATTAAATAAATGACTAAAGTAAATAACATAGTAAATTTTAAATAAATTTACCTACAGCATTTTATTATTATGTGTAGACGTCTAAAAATTAACTGGAATGAGTGACAAGTATGATAAGTTAATTGGAAGAAAGCACAGCCCATATTGTTCTCTATACATTAGTATAAAATGAAATTTTGATTTTGGCCTTAGATTCACAAGGCCAAACTGGTTAGAAAAAATGCAGCAACGATGCCGTATGCCTGAAGTTGGAAAGTATATCACTCACACTGAAAATATTGTCTAAGATTCTAAGCAATTTTCATGTCAAGTAAAAGTAATCACTTGCTGTTACGTAGTTTTTCATAAGAGATTCGTTACAGTTTCGTTGCAAAGGATTCTCGTTAAATAAATAAATTTTTATTTTACATTCACGGTGGTTTTACAAGACATATTACTTAATACAGCTCTTTGAGAGCCTTGGCCTCCTGAACAATCCGCCTCCAGTCGTCTCGATCCCCTGCTCTCAGTCTCCATCTTCGTACACCGAGCTTGCGCAGTCGTCCTCAAGATCGTCCAACCATCGTTTCCTAGGCCGACTACTCCTTCTTCCTCCTCCAGGTCTCCTCGTAAAAATTTTCTTTACTGTGGATGTCTCTGACATTCTCTGGACATTCCCTGCCCACCGGATTCTACTTTGCTTTTTTGCCACTGACGATATCCGATTCTGCATTCGTCCTAATAATTAAAATCACATTTTACAAACTGAATGTGGTTTTCTAAGATTTTAACCTTACTTAAATACCATTCCAGTGCAAATCTTACTTACAAATTATAATCTACATGTCTTATGTATGTCCCACAGTTGTGTCACTTAAAAGTAAAGATCGTTACAAATGCACCACACATACAAACATGGTAAACGTTTTGTTCCTTTGTATGTGAAAAAAACTTTGAAGTTTTCTTATAAAACTTTGGAACGCTTAAGTCACATTCGGAGAGTTTAACTTTTTTCATTTCCGCTTTTATTTATTCCATATTTTCTTGTGTATTTTTTTAATTTCTTGCTTATTTAATTTGTTTTGTAATTTTTGCGTTTAGATTAAATAAGTAATTCTTATACGTTTTATTGTGTCTCACTATGTTCTATTTACGTGCGTAATACCTGAAAAGAAATAGCGTACAAGAAAGTATTCGTGTGCTGTATTACAAAAAATTTTAGAGTGCATATTAAAATGTTGTAACATTGATGTGATAATACCCATATCATAACCGTAAAGCATACACATTGGAAACGCAAATATTGCTTTAAGGTAAATAAAAATAAAACTGCTGCTTGACAGGAAATGGAAGTCATCAAAATCCGTGGTGTTTAATCTTACAACTGAAATGTTTAATTTAGAGAATAGCCTTTTGATCCCACAAAAGTAGTATATTAACGAACACACTGTAAACAAATTGTTTTACTACGTATATTGTAACTTCTGCTGGAACAACAAACTTTTATAACACGAGTTTGTAAGAACTCATAATATGAAAGGATAAAATCAAAATGATGTCTGTTGTTAAACAGGAAATTATTAACTGTAATGGTGTGTGAAGCCTTGGTGTAAAATCCTTAAACTTGAATCAAATCCAAACGCACCTGTGAATTTCATGTGGTTATCTGATCTATAACGAAAACGTAGGAAGCAAAAGCAATACGCAGAATATCTCAGTATTAGTTAAAACTGGAAACCAAGTAAGTTTTAGTAATATCCTTCAACATAATGTCGACTAGCATAGTCGAACAAACATACATTCATGTCGACTAGGCATGCATGGCTACTTATCGACACATTCTGGTTATCGCCAGTCATTCGGATTAAAATAAATTAAGCATAAAAGTTAGTAGCAACGTTTTTAGTTTCAGAGTTTAGTGAGTTTGTTAAATTAATTGTCAGTCAGTGATAACAAATTCGATTGTTAAATGTTTAGCGAGTCAGTCAAAATATATAAAAATATACCTGCACAAATATGTTACTAAAAATGTATACACACAGCCGATAGCATATTATTTTATATTAAACATACATAAACGTATAAACATTTGATTCAAAAGTTTTACAAAGATAAGAACATTTACTTTCATGTTTTACATAATTTGAATCTTTACAAAAGTTGATCATTAGATATAATATATTTGAACTAATAGTAAATAGCTGAGTCAGCTTTTTACAAATTTAAAAGTAACAATTTATTTGTTTTTACCAAAAGCACATTATTCTTGGCTTTTTCTTATTTCCTTGACTTTCCATTATTATAAGCCATCGAGTTTCATTATTTCTCAGTGCTTGTTTTACTAAGGCCCTTTATCATTCTTGTAACTCTCGTCCGTCTTCAGACTTCTTTTATCAAAACTTACGTGTAACAAGAGGTAAGGTTGTAAATAAAATATAAATAAAATATAAATAAAAGTTTATCTCTACTTGTTGTTTTAATTGACTGGTATTATTTTTTCTACATTTTAAATATTCCCGTTAGAAACGGTTTTCAAGTTTCAAGTACACTTTAGTCCGTTTTCAACCTGGCAACATTCTATGAAGGAGCTTACACACTCCTTAACGCTGTAGGCGAGACAATAATAGACCTTGGAGAAAAAACGCCTATCAAGTATCCTTGATCAGAAACGTGTCAAATACTTATATAAGTATAAAACGATTCCATTTTCGACACACTGCAAATACGTAGAGATCCAAAGGTAGGTCGAACCGTACTAATGACACAAATCTCTTTTTATGATACAAATTAATTCACGTTTATACTGCTGAAGACAGTGTTGTACAGTCTAATTAAAAAATTAATGTCATACTTCCACAAGGCATTATGTTTTGTAATTATTTAGAACAAATTAACCATCTAACTTTCTGGCGTTGCTGGTTGAGGTACAGAACCTCCATTGGTTTCTGTACATGGATGTGTCTCCCTAGTTCCTGAAGTCACTGTTTTGTATTTTTCTTATGTTTAAACCATAAAAACATTTCTCCAAACAGTCTTTATGCCATTGTAGTCTCATCCACTCATTTGACCCACCCAGACAATTTTTAAAGGTCTACTGTAGATTTGCTTCGTTTTTATACAACAGAGTATGGTGGCAGGTAAAATATAAATAACCTTAAAATAAAAGTAGAAACTTCATTTTTGTAGACGTTTTTCAACCTCAGAGTTAACCAACCCGTTCTTTTTTAATCAAATATAATAAACGACACCATTAAATAAAACAAAGTTTCGTCAAACTGTATTCAAATTCTGTAAGAGTAAACACCGCGTTACAGCTAACGTAAGGTATTCAGAGTCATGACGCTGATTAGAAGGAAGAATTGTCCGGCATGAAATATAGCGAAAGCTATTGTGGCTGCTTAAAGCAGGAGCTTGTTTGTGGTGAACTAAGTTTACTCAGTACAAAGAGCTTTAGTCTGCTTAAACTTAACAGCTCACAGCTCCCTGTGTGTAGGAATTATTGTATACTACACCACCGTCAGTTCCCTTCGGTCAACTCTGTAACTATCTCAATTATGGACACCAAGTTTATGTGTTACAAGTTTTGCAACTGAACTGAAGCTCCCTCCCCAATAGAATGGCCAATTACGGATGAATAGTTAGTATACCCTTTATATCGGATATCAGATGACGTTAATGAGCCACGCTACGAGGGGCAGTCAGAAGCTTAGTTGGACATCACAAAACAATAAATAAAAGATACATGGAACATTTATCATGAAATATTCATCAAAATTCTTTCTTCTATCTGAAAGTACTATTGAAAGTGGGTAATTGCTAACAATATCACGTCCAACACCCTGTAACTATTCCTGTACAGCATATTGGATTTCGTCACCATATCACCACTTTGGTAGAGCCTCTTTTACAGGACCGAACACGTTGAAATCATGCGGCGCAAGGTCAAGACTGTAAGGAGAATATTTCCATTTCTCCCCTAAAATTAATGACGCGTGTTCATCTGTCAATAAACGAGGCATCATCAAGCACAAATTTTTTCAACATCGCAGACGGTCACAGGTAATGTAAGGCATACTTCAATTCAGCCGCAATTCCGTTCACTGTGATTTGCCTATTTGCAAACAATAATCGGTGAACTCGTTTAAGATTTTTATCCTTTGAGAAGTTGATGCCCTTCCTTGCCGGTAATCACCTTCGATATTCGTACGGTCATTTTCAAACAGCTCGTACCATTTTATCATTACCTGGCCTAAAAATGCTAAGTCACCATACATTTCCTTCATTTGGCAACACGTTTCAGTAGGGTTACACCTCCTTCCCCCCAGAAATCGCATCACTGCGGATTTCTACTTTTGATACTGTACATGCAAATAACGTGACAAATTTCGCACATAACAATTTCCCTTCGTCTTCTTTAGTAAAGCTATTTTATGGCAGGTTTCAACTGCATGTATGGTGGAACGTACAACTTCACTTGTACGTTAACAAAGAGATATTAACTGTATGGTTTCAATTAAATTCCAATTTTTATGCTAAAGCCTAGCCATTATGTATATGCGTGTTTTGTTAAAGATATCCGTACATTTCGTAGGAGATTAAATAGCGCCTGATACAACACTAATAGATACGTGACACTTGTGTTTTCGTGGACACTTAATTATCTACCCCCCTCCCACCTTAGAAGACAAAATACACTATTCAAAAGCAGAGCTTCAAAAAATAACTACTAAAGCATACCACTTTTCTAATATTTATGAACCTAGATTTTGCTCTTTTCTTTGTACCAAATAATACTTTGTGCAAGTATAAATTATGAGATACTTATTTTTCCGTAAGCAAATTAATGTTCATAATGTAAAATAACGAGGTAATTCGTGGCATTAGTTTTCTGTTCGAATGTGAAATTTGTCAGATTATGTGAATGTTGGATTATGTCAGAAAACAATACTTAAAACACTCATGCTCACACCAGCGCGCGCGTATACACTAGGCCTTGTTTACTGTCTGTGTTATTAGTTATGTGACACTTATTCAGGTTACCTCATTTGATCGATAGGCTCTTGATGAACAAATAGCACGTCTGCAATAGAACTGTTATACAATCCAAAACAGTTACAATTGAAAAGCTATATTTGTTTGAAACTTACTGTCTGTTTGAAAAAGACACAACACTTTTACAAATATAACGCACACACATACTGTAGTACAGGAGGTCGCTCATGTGCATCTAAGTGCTGTTTTTGTTGTAGGAAACGTCAGTAAATTAGCGACAGTAAGTACCGGTATTTTATGGCTCACGAAGTGTACACCTGTTGCACAAGCAGAGTCAATTTATCTATTAGTTACTTTAATGTGTGTGTCCGTACACTATATATAGTGAAACTATAAGCTTTATAACTGAGGTATTATTTACAGTAGATATTAATTATCGTAAAGTCTCACAACAGTTTACTTGTTATGTTAGTGTGTGGTCACAAGCACACACGCACGCAAACGCGCCCACACACACACACACACACACACACACACAGATATATATACACTACTAACATATATCGCGACGATAAATTCGTGTGTGTTTGTGTGTATGTGTTTAAATGTATCTTTAATACATCTACCTAATCGGGCTGCGATTTGAACTCATTTTGAGATACATCCAAATATTCAAACACTACTTTACATATAAAAATAAATATTAGAGAGAGAAAAGAGTGTAGTGAAATTTATTAATCTATATTATTTATAATTCCAGGAGGATAACAACAATGGGGGTGTTAAATACATCATTCTACCTCGATAGAATACATCATTAGAACTTCACTAAAAATAAATACGTATAAAAGTGTTTGTTTAAGCCTGCGCATAAAATCGTGTGTGTGTGTGTGTGTGTGTGTGTGTGTGTGTGTGTGTGTGTGTGTGTGTGTGTGTGTGTGTGTGTGTGTGTGTGTGTGTGTGTGTGTGTGTGTGTGTGTGTGTGACCCAGCCTCTTCAGATGTCTACACGACAACACTTCTTCGTTACCGAGCCGGAAACACAACACTCACAGCCCGATGACCTGATTGCAACAGAGAATGGTCTACAGGATTTTGAGTAAACTAATCGTATATAGTCTGACGATTCATTCATGTCAGAAGATTGCTAATTTTTCATCTTGTCTCGGATTGTCATAACATGTTTGGCGTCACTATCGACAGTGTAACAGTAATTCGGGCATATTACCGATTTGCACAATCAATACAACACTGACGTCAAATCCTATAGTTGTACTCGATTCATAATATGTTGTACCGCACTACAGTTTCTCTTTATTATTCCGTCACTACTCTGTCAATATATGCATACGTGAATTTGCACAATCGCAAGTCTACGCTCGCGTAACATTGGGCACTACACCTTGAAACAATTCGTTTACGATTCGCATTATCCAGTTTTGCCTATTTGCAAAAAACGTATAGTTTCTGAGGGCGGCAGATACATGTCAGTGCAGGTCTTACGCACAATGACGATTACACTGTACACACAGATTTCAAACCTCAGGGTGTTTAATAAACTTTTCCACCTCTGGTTGTTTACAATAAACAATAATAATATAACAATAACAATAATAATATACAATAAACAATGTCACATGCTTATTTTGGTACGGTATCGTTGCAATTTGTTTTACTGCAAATACACACAAACACACACACACACACACACACACACGATATATAAAAGTTAGTTTGAAATTTTGTTTTTGTATTATTAAGAACTAAATTTTCTACTTAGTAAATACCCCTTTTACGTTTTTCATGTAAAAAACGCAGTGCGATTTTAGGTGTTTGTACAGAAAATACTGTCGCTGCCATACGCATGAAAGCAGTAATTTGTATAATACTGACGGGTAGGACATTTTAGGCGTTCATCAGCTTACGCAATGGCCAAAAATTACAATCATTAAAGTGGAAAACGTTTTAAAAATTTAAGGAAACATTATTATAAACTACACTTAAATAGAATTTTATACATCTGAATAAGTTATTATCTGTAGAACAAACCTTTATCTGGTAATTAGGTATCTCTTTCTAACACATTTATATTAAAGCACGTATCATAATCATAAGTTGTGCTAAAAATCTTTATTTTAGCATTATTTTGAGTAAATAAATCTCACAAGTTTTTAAGATTGGCTCTAAAAAATTATTAAAACGGCGTGTTATCATCTTTTAAATTTTGAAGACGATATTAACCTAGTACAACTAAGTTATTTTTCTTTATTTATTTAACTGCATGCATATTTTTTATACACAAAATTACGTCAGTTTCTGTTTTTTCACGAACATCTAGTATGAAAACAATAATATAATTTCGCGGGAATAACACGGTACTGAAGTTATACCGACAAACTGAAGTTGTTACATCTTTGACAATTTAAGGAAAAAACACTGCTAAATTAATAAATAGCTGAGTGGTAAATCCATTTCAACTGACATCCATGCATATTAGCAAATTCCACCTACGAGGAACCCTATCTAGGAAAACTCCCGAAATCCAGTTATCAATGGAGAATATAGAAGGTGGATTTACGTTTTTCACTCGTTGTGCCCTTAAATGCACAAAACAAATTAGTTTTTGTATGTAGGCCTATATAAGACTGCTGCATTATATACGAATCATCTGCTGAGCGATTTTATCAACTGAGGCTGCTACTGCTTTCGTCTTAAGTTTAAATACAAGTAATATATCACTTGTAATACAGAAAAAAACAATAGCGTTCTGCTATATTAAATAACAGTTTTTACTATTCGAAGTTAAGAAACCAAAATTCCTGAAGCAAACACCGCATATATTTGTTAAAAAATGTTTTAATAAATTGTGCGTTTATAATGACTAAGCATTATATTCCGAATATTATTGAATAATAACATGAAAATAACAAGCATTAGAAAAACGTATTTTATATTTGTTCTCACACTCTGTTTATATATTAATATCAGTGTTTCGCGCCAGTAGTACTGCCGAGCTACGTCATAGCCTATTCTGGCATTACAAGTCAAAGTATGCCGCGTTTTCATGCGTCTACGAACCGCAAACACAACAACCCCAAACCCCAAGCCGATGATCTGGAATTTCCGTAATAACGTCCAGCGGTTGATATTTATGCACCCCAAATGAAAGTAACGGTATGTGGAAACGGTCATAACCTGTCTTCTCTCTCTCGCTGGTGTGTTCTTTTTTTATTTATTAAAGGGTCAGTCTGTAATACAAGCAGCAGGAGACAAGAGATAAAACATGTTCCAGGATGGAGTCTTTATTAATCCAATAAATAACTTCAATTTATTGGTTTGTTGTATCCAATAACATTAATAAATACTTATGCTTGCTTTATTCATTGTAATTGGTATGTACATTACTGCTTATGTATAGAAACTAAATAATAAAGTATTTTCATATCTGTACGAAATTCATAGACGTAAATTACGTTAGATAATATGAAGTAACGTGTAGAGTATGTACCCTCTTGTTGTCTGATAGTTATTTCTAGTATCGACTGTTTAGTTATAAATATAGACAAGTAAATTATAGTAACTATAAGTACTGATATTTTTTGAAAAACTGATAAGTATTTCAAGAAATGTTGATAGTAATTACGATAAATCCCATTAATCCCCTTTACTTATATTAAGTCTACATATATTAAGATACAAATTTTAACTGAGTTCCGCCTCAGGATTCGCCGTGAGTACTGCCTGTACTACTTGAGTATATGTGTGCGTGCGCGGGCGCGCATGTAATAGCGCCTCTATTTTGTCACATATACGCGTACAATGAAAAAAGTAAAAGGATGCATATAGTTTCCGTAGTAGTTAGAACTTAAAGGGATCTCCTTTTTTTAAGATAGTGCAGGCATTAAATGAATTTATTTATGTCGCATAAGCAAAAGTCGATCTTCAAGACACAGTAAATAATGTTGATTTTTATTGCCGCGGTACACTACTTAAATCATTATTGCGTACTTAAATCACTCGTATGAAATATAATAATAATAATGGCTCCCATGTGTACCACCGAATCAGCTTAGGAGTCAGGCAGGGTAGGCTGCCATATGCGAGCCGTATGGCATACAAGGAAGGCAGTGTGCCAGCACTACGGTCCAACCGCCCATTATTATCCCCAGGATGTTATCCCAGGTACTCATTTTCACAGGCTGAGTCGACCTGGGGCTGAAAAACGCACCTTGATTTTATGGTGCGGGGCCGCGAATCGAGAACCCGGGACCTCTAGGTTAGTAGCCAGGTGCCGTACCCACTGGTCTACTGGGCCGCCCTATGAGATATAAACTTTAAATATTGAAACTTGTTTTTTTACACAAAATGGCAAGGACCCTAAGTTTCAAAATAATCTCAAAGTACCTAGGAGATAAGCATCTGTTAATATTACAATGTTAACATTTTTTAAAGTAACATTATTTGTTACTTAAATTATAAAATGGTTATTGTTACTTTAAGTTGCTTACGTGTTCGTTCAAGTTGGAGAATTAGGCTGTATTGTGTTGATAGTGATATACACAGTAGGCACTTGAACAAAACTTTCTTCTTCCAGAGGCATTGGGTCAAGTCAATATTCAAGCTACAGAGTCAGACTTTTGCACCTGTAGTTAAACAAGTTAGAAATAAATGCAGACATTTGATGTAAATAATATGATGTGAAAAGTTTGGTTATTCTCTCGGGAGGACATTGTTAGCAAAAATAATTTGATTTTATTCTAAATCAATATAATGTAATTCTCATAATCTAAAACTTCTAACAAATTTAGTACGTTGATTAAAAATTTAAATGCATTTTTTTTGTATCGGCCATCTAAGGACTACATGCCAATTTCAATTCTTTATTCTTTGTTCTTTTCTTTTTCTTCAATATTCTTTCATCTTTTCACTGCGTCTCTTCTTCTTGTCTTCAGTCCACTTTGAACCTGCATTTTCTCTCTCCTACCCTGGACTCCTTCCATTTTTAACACTTTTGCCCGAAAAACTTCTCTTTCAATTACTTCTTCTGCGTGTATATTAATTTTTTCTAAATTTTTTGGACTTCTTTAATCCAACATGATGTTGACTTCTCCCACACATATTTAAAGATCTGCTTTGTTAACCTATTGTCGTCTATCCTATATAAATGTCCAGAAAATAATAGTCTTCTTTTTCTCATTGTTTCTGTTATATTTTCTATACTTTGATATATTTCATCATTACGTCTTAATTTCCAACCTTCTGAAGTTTTCCGTGGGCCTAATATTTTCCTAATAATTTGTCTTTTCAATATTTCTAGTTTGTCTAAATTATAATTAAATTCTAGACAGTCACTTGCATATAGGCATTTTGACTTCACTACTGTACTGTAATGCCTTACTTTCGCATTTTCAGATATACACTTTTCATTGAAAATATCTTCAGTTATACCATATGCCTTTTCCATCTTATGAATTCTTTCTTCTATAGAAGATTTTTCTAAACCATTCTCTTGAATTATTTTTCCTAGATACTTAAATTTTCGAACCCTCTCTATTATATTAGATTTAATAAAGCTAAAGTCATCTAGTGTAATTAGATTTAGTTAGAATCAGATTTATAATTTTAATTATTATTTACACTAAACACATTATTGCTTTACTACTAAAAGTAATTTAACAATTTTTTATATATAATTTTATTACAGTATTGTTCTTACAGTTAATTACACATTGAAATTAACAGGTTCATTCACATACAGCTGATTTTCTTCTGCGATTATATTGTTTCCTAGCTTATACCGTCTAAAGTGCCATTCTTGTAAAAGACCAATTACAGCATGTCAAGAGCAGAAAATTGTCTGACCGCATTCGACATTACATTTAACTATATGAAAATTGTTGTCTACCGTTTGCGCAGTCATTATCACGGTTTTGTACAACCCGATGGTTGTAAGTATGTGCAGTGTTGTGCAGTAGATCTACATCACAGTGTTTTTATAACTCCGTAAGTATATTATTAACGATGTGGTATAATATACTGCAATAGTATATTTTATTAATGCATGGCTGTTGTATTTACACCCTAGTGTACGGAATCGCGTGTCCTGTACATGAGAAAATATTGTTACTGCAAGTTGGTAGATTTAGTTTTTGATTCGACTATTTTTTTGATTTAGCACTTTTACACTATCCACAATTAACATATTTGTTTTCTTGTGGTGAATTATGATCCTACCCGTACAGGTCACACACACTCATACACAGAACACCCTGAACACAAATACACACTGTATAGTCACCCCGCAGGACGTCAAATCAGGATACACACGCTTGCCAAGCTTGTTCTTCAAAATTTATACTTTTTGCTGGTTGAAACTACTTTATATATTTATTTCGTACGCCACACATACATCAGAATATTGTATTGTTGCAATGCAATACAATACATACAAACCCAAACACGTGTGATTATTTGTCTATCTGTGTGTGTTTGTCTCTGTGTACAAATATGTACACATCTCTCTGTATATACATAATGTCTCTGTGTTTATAACATATACACAATAAATACACATGTTACCTTTTTTAAACATTCCTAAGTGATTATCGTAAAAATGATGTTGACAACGTGAAATAAGAGGTTGTTTTAAATTGTTCTGCTTCCTTTAGGAAGTATTTGAGTGAGGAATTTTATTCACATATTACAAAAGTTTGCAGATGACAAACGTATTAAATGAAGATGTTAAAACTTTACGTATAAAAATAAAAAGTTTCATATTATAATATTCTAATATATACACTATGCGTTCTATATTCTATGTAAGTGTGTGCGTGTGTGTGTATGTGTGTGTGTTTGTGTTTTACTGTATTTTTTAGAGAAGTTTTCATTTTACTTCTTTAAAATTATGTGAGAAAAGAAAGCTCAATTAAAGACATGGACATTTGTATAACTTACAATATAATTATATCAGTGTAATTTTTGACCCAGGACCTATCTATATGAATGCTCCACTAATTGATCAATACGTGACCCATAGAATTCGGTGTCCTGTCACTTTCAGTGATCCTGTATTGTATAGCTGGAGACGTAAATTTAATGATATCTCGCTGGTCGAGTATCGCATTTTGTGTATACTTGTTCCCAAAATTAAACACATACTAGATCATAGATCAGAAAATGTAAAATATATTTTTCTATTATTTACATATGAATTCAATCAATTATTATTTTACGAAAGTACTAATATTTTATAAATGAGATATGTACTTTCTACTGTATGTGAAGAGACTACTAATTAATTAACAGTTAGCTTACTTTAAAATACGTCTTATAGGCAAGTCTGAAAGATCTCAAAAAATGCAAACGTAACATCGAGTACTAACAGTAATATTCTGTATTACAAATTGTAATCAACAAAAATTATTTGAAGAAATGTACTGCTTTAATTATTTTCTCCGTAACATCCTCTTTGGTATGAACAGGGTAGATGTATTGATGTAGATAATGAATTACGTCAACATATTTATGTTTGTTGATATTAAGTCAATAATTATACTGTTAATTATGAATATATTATTAATAATATAATTATTATTATTAATATATTATTATAATTAATGAATTTTGATAATGAAAAATTGCATGAGGACAGAATACAGGCTGTAAATTAATTTCACTTATATGGTAAAGAGCTGTAGACGTCCCAACAGTAGAGATATTATAGACGAATTGAACAGATTTATCAAATAAAGTAAAGTACGAAAGTATAAAAAATACAATCAATATCTAGTTCTGGACAGTGTTTATTTTAATGGAAAATCCTATTGTAAAAACAGAGTTGCGATAAAAGCTTCTGGTGATCAGCAAATAGCTGGGCACGATATTATACTAGAAGTCATTAACTTTAAAATAAACTTAATGTTTATCTCAGAAAAGTAAAATTCGTACATTTTCAAATTATTTACCTATTTCATGTCGTAAACTGACTTTGCAAACCAGCAAATTTAATTCCACTTAGTGACTAACTAAAGACATGTTGCAACTCAGGCTCTATAAACATAAGTCAATATTGTCTGCTATACTGCGCCCGCCGTTTGTAAATCTCAAACCGTCTCCTTTTAGACACTTACTATGTTATCACCTACATAAATTAATTAACGATAACTATGAAATCTGGATTGCATTATAAACGTTTACACAGTGAATTAGTGTTGATTGCTAATACATCAACAAACATTTTACTTGCTTTTCTGTTGATGCAACTTTCAATCCGGCGTCAGTGAGTAATTAACATTATATTTTCTTTATAAAATTAACGATGTACGATAAGTTTTTATACTGTAAATATTTTTCATGAAACGCAGCAAATCGTTTTGACAGTGTATTTTACTATTAAATTTGTACCCCGTTAATTCACTAACTTGATCTTCTTCGACTTAAAACATTATGTGTTTGTAAAGTAGAAATCCTCATTATGTGTGAATAAGTATACATAATTAGTAAATATTATAAAGAACGTTTTATACCCACTTATTATTTCACTGTACATGACAGTCAGGAATGAATTTACCATGTTTATCAAAGTGTTTTATGTTGAGATGATTCAGGTTATGAATAAAACAAACGACTTTTATTAATATAAACATTTCCACAGCTTGTTAGTGAACAGTCAAAATAGACTGTACACTAACAGGATACATATTACACAAATTTACCTGTTACATTTACATTAGATAATCTGCGTTATAATTTTTATATTATAATATAATACATGTAATATTGTCTTTTATACACAGTGTATAGTTTGAAATACATAATAGACTAAATATTATGTGTTACATATTACGCATTCCACTGTATGTATGTGGGGGGGAGCGCGCGTGTGCAAGTGTGTATGATCTATTCTGATTAACTAAAATCTGCGTCGTACACATCATATACGTCTATTAAGACTAAATAGTCTGAAGAGAAATAAAGAATGTAGGCAAGGTCACACCAAAATTAAAAATATATAATACTTCCTCACGATTAAAAACATGTACAAGTGGTTATTACTTGGTTGTCATATGAGTGCTGTCAACAACCAGATAGCGTAACATTTGCTGCAAATAAATAGTTCGAGTCCAGCAAAAATGCACAGAATATTGTATTGGCTAGATAACGGTATCGGAATGAGCACATTAAAAATCTAGTTAATACACAATATACGTTGGCTATACTCTGACGTTGGCTACAACGGATGTATATCTCGCACACTATTTTATGCTGTGCAATATGTAATTGTTTTGTTGTTTCTGTTATGTTGTCAGTACTTGTTTTATCAGTACGACAGCTGAAATGAATGTATTTCTCATACCAGTGTATCTTGAATTATACACTCAAATTCTGTTAAAAAATGGCAATCTATTTTCCCTACGTAGGCCTACCAGACGCTTACAAATAAAAAAATGTTTTTAGTGAATGTTTGAATTAAGGCATTTTTGATGGAAAACATCAGAATTCTAAAACTAAATAATAACATTTAACAACAGAAATCTCTCCTTTTACTTGCTATGACTTTCCAGTGACACCATTGCTACGTACTAACAGTGTTTAGAGTTATGGTATCATTGAGCACCAGCAGTGTTTTGTTCAACTATCACATAGGCCTAATATGGCTATTACTTTTCCTAAAGACAAATATCTAATATAAAAAAGACAATATTCAAAATGATTGAATCACTGAGTCATGTAAATATGATGTAAAAACCTAGTAGAAACGATGTAAATATGTGATCTCACTCTGTTCAATAATGAGTCGGATGTTAGCTATCGTCTACTTTTAAAACACACGCAGTTTAAATGGCACTATATTAATCATCGCTTTTAGGTGCAACATAAAATAGCCTCTGACGTAACAAAATAATACGTTTCAAACACAGAAGCACAATGTCAATTATAAAATTAAACATATATTTGAGAATTGTTAAACACTTTATTTTGCCAATCCGCTGAGCGGAATCACTTGACTAAAAAAACGAATATTGTAACTCGACGTTTCGCTCAACATAAACATTGTCAAATTAACATAAAGATAATGAAGTACAAAACAGAATTAAAGTAATAAACCGGTGTTGCGTTTCATAAAATAGATGTATTCACAAGTAAATTTAAAATCATTATAAAGTAGAATGTAAAACTAAAATATCAAACATGTATAGAATTGAACTTAATAACAATAATTCCAGTAAACTGCATAAGAAATCATGTACAGAAGAGGTAAAAACCTATAATGCAGAGCCTAGCTGGATAACCAGTAACTGGAAGCACGGCAGCATACCCTAAAGAAAATGTAAAATTAAAAAACGGTAAACCTAGATTCAGTATAATCTATACTGTAAATATAGATTCAGTTATATCTGAGTGTAACTAATAAACACTTAGACAATTCAGATAGAGATCATAGGTTATAAATGGGTTACAAAAGTTTTATTTTTGTATAATAATGTTGTAATGTGTGGTGGGAAGGAAAGACTAAAATTGAATGTTAAAAGAATGCTAAAGATGTAAATAATTTAGTAGTATAAAGTGTGACAAATAAAATGACTACTAGCTAATAAAATAAGAAATAACTATTGTTGATTATGGACAAATAATAATATAGTTAGTAAAAAATAAATGTTACACAAAACCTGCATCTACTTGGTAGATAAAAAGAGACAATGTTAAGTATAAAAATTGTAATAGACAATGTCCAATATAAAAAGAAATAGTACAGTATATGTTATTAGATTAAGATATGAGTAATCTTAAATGTTTGTTATGTACTAGTAATAATGTAGTTAACAGGATGTTTACTTGGACAAAAAATCTATATCTACTGTAGAAGGTAGACAGGGACATTACAATGTACAAAGCATGTACTAAAGCATAATATGTATAATAAAAGATCATGTTGTTTATTAGGATTAAATACCAAAGGTTACATTGTGTTAGAAATAAGAAAGTTTGCTATAAGAAATTAATTATAGTTTAAGGGACACTAGGCATTGTAAGGCATATAGTGTAATCAAGTGATTTTATAAAAAGTTAAGATTCATAATTATAATCACTAGTGTCAAACTACATTTTGTTAACATAAAATTATGTGTACAGCAAAAGAAATAAGCTATGTAACAAAAAAGATAAATTTTAAACATAATTTATTAGCATAGGCCAAATATTAAAATTGTTAATTTTGGAATTTCTGTAAAGAAACATATCTTGTGAGATCTTAAAATGATCAGAAGAAAAAAAGCAATTCAATGGTAATAATATCTTTACAATAGTACATAGCATAAGGAAATTATGTTAAATTTAAAATTTTTTAGTAATTTTGATCTCAGAAAAGTGACGCTATCGACCAATAGGAATTTTTCACTTTTCTGTGTATGAACCCAAAGACTGACGCCGATCAACCAAAAAACTGAAGCCACGCCAAGGAGTCTAGTGAGAATTCATCGAGTAAAGAACGTCTCCTCCGCGACAGTTATAGCCGCGAAGTTAACATCAGAATCGAACTAGCTAGGTTAGGTGGAACGTGAACATCAAAACATAACCGAAAAAGTGAGAAAAGTGTCGTGAGAGTTCATACTAGCAAAAATAAAGTTAAAGTGCATTAATAATTTAACAGTGAATAATAAAGTGTGTTTAAAAGTAAAAGGAAAGTATAGTGTGCATACTTAAAGTTATAAACGACTTATAACGAATTATCATAATATAACTATAACACTTTGTGTACACTTGAACTATTTATTCCACTACCATTAAACAAAAACACTAACACTATTATAATTTTTCACGATTAAACCATTATTTCTTTGTTTTTTAATGTTAAAGCGGTATAACCTATTGAAATAGGTTAACCTCAAATTCGACATCGTTCGGCACATACGAACTAAATGTTATTCTAGATCTAAGATATTGTTCTGTTCTATTGTAGTCACTCTTATATTGTGAGGTTTTGTACTTCGCAAAATACATTTTCTTATTTAATTATTGTATTCAAAAGAACCCGAATTTATATTTAAATAACGCAAAAAATCTGTAGACTAGGCTTGACTACGGAGATCACATTGCCAACTACTGAACTAAAAAATTTTAACCAGCCTGGACAATTGTTTAAAAAGAAAAGGTTGTTATTTTATTTTAAAAACGAATAGAAACAACTATGAAAAGGAATAAAAGAAATTGAAGATAATTAATTGTGTATGGAATTATTTTAAATACTTAACTTTTTTTTTATCAGTTTCGAAATATTAGTGTTTTAATGAACATTCGAAGAATAAGTTGGTAGTACCTATTGCATGGCCCTGTTACCATGTGCGATTTGAATTAAAGTCGGTAAGTGAATCCAATCAGCATAAAGAAAGAAATTAGAGAATTTTTATTAATTAAACCATTAAATATATTAATTAATGAAAAAAATAACCTCAAAACTGGAACCCTATAGGAACAAATCAACAAGTAAAGGTATAACTCTAACCACCACTCAAGTCGAATACACAACTCAATTATCATTTAACAATTTTTTTATTAATTTGAAAGTTAATTGTTTATCAAAAACACAAGCATCATAATTTTTATATATTATACATTACAAGTTGGCGCAAACCACATGAAGCATAAATAAGAATATTTTATTGGAATAAATATCAACGCAACAAAGATACATTATTTGTATAAGACTTAACACAACAAGTCTTAAGCTTACTACTAATATTATTTGTAAGGTAACGTTACAAATTGGCATCCACCACGTGGGGCGTTTAACCAACAAATACAACAACAACCTACTGAAAAAGAGATATTGCAAGTTCTCATTCCTATTATTTGTAATTACGTTACAAATTGGCGCAAACCACATGAAGCATAAATAAGAAAATTTTATTTGAAAAAATATCAACGCAACCAAAATACATTTTTATTATAAGACTTAACACAACCAGTCACATATTTAAATTTATTTGTAAATAATATTACAATATATAGCTAGGATGAGGAAAAAATAATATTCTACGTCACTCGAGATGACCCTTCCAGACGTTACTCAACTATTATATAGGCATCTGTGATACTACAATGGAAGGCGCATCTCCGGAAAGCGACAGATTATTCTCGAATCTTAGCGGGATACATATAAGCGCCAGAACTGGCTACGCAGTTCAGTAAAACCTGGCGATATTTCAAGTTCGGAGCGAACTTATTGTTGCTGTGATCATTGTGTTAGTGGGGAACTGTAATAAAGTGGCATTTATTGTTGTGTGTTGGACAACTTTTACTTGAATTACTGTATAAGAGCTAAATGTTGTTTGTGTTTAATCGTAATTACTACATCATCTGTTGTCAGTTATACTGTTGAACACGACGACCTGTGTGACGGTCGTGACAATATGACAGACATCCAGAATTACAAAAGCGAATCGTCAAAAGAAGTAACAAATATCCACCAAAATCACGAATTAACAAAGCAAACATTATAATGCAAAATAAGAAAAAATATTAGAACAATTCCAGTATATTACTATAAAATAAAAAGTCATCATCCGTCATTAGTTAGTCAAGCAAATCCAGAAAATAATAGTGGAAAAGCCAATAACAACTTGTTTATGCACAAACCTCGTAGGTGGTAGGCGAGGCGGGATTATCACCACTAGTCGCACTTTACGGCCACAACCTACGCATTCCAATATTTTTCTTTACCCGTCTAAATACATCATTAGTAAGCTGACTTACACAACTGCTACATAGGTAGAGTTTTGAAAGATTCGTTTTTGATTTTTCGTTTACTACTATTGGTTTCCTCTTAACAAAATACATGTCATCCCACACGATCTTATGCTGCTTCTCCCACACACGTTCAGAAAACTCAGATAAATTAGTTTTCAGATAAATTAGTTTTCTCTTTTTTAAATTTTTGTGCTCTGGTAAGCGAGGCCTTGAGGCTTATCCGGAATACTATTAAACACATTCACACAGAAGTCTGTATATAATGTACTTTGATCCTGATTTTGCCAATTTTGACAAAGTGTTGCGCCACAGTATATCTATAGTATTTTGGGACCGAATAGTTTTTCTTGGTAATACTCCAAATCTTTTCCAACGAACGTCGATCATATGCACTGATGGGATTACCTCTCACTTCCTCATTATTCTTAGTGTGAATGACTTTTCTCTTGATTTGGCATCACTCCGCATAATTAAAACACAAACCAATCGCATAGTAACTTGTTATATCAGTACTCTAGTTCCATCCCCCAGCTTCATTGAATTTCTTTCTCACACGATTATTTCTTGATGTTCAAAACTGATATTCTATTTTCTCTACGTAGCAGATGCTTACAAATAAAAAATGTTTCATTAATGAATTTTTAAATTCAACCATTTACGTGATCAAGCCATTAAGCCATCCCTGATGGTCTGAAACAACTTTGTTTACATGGCAAATTTTGTTAACGTTGCAGGAATCTGTTACGCTCACAGTGAGTTCAATCTACGCTCTAAGTTCAAGGACAGCTTTTCCCTCATCTTATTCTGCCACGCTTCTACTTTGTACTGTTCTCATTCATAACTGTGATGCACAGTATTGCGATGTTTATTTCACTGATTCATTTATTTGCGAATTGGAAAGTGTACTTTTGTGTTCACTTACAATTTATTTTTATTTTAGAACTTTTTAATTGTAAATCCTTTAAAATGGCAATTACTAGCTTGGATATTAGAAGTCAGTGAGAAAATAATAGTTTGTATTTATCCTCTTTATCTTAAAGACCTTGTAACGACCCTAACAAATTCTATCATAAGTGAATTGTTTACCTACAGCCAGAAAACACCAATAGCTTGTGTTATTTGTTCTTTTTAAGTAGTCAACAAATAATGTCAGAAATATATCACCATCCAAATTTCGACCTGACAATTAACTCTAAAACCTCCATAGACAATAAGTTTTTGTCCCTCAAAAGAAAAAAAAGCTCACAATATTTGGATCACTAATTTAGATAATTTAGATCTAATACAAGATGGCGTAAATTTATTGCCATGTGTACTACTACGGACTTGTGAAATAATTACAATTCTAATCAACACAGTCTTTTGACCACTACAAATCAGTAGGCGTCTTCAAGCGCGTAAATTGGAATTACATTTAAAACAACCCAACTATTGTAAAATTTAAAAAAACGTTACATGAAACAACAATAAACAATTGAATATAATATGAAAGTAAATAAATTATAACTTATTTACCTGCTAAAAAATTTGTTGGTCAGGGAACAAGAGGTTTTACTACACAGTTGAGAGCTACAACAATCATTACGAGTCAATTTTGCTAGTAGAAGTACGCGTTAGTTTTGAATTTGTTTTACTGGTTTGGGGATGTAGCCGTTTCTAATTATTTATAAAAAGCAGTGTGTTGTTAAGATAAAATGAGATGCTTCGTTGATACCATAATTTTTCTGTTTGTTATCTCCTTTCTTATTACTAGGTTTAGCGTTATTCAGAGTGTAGGCCATTTTCTCGATTTTCTTCTCCGTTGCAGAAATTTAACACTTAGATTCACCGTTAGATATAAAATTCTTTCCTTCATCCATGCCTCGGTTCTTACTTGACAATTGCAGATTGCCTCCCGTTTAATTACATCAGTGACGTCGCTGTTCTGTTTACTGTTACAGCACATTCTTCTTCTTATAAGTTATATTCTTCTTAATTTTTGACAGTACAATGGCTACGTTGCATCTTCTACAGTATACTTGGTGTGCTCTTTGGGAGAGAGTTGAGCTCTTTGAGTCCTGATGTTCCCTTTCATATTTAACAAATTTTTGGGGTAGAGGATTCCTTGTGTCTAAAAGCTCTGCATTGTTTGCACTGTGGAATCATATTTCAGTTTGTGTTTGAATTTAATTTTTATCTTTTATTCTAAATTATTAGAAGTATCACACACATATTTTCTTAACAATTTTGTCAACTCTAAATGTTATATGATTTTTCCCCTTAATGTTAGTTTTTAAAATAAAATTTCTTTGCTGCCGGTTAACACTGTAAATTCTGCAAAAGAATGATAGATTTAAAAACTATTTGACACATAGTAAAGCTCTTCGATACTGTTTCAGCATTTCCAGGCACCGTCAGTTTTATAATGCATGCTGTTGTTAATTTCCGTTTCCGTTACTCGTTGCTGACATATAACGTACACGAGGTTGCGATAAGCCAACAGTGCCAACGGAAGTAATGAATTGCTGTTGGTTTCCGCAACAAGTGTGTCATTGCGGAGCCAATTCCAAACCATAACTCAATCAAAATCCTATATTGTTTCATCTATTAGTAAAACATTGTCTTTTCCTTTAAAAAGTATAATATGTGACACTCCTATCAAAATGTTTCAACATATTTTTCATATATTTTGTTTACTTCGTAATACACATTTTAAATGTAAGCTAAATTACGAGAACAGCTTGCTTAGATTTGAGTAAACGTACTTCACGTTTAACAAGTTTTCCCCTTGTTACGCCGGATTTGAATATCAAGCGGCTAACGAACACAGGGACCGAATATCACCCGGGATAAGGTGATCCCCTCTATCAAGTGCCAATGACCTCCTTGAGGGGATAGAGAAGTGAATTATCCTAGGGGTGAGAAATCACTTCTAAAGGCGGAGGAACTGGTATACGTCAACGGCATAGGATGCAGAAGCCAAGGGGAAACCACTGCATTAAAGATCTGTTTAAGATATTTATTTGTTATCTGTTTAGGATAAAAAAAATTGCTTTCGTTATATAATTATCAGTAATGGGAGAGACTAAGTGTCAAATAGTACCAACCCTGTGTTCTTTACTATGCTTCATTAAGGCTGCCATTTTTGGGGACTGAGGTTAGGTAGCAATGTCTAATTGACTACTTCATGAAGCATATTTGACTACATCAATACGTGACATATTTATTTTTCTTCAAGCCAACTTATCTAGTAGTTTGGGAAAGAACATAAAATATTATCTTCGCGTAGATAGTACCCGTCTTCATGACACCAGTTATAACGATGAATTATAAGCCAATACATGAACACTGTAAACGGTAACAATTTAGAGGCTAGTGCATTATACGACGTAACATGTTGAAGAAAACATTAGTCATGTAATAAGTGCTAAATTTTGATGAATCTACAGTGCTCAAGAAGCGGTAAGAAAGTCATTTAATGTTGTGGAGATCTTATTCCTTTGGAGTCTGAAGTGTGTAAACAACGCAGCAGCATTCTCTGTAAATCAAATAATTTTAGCATTCATAGTAAATAGCGTAATACAAAATAAATTCGATTGAACATGAGGACCAGTAAGTCAAATTACCCTGGAAATTCAAGTAAGTAGTGGTAGGACAAATCTAAATTGTAAAGTTAAAATCCTAATAAACTAGCATAAAAATTAAGTTATTTTCATAAAAAGTTAATAACTATTTAAATTAACGCATGAAATAATAAAACGATGAAATGAAACATTAATTACTTATTATATAAAAATGAGAAGTAAACTTTCGACCATAATAGACTGTATTATCATCAATCATAAATGCGATTAACATAAAATAAGTACAGTAAATAAAATCCCAATATATTAATGTAAAGGATAAAATGTTAAAACGTTAACATTAAAATGAATAATTACCCACTCTGATAGAAGCCTATTGTTAGGTCGTAACACTATTCACAACCACTCACATTAGTTGAGATTAGCGGTTTTTGGAAGTGTTGCCGTATCAACTAAGCAAATGTGATACGGTGCCACACTAGAATTAGTAAGCTATGAATTAAGTTCCCTGATACTTGCAGTGATACGCATGAATACTTTCTAGCGAAAAATAAACATCTTCTTAATTATTATGAAGATTAAAACTTTGAAAAACAGTAAAAGGTTTATTGAATTTCTGAAACACACTGCTGATAGAGCAATCTGAATAAGATAGTTTCAGGAAAGTAATAAATCAAAGACGAACGTGATAAAAATGATGAATGACATTCATTAATTTTTAGTCGATACATGAGACACGTCAGTGAATCCTAATTATTCGCTTACTTCGTTAATGTATATTATGAAAATTTGTGCACTAAACACTTTTTGCATAATGACTTTACTTATTAAAAATAGCATCTTTTATCATAAATTGTCCTATTTTTCTTCTTCTTCCCCCCTTCTTCTTCTTCTTCTTCTTCTTCTAATTTTTTCTTCAAGAATTAGGCCTGCGGCCTGTTTCCCACACCCTGACCATGATGCCACACAGGCTCGACCACAGCCACAGATAAATCAACCATCTAGTAACTACATCCGGTGGCAAGTCACACGTTGAAGAGAGATTGCCGTTGCTTTAGCCGAGTAGAACAACCCAAGATTGTCAACATACAAACATTTTCCAACTGACGTTTTTATAACCTCTAAGATCCCGTTGATTGCTACAGTAAAAACGTTTGCCGCTCAACGGAGATCTCTGCGATACTCTATATTCCAGCTTGTGAGGGGCCGACAGTGATTTCCCGATCGGAACATAGAAAGTCTTGTCCCTTAGAAAGCTGGAGATAAATATGGGCAGATTACCTCTAATCCGCTAAACATGTAGCTGTACCATGTTGTTGTATATACACGTTTAACAAAATGTTTCTCCAACTCAAAGAATAATGCAGTCATGTGTTTTCTTTCCATGAAACTGTTTTGAACTGCATTCTCCAGATATACCATTTAACCAATAGTAGAATGGTGATTCCGGTTAGTAGAATAGTTATTGGTGTGCGGTCAGAAAACCGTGTTTTTTAACATATTTCTATGGTATGCTACTTACCATCGTCTCTAACAATTTTCCTAAATAGCACGTCAATGATACTGGATGATAGTTCTCTGCATTAAGGGGTTCTCTTTCCCGCCCTTCAGAAGCGGGACGACTACTGCTTCTTCCCATTGTTTAGGGTAGTTTCCTTGTGTCCATGTGGCATTATTAAATGCCAGAAATGTAACCATAATTTTATGTCTTTTTAAAAGAAGTCTATAATTAACTGTAAAATAAATTTTTATATTTTCTTCTTGTGACTTCTAATATTAAAACTACGAGTTATCTTTTTTTGTACTACAATAAGATAAGGCACATGTCATATTTTACTTTATTCGTATAAACCATAGTAAACAAAATAGTTTATGTACAAGAATGATTAATAAATTGCTGTTTTTCTGTCCTTGATATTTATATATTAATTACACATACACTCCATATAAAATCATATACTTTTCCGTTTACAAGCAAATACTGGTACATTCATTATTAATCTTTAACGCGTTGTTGAGGTAGCTTAAATAAGACACAAAAGAGTCATACTGATTAACAATCGTACCTAATCTGACAGGATTCGGCACTAGTTAATTTGCAAATAATAACGTGTGTTTCTTTAAAATAAAATGTTGTGTTACGTGTAATGAGTAATGTTATGGCATTCGAAGTCGTTACATAGAATATATCTCTATTTACAGAAGTAACTGTAAATGCTTTAAATTTTTAAAGAAAGAAAACATATAAATGAGAAAGAAGTTATTTCTAGAATTTGTGTTATTCGGTTACATTTAAATGTTTACCTATAATGTATTTTGTTTAATGTAAAAGTATATATTTTTATACGTTCTTGAAGTGTGTGACTATAAAGTAACACATGTATCTGTATACGTAAAATGTTAAAAATTCTACTTAATTGTAAATAACTCGTAACACAAAATAAATACGCTTACAACTTTATTTCATTGAAAATGTTTGCTCTTCAGCTATAATTAATTGCATGTTTATACAAAAATAGGATTATAAAAATGTGCAAGTGATTTTGTTACAATATTAATGGCTCACTGTACTAATAACATATTTCAAAGAGTATCTTTACTTTTGTAAGTTTTATGAAGTTAGTATAAAAGTAATTAATATATAAACTTACTGAGGGTTTATAGAATACGTAAATCACTTTACGCAATACAAAATACAAATGGCATAGACATAACAGACTGGTAGGAAATAAACCAAGCAACGTTAATAACAAATTAAAGACTTCAAATTATTTAACTTTAAAACTTTCTTAGAGTCTACTGAATAATTTGGTCTATAAGCTAGCTAATGATATCGCAAACCTCCAGCAGAATACCACTGTCTGTATCTATAAAGAAAGTATTATTTTAGTTCATTTCACGCCTGTCAGATAAGCCATTATCACCCTGTCAAGAAATTCAGATAACTTAAAAATTTAATAAAATGTAGATATGCAAAACACAAGAACACACACACACTTGGAATACGACAGAAGAAACACGTTTACCCGTCCAGGTGGAAACTCACAAATCATGAATGCTGAGGAAGTGAATGAGAAAAAGTAAAATAACAAAACTCATTTTGCAACAAAAGTCATGAAATGCAGGCTGCAATTTCTCGCTTCAGTTTTCAGCTGAGGATCAGCTCTGCTGCTAATGTTCTCCTTCCGCTCACTTTAACTTTAGCCGCTCGGAATTTCTACGAAGAGTTCGCACCGCAACTGTACAATTGTACAGCACTCCGTGTACACAACGTACATATTATTTTACTTTTTGCTGTAACAACTGACTACGCTCAGATGAGAGTAAATACAATTACAAAAAAGCATACCAAGACAGATAACTAAACACGTTGATGACAATTTGTAAATATAAAAAATATTTAGTGCATAATGCTGATTAAATCTATCCCATCGTCACCCACAAAGTGTTTCCAATTCGTAGAAACGTAATTGAATGCCGTACTACCTAATTAACTGGCATCAATCAATAACCCTGTAAATTATACAGTGACAAGTGTGTTGCCATGTAACACTACACCAACACACACCAATTATTAGACACCAAATATTATACACATTAGTAAAGTTATTCAGAATAATTTCCATGCATGCTTTTGTACGCTAAACATAGACAATGTGATATGTTTTTCTTTTCATAAAATTGTTTGATTTGTACGTAATGAATTAAAGTATTAAAAAAATATGTAACAAATGTGCAACGTGTTTACGACATCTGCATACACTTATCTGAGTTGCGGTAAATAAAATTACCTCAAATAGGAATTGGAGTATAGCGAAAACAAATTTATTTTATTTCAAGGAATTTTTTGTAGAAGTGGAGAATTTAAGTTGCGTATAAAAGTAAAAGAATAAATAAAATAAATGTAATATTAAAACACTTCATATTAATTAAAATTAAATATTATTACTGAATCTTTTATTGAGATGCTAACGATTATTGAATAAATAATAGTCAAATATTTAAAGTTGTGTTTTGTTCAACTAAAATTGCTTTGCAATATTTAAAATATTAATTAAAAATTAAAAGTTACACAAATTAGAGACCTATTGCCTGTATTTATTAAAAGTCTGCAGATTTTGCAACATATACACAAGAAATTTGAGTCGTGAAATAAAGACGTGAAACGTAAAATATGACGAACGGAATGCACTAATTTAATCAGACTTATTACGTGCCTAACGGCATGTCAAAGTATCCTGAACATCAGATTAATTACTACAGTAAAATTAAGTGATTCAGTATAGGCAATGAGCATATTGTCGTTTTTGAAATAAATTATAACATATCATAAATGAGCTAATAAAATTTGTGCACGGGAAGAGACGTAGAGGATTATTTAATACACATTATAAATTCTATGATATAACCAGGAAAAGATCTTTAAAATGTTTAAAGATCCTGATTATGATCCTGATTTTGGAGTGACTTTTTATTAAACAAACAACTCATTAAAAATTATGCAAACATCCAAATGCTTAATGAAGAGATTACAAATTTGAAAAGTAATACTGGCAATGATGATAAACCTAATACAAAATGTATTAAAAACTTCATACTGTTATGCCAAGATGTAACCCAGCAAGTATGAAAGATTTCTTTTATACTTGCTGGTAGATAATAATATTTTGTTAGATTCCAGGAAGAGCAAATAAATCAGATTTCACTGAATAAACACACAAAGAAGATCAACAAAGTTGTTTAGCTTGAAAAAACACGATTCTTGTCGTTTTCCTCAAATAATACACGCTCATATCCTACAGCAATTTTATAATATAAACAGAAAAACTTATTATTATTTGTAGCCTTATAAATCTTAAGGTATCAAGGTTTCTCCTTAATTGCATCGTTAGTATAATCACAAGAATCAAAGATGGTGAACAACACTCACTTTGTGTATGTTAAAACCTATCGTAGAAATGAAAAGGTGGTAACAGTTTTGGGACTAGTTTGTTAACACGCTCAACGGACTAAATTACAACGACTACGTAACAATGCATTCTAGTAATTAAAAAATACTAGCCATCGTCCTTAATCTTTAACAGAATTAGTAAAACACCTTGCGGTAGAAGAGGATTAGAAGAAGAAGAAGAAAAAGAAGTCAACTACTTGACTCTTTACTAGAATCAGTAACATGCTCAAGGAGAGAAAATGTTTAAAAATCAACTTAGAAATACGGGAAAATTAAACTTAATATTCTAGATGACTTATTCTGTATAAGATTATTTTCTTATACAGGTAAGTATAAGAAACCACTTGATGTTAGACTCAAATAGATCTTTGGATCCCCTGTTTCAAATAGTATTTATCAACAGTCTCTTCTCTTGTGAGTTACATTAAATACTAGCTTCTACGTAAAAAAAACTACACTGTTGCAGAGTAAATATATTATTTATGTGTCAGGCGTTTTCAAAGTCCCAGATTTAAATTTAGAACTGTAACAATTGAAACTGCTACTCTGTTGTATACCTCAAAATCTAAAACAAATTTAATACGTTAAAACATTATGCAACGCAACAAAACAAAATATACAACATAACATATATAAAATTAATGAAAAAAAATAAATACAAAATATAATGGTCACTATTTCTCTCTATTGATTACATTACTTAAAATGTAGAAATAACCTTCCAGTATAGAAATCCCCGGCCACGATGCCGCCGTATGGTCATCTATCCGAGATTCCGTACTCATGCATGAGACGCAACCATTCGCTTTTGAAGTGAAGCTACGATGTTATAAATACATGACTGCACCGCAGGGTTAGGAAAACGTTCTTAATTTAAAATAAAATATTAAGCTTTAGATTGAAGATAATTATTGTAGTAATCTTTAGGATACTTAGATTCAACATATTTAATAATACAGATATTAAAGAAACTTATAACAATTGTAAAGAAAATAACCTTAACAAGTACACTAACCTTTGAAACAAGTAAAAATAAAACTGTTAATTATACTGTGACATATTAAATTTTAATAACATTGAGTGCATATTTTAAAAATTTTTGCTAAAAGTTCTGTCTGCTTTCTGCTTAAAAACACATTATTATTTGTATTTAAATATTTCCAAATATAGTAGATATAGTAAAAGCTTAGGGGTGAAATTATACGAGATATCGGGAAATCCTAACAACTATCTTAAGATTTATATTTAAAATCATTTTCGAAATGAAATATTACCATAGAAACTACTTCTTTCTACTTACTGCTTCAGCCTTAACCACAGTACTGTGGTCACTAACGTATACCACCTCACGTTATCGCACTCGATTTTCACTGATGATGGAAGTCGATGGCATTGCCGAAACGTCTGGTTTTGTAGAAAACATTGGACTACGTCCAAATATCCCGGGAAGGAATTTTAACAAAAACTACTTCTTTGTTGCCGATAACGTTGTACACATATATATAAAAAATATGCATAAAATTAATGGCTTGTATAAGTTAATGATTGATCTCCATTAAGTAGTGCTCAAGTTTCCAAAGTTTTAATATTATGATGTCCGTAATTAAAACATCAGAGCAGGTTTAGTGTGTATGAGGGTACACCGTGGACAAAAATTTTCAACATTTCCTATTGAGCGTTGCTTAGAGTAAAACTGCGAATCTACAGTGTACGTTTCATAGAACAAACACGCGGAAAAGAAGGAGCGCTCCGAAGTCACTCATGGACCCTCAGCATCTTGCAGAGGGTTCATTCCCTAAAGACGAAAATCTGTCTATGAATCGTTCCTCTGTAAACACGTGCAGTTACACTGCCCAGCGATCCACAGGAAGCAAATCGCTATCCACGCTGGACACTTTTTCGGCTTGCACGCGTTATGTTGGTATGGGTTTCGGCACTTTCCATTTAAAAAGCGTGCAAATGTAAGAAAATAAACATGAATGAGGCCATAAATAACGCAAATTGTGTGTGTGTGTGTGTGTGTGTGTGTGTGTGTGTTCCCTGCCTTTTTATTGCGGTAGTCATAATAATAAAATGGAAACGTAAACATTACATAACTGAGATATGCTTGCCTGCCACGAACGATATATTTTCTCTCATATATGATTTACATTAAAATGAAAAAATTATAATTTTATTGCCTGGCAACAAAATTTTTTTATTTTTAACAATTACCATTGTTTGAAAAAGTTTAAATGAATTTTCAAGTACTTTACTGTTGTTAAAACGTAAAAGGTTGCAGGTAAACTACCCCTTCCCCTTAACCGATCTTCACCAAAATCAAAAGGCCTTGAGTTCTCTACAATTCAGTGATGTATGCAAAAAATTATTTGATTCTGTTTGAATATGCGGTAGTTATCGTTCGTCATAGAAAAAATTACCCTTGTTAAAACATTAAACGTTGCCGGTAAACTACCCCTTTCCCTTAACCGATCTTCACCAAAAACAACAGATCTTTAGAACTCCATAATTCAGGGCTGTATGCGAAACATTATTTGATTCTGTTTGAATTTGCGGCTGTTATCGTTTGCCAAAAAAAATTACCCTTGATAAAAAAAACCGTTGCTGGTAAACTACCCCTTTCCCTCAACCGATCTTCACCAAAAACAATAGGTCGTGAGTACTCTACAAATCAGGGCTGTATGCAAAAAATTATTTGATTCTGTTGGAATTTGCGGCTGTTATCGTTTGCCATAGAAAAAAAATCTACAGACACACAGACAGACAGACAGACACACACACATACACTTTTCAAAAAACGACTTTTTTCATGTTTTGAGTGTAGTATAATCATAATCTGCAATAATCTCGAACACGATTTTTTTTGCCATCACCATACTTCCATTTCCTTAAGGAATATGGAAGTAAAAACACACATGTTAAAAGCAGAAAACAAAGAGTTTGATGCAATTATCTATTTTATATTTCTCGTCTAAGTCAAATCCATTAATTATATCCTTAAGAGACACGCACAAGAAGCACGAACTTTTCTATGGACGTAAGCATTTTGTCCAACGCGGTAGGTTAGATGTTCAAAAGTTCAGCAACAAACGTAAATTTAATTCTCACTATGTTGTGTGTTCCCTTAATTATTCCTTAAACTGACATTCATGTAGTATTTTTCCGTTAGTAACCGTTAGTAACCGTTAGTAAGAAAAAGTATATTCAAACAAATTTTATATCAATAAAACTGAAAAGTGTCGATACATTTGCCATTTATCTATGTTAAGGGCTACGAGTTTTTCATCCCCAATAAATGATCGTATTTCATCGCAGCTAAATATATCTTAATCGCTGTCACATGAAATTTCAATTATTTCACTAGTTATATTTTTATTTAAGCATAATAACAAAGGCCAATACAAATTAACATCAACACTAAGATTCTCTAACTGTCAAAACATTTTAGTTAAAAAAGTGTTATTATGTTGACGTAACAGAAGACTTGTGTTTACAGAAGACATTGTCCACAGGGTTTAATTTAATTTTATAAACAGCATATCGTTCAAAATTAATATTTTTCATTACAAAAAACACACACAGACATACACACATATATTATTACCAATAATAATATTCTTGTTTCTTTTATACAAAAATATATTTTGTATATATATAATTCCAATGTTTTAAAAGTGCGTAAACTGTCATCTACAGAATATACAATATTTTTATATTAACTATTACATAAATACTAACCATATACTATATACTATAAAATATACTAAAATAAAACGCATTTACTATTATGAAAACTAAGAGAAGACACGAGAAATACATAGACAAATCACTGTCTACTTATATGTTTGAGTCAATTAATATGGTTTAGTGTACTTGTTAATAAAAAACTTTACCAACACAATAATCATGTGTTGGGAAAATTTATGTGGGTGAAGAAGGGCTTGCTATGGGTAACCCTCTCAGCCCCTTGGCCTCTGAAATATTTATGGATTATTTAGAAACCAAAATAAGAGCTCATCCGTATTTTAAATTGATCATGTTTTGGTACAGATATGTGGATGATGTGTTGGCAATCTTTCTTGGTACGCGTAGGCAATTAAAGAATTTTCTTAATTTTATTAACGATTTACATAGAAACATAAGCTTTACAATAGAAATTGAAGTAAATGATAGTATTAACTTTTTAGATCTTTCAATTACAAAACAAAATAATAAACTCAATTTTAGCATTTTCCATAAACCTACGCATACGGATATGGTTATACACAACACGTCTGCACATCCATACTCACACAAGTTAGCAGCTTTTCATAGTTATATTCATAGACTTATTAGTATCCCACTTTTAGATTCAGATTTTCAAAAAGAACTTAACATTATAAAACAAATAGCAGTTAACAACGGTTATCAGTCAAGTCTAATAGATCAGTTGTTGAATAAAAAACTATATTTACAAACATTAAGATTGGTGTATCCTATTCCAACACATAAGGAAACGTTCCACACACTTAATTACATAGGTACTGTATCGAATAAAATTGGTAAATACTTTACTCAAAAACATGTAAATATAGCTTTTAGGACGAAATCTTCTCTTGGTAGATATATTAAGAATAATAAGAGTAAAGTAGAGAAACTCCAAATGTCAGGAGTATATGAGTTATCGTGTGGGTCTTGTGACAAAATTTATATTGGCCAGTCTGGAAGGTCTTTTTCAAAAAGAATGTACGATCACAATTACAGTTTGAGATATCAGGATGGTAAATCTAATTATGCGAATCATTTGTCGGAAAAAGATCATAATTTTAATGATAACTTTAAAATTTTACATGTATTGGACAAAGGTAAAAAACTTGATTTACTTGAAGCCCTTGAAATTAATAAGCGTAAAGATTTAGGTTTGCTTTTGAACAACCAAACTGATTTAAATAGCTCTCCGCTTTTAAATTTGAAATTATATAAGTAAATGTATGTTCCTTTCTAATTTGTATATAGTTGTGTATATGTAATGTGTATTGTTTAATGTTCGAACTTATGTCGATTATCGTTTCTCATAGCACTGGCTTTATGTAATATTTTATTATACGTAACTAGTCAGCTCTTACCATCTGAAGAAGGCACTGTGTGCCGAAACAGCTGTCGTGGTATATTAATTTTTTTAAATATATGACGAGTGAAAATCACGAAAACAAGTTTTTAGTTTTCTTTTATTCTTTAATTTTTACTGTGTAAACAAGTTCAACGATTACGATTAAAAAATTACGTAAATAGCAACAGCACAGACGACAATGAAAAGTATATGAGCGGCGTTTATATCATTTAAATTATAATTAAAATTAATTATTATTAACTCAAGTAATAAATTATGCTCAACAAAAATCGGTACTTTCATGGTTTTCTTATCGCAAAAGTGTTGTTAGATTTGGTATCTAACATTTACAGTTTTCTTACGGATAAACAAGAAGTTATTCCATTGTCTAAAATCTGTAAAATGTAAGAACTGTAAATGACGTATTACTGTAAAAAAGTTGTAGTAGTCGTAACAATTCCATTAAAAAAATATATACATAAACGTGTTACATTATTTTAAATATCTATTTATTAATCTAGTAATTTAAATATCTGTTTGTGGCGTAATTCTTTAACACGCACGTCTAAGGTTGGTCACGTAGGGCTACTGCAGATCACGGTTTATATGTGATTACGTACAAACGCGATAGACGTGACCGGATTAGAGCAACATAACTTCACTGGCATTACCATGCTAATGTAACTCACTTAATCATAAATTAACCCAATAAAAAATGGTTACACACGTCCTAAATGAAGGTTGTGGTAACCAGAGGTTCTGTTACTGATGTACAAACGGTGCAAGGCGTTGTACAACTTGGCTCTGCCATGACAAACTTGTTCAGGATACCAATCGCGTTTCGTTACATACGCTGGCAATGTAGACTTACGCTACAACATTGTGTATAAGACGTCACATGTTAACACGAGAGGTAGCCTTACTGTAAACTAACTGAACTACATGAACACGGAAACGGAAATACATGAAATCGTACATTGTAATCGTGGCGTTTTGTGAAATGCCCCAATATCAGTCAAACGTTAAAATCAAACCACACTCACACACACACACACACACACACACACACGTGCGCACAAATTTACGTAGCCGGAAAATGTATTTGTTGTTTGTCTACTGGAAATGCGTCATAATAATAATTTAACGAATTCATAAAAGAAATAACACCAAATTACAAATGTAAATTATCTTATTCAAATAATTACGTCTTTGTAGATAACTTCTTAACACAAGTTCTGTTGTCACAGTCGTAACACAAAAAGACGTGAACTTCTGCAATCGTTATCACTCAAAAACTGACATTTCAAACATTTGAAGCTCCTGTGTGTTTCATATGACTTATCTTACCATTGCATAGTAAGAAGAAAACAAAACTCTGAATAGAGTAGAAAAGGTTATCAAAAATGTAAATAAAGGATTTAAACATTTTTTCCGCAGCTGTGGTGTAACAAATGGCATAACCACGTCTTTTCCACATTTATATTAACTCTCTCTGATACCCACCCACTAACGCTTTCTCTCTCTCTCCCCCTCTCTCAAATACACACATACATGCGTGGGCGCGCGCGCGCGCACACACACACACACACGCACACACACACACACACACACACACACACAATGACATGGAATTATATTGTACTGTTAGGGGTATTACCTTACAGCTGGGAGAATTTCTGTTTACAAAATAATATTTCTGCGAGTATAAAAAGAAAATTACAGGTAAAAAATTTCCTAAAACCACTACTTTAAACTCAACTACTACTACTTTAAACTTACTTTAAACTACTTTTTTTACTTTTACTCATCCCTAGATGTTAATAATTTATTAATAATTTATAAATAAAAAATAAAAAATTATAATAACATTAATTTTTAATAATAATTTTTTAATTTAATTGTTAATAAAATTAATAAAATAAATGTAAAAAAAATTACAAGTTTTATTTCTTAAACGGATAACAATAAAAATAAATTTGTGTTATTTGTAAAATAAGTAAAGTATGAATTCAAAGACGTTTTTCATTAACAATATGCTTACACTTCCTCACATACTTCCAAAACAACAAAAATTTATTATATTTATAGGAGTGTATTGTACAAGTATTCCATATGTTACACATTATATAATATGTGTATGGAATATGCAATTATTATGCCAGTAGCAGACTATTGAGAAGCAAACGCATTAGTCGCAGCACAAAAATAAAAATATATAACACACTTATCAGACTAGTTGTTACTTATGGACTTGAGACATGCACATTTACAAAAAACGAACAAGTAACACTAAGAAGGTTTGAAAAAAAAGATCGTAAGACTTGTTTATGGTCCGGTTAAAAAAGATTACGAATAGATAATAAGAAATTACCAGGAGACAGATGAGCTATTCAATCATGAAGACATTGTAAGATTCATTAAGGCTCAACAAATACAATGTCTAGGACCTTTAGAACGGATGGATGACCAGCGTATGCCACCGAAAATCTGGAGGGCGTAAGTCTATAAAAGCAGAAAGAGAGCTGAAATGGTTGAATAGTTGGAACCTAGGATACGATAGTTGCATGATGTGCTAGAAGACCCCGGAAGAACGGGTTGCTAGTGGTGAGGGGTTACAATGAGATGGCAATTGACTTTGGAGAAGATTGATGTTGGAAACGAGGGCTCACGTTTCCCTATTGGGCTGTAGCGCTGAAGAATAATACGCGTAATTGCGCAGCTATTCATTTATTTCCATTAAAACAGAATATTAATTATATATTCCTTGAATAGAAAGAATACACAGAAAAGTAAAAAAAAAGAATTTTAAATAATTTTTTCTTTTTCTTATAGTTAACATAAAAGCACAGAAGTAAGTTATTTAAACGCATAGGTTACTGACATAACGCAATTACAGATTGCAAAACATAATTTTTAAAATAGCATTTTTGTCAAATTGAGAGACGAGAGTTGCAAACAAAGAATTTTCAAACCCTCACAAGTCCGTTGATCAAGTGTGCTACCTTTTAGGAAATAATTTGAATAAAATTTTTTAGATAAAAAGACAATTTGAAAACAAGAACATAACTTCTACATTTGTAAAACACATTAGTCTTTGATAATAAATGTTTCATGTTTGTAATTTGTTCCCTAAGTGATAATAGTTGACTTATTTTGTTTAATAACTTTTAACATCCTATCAGTGACTCATATCACAAAATTTATTTTTAAGCACATGTTTATCTTTAGGAAGTGTTTAAGAAAAGAGAGGCGGAAGTAGAAAAGATTGGGGGAGAAAAGGGGAAGAGGCTGACAGATAGGCAGGCAGACAGAATGGATAGAAAATCGAGAGAGAGTGAGGAAAAGAGAGAGAAAGAGAAAGCGTGAGAGAGAGAAAAATGGACTGTACGGTCTCTTCCTTTAACCTTGTAAATATCGAAAGCCCCTTCTTTTACATCCATTCTTTCATTAATAATTCGTTAATCGGTAGATGGGAAAGCATGAAGGTTTTTAGGAAAAAGATTTATGAACAGGCATAGGATTCTTAATATTGTATTATGTGTAAATATAGTCTGCCTATTGGTTTTTAATGACATTCGTATATCATTGTTAGCGTTTCGTTTTGTTACTGCCGTACTTAAGTTGTTCTTTGTCTGATTTCTCGTGAAATTTTTGTTACCGTCTTCCTTACATTTGTTGCCGTCTGAAAAAGACTGATAAATACAAGTTGGTTTGTTTCAATCAGGACACCTGTACACAACCGGTAATGCGTGCAATTTGTTGGTGTCAGATGTGTTTCCCACACAATCTATTCTCAGTATTTATGGAAACAAACTCTCTCATTGAATGACTACTGTGATTAAGCAAAGCACAGTTATTTACCCAGGCTTGTTTTTTATTCAGGACGGCATGTATTTCTGCTTACGTTATTGTGTTTGTTGTATTACGTCAGTATTATATCAAGTTACAGTTTCAATACTGTTACATTATTATATGTTCAGTAGTAACCACCACAGTCCAATTCAAAATATTCACAGTCGATTTGTGACTAATCCATTCTTCAGAACAAGTTCTAAAATACCCACTGTACTACTTTCCTCTTTGAGACAAAAAATTTTAAATAAACTACTCAAAATATAATCCGACCGTAAATTTAGAAAGAGGAAGATCCCAATTTGAATATTAACAATAGACTGTTACCTATACACTATATTATTCTAGATACTATAAATAAGTATCTAGCTAAGTATCAAACGGTGACACTTTCCTGTGTACGATGTAATATGATTACCAGCGTTACTCTTTAATGCGGTTAGCACTTAAGGAATCATGTAAGCATATCGAAACAAATATACATCGCACAGTGCATGTGCATGAGATAATGTATTTTGTTTCAAATGTATTTCTAAGTTGTCTATTCCTCTAGTAGGAGACTGTTTCCTTTTTATTGGCGTTACCTCCTCTTTCAGATACCAGTTGTAATATCCTGGATGCAAACTACAGTTGACGTAATTGTTTTTTCCTTTAGACTGCGGCATATAAGTACTTTTTCTGCTTATATGCTATAACTATTCTCACGCTGAATTTAATCAGCTCTCCAACACAAGCACCTACTCCCTCACACTGGTCAACTCACTAAGTTTCTACTTTACACCGACTTTGATTCATAAAGTACACATATTGTTCCGCTCGTGTCAAAAATTATGAAACTAATTTAGACATTGTGCATTATAAAGTATAGTTTTGTGTTTTATTGAAATTTTGTTTATTTTAGTGCCTTTTAATTGTTCATTGTTTAAAACCATTAACCCGCATAGAAGAAGGGAATAAAAATAAGTAGATTTCAAGAATGTACCTTCAGGATCTTTTACGAAGCGACCAAACACTATCATAAGTGAAGTGTTTAGTAACATCTAGAAGCAAGAACGGCAGCGAGTTCTTTGTCCCTTCAATGTTTGCAGCACATAACATCAGAAATAAATTTAATACCTAAATTTAGAAATGACAAATAACATTACAACCCCCTGAAGACAATACTAAATTTCTTTTTTATGCCGTCACAGAAGTTGAAAGCTCACAAAAAGTGGATCAGATCACTTATTCAGGAAATTTTCAATAAGTGTGATGTGCGGTCCACGTTTTATGATCGTAGAAAATATTCACCTAGTAAAAGAACATAAAATTCGTCGCCAGTAAAAGTAGGTTTCACTAAAGGATACGTCTTTGCATGGACAATCTGAAGGAAGTGATATGACTTTAGGAACCGCACTCAGTTATGTATCCATTGAAGACTTGATGAAATGCGTGTGCCATGCTGAGTAATTCAGAATTATTTTCTGAAAGGTCTTCACAACGGTAATATGAAACCCATAGTGCCAAGGATGGGCCAGACGTCAGTGATGACGAAAAAAGTGTTTAAAACTGAAGAGATCAGTAATTAACACTTATAGCCAATAAATAATGTAATAAAAAATATTATTTGACGTTTTCAACAACCAAGTATAATATTTTTTAATAACAGGTAAAATCTATATAATTTTGTATTTAAAGATATTTATTTAAAAAAAATGTTAATTTATAATTGCTTTTGAAACAGCATTCAGTATAAAATATACAAAATATCCAATACCATTTTATATAGTCGACAAGTGGTAAAAAGTCCAAAGGTAATTTTGTTGCGTATATTATTTGACTTTCAATAACTATTTCTACACCGTTATCTGTAGCGTTTGTTTCCTTCCATTTTAAAGGTTGTTTTAAGAACGAATGGCAGATTTATGAGTTTATAGTCTACAACTATAAACACTTCTTGTCAACAGTATGATTTACTGTTATGAGTCAAGGTACTGTAGAGGAGGCAAATAAATAACAATCAGCCGTGAATCCCAGAAGTAAACGGAGTGGTGTAGGAGGCGAGCGCTGCCCGACATTGAACTACTTACTTTTTTCAAACGTTCTATGGAAGAAACCCGACTAAGTGTAGTGTGACAAAATATTACTTAAGCCAAATCTATTACAAGCTCTAGTCGCATAATTGTCTTACAATTTTACAGTCTGATTCTAAAGAAGTCATACAAAAAGCAGAGAC
Source organism: Magicicada septendecula (assembly GCA_034769895.1). Classification (NCBI taxonomy): domain Eukaryota; kingdom Metazoa; phylum Arthropoda; class Insecta; order Hemiptera; family Cicadidae; genus Magicicada; species Magicicada septendecula. The sequence continues at coordinate 230,065,786 of CM068367.1, forward strand.
AAACTAGTAAAACAGTTTATTAAGTTAAAAAATGTTTTAGTTTTTTGAAGCCAAAATATGAGGCAAGTAATTTTCCCACGATTCATGGCGGAAAAGACGCTTAAAGTAATTCAAAGAAGAAGAAGAAGCGAAGAAAGAAAAGAAAGTAGTAAACTCGGAAAATATGTAGTATCTCATTTGTCCAAATACAAAACAATTCTACTCTTTTCGTTACAAGTTAATAAGATTAGATTTCCTACATTTCATTAAGTAGCATTAATTAATGTGAAATTAATGTCGGAGTACTGATAATGCACATTCTTGTTTATATGTGAAGTTTTGCGCCCAAAGCGATTTAACGTATAGATGTTTCTTCAAATACAGTTCCTTCCCTATCATTGCTGCAAATAATGTGTGAATAATCAGAGCTTGGTACGCATACAATTATAAACCTCGTGTAATACTTACAGGCACTACGTTTCGTTGCAAAAAGTCATTACGAGTAGGGGAAAATGGGGGTTCTGACTCACTTTCACTTTCTATCAGCTGGACCACAGCATCCGCGACTTTTTCGCGGATCTGTGTCAAGTTCCGCGACTTTTTCGCGTATCTGGACCACAGCATCCGCGATCCGCGGCTGGACCACAAAGATCCGCGACTTTTTCGCGGATCTGGACCACAGCATCCGTGACATTTTCGCGGATCTGGACCACATCATCCGCGATTTTTTCGCGGGAGGATTCAAACGTGTATATATATATGATCAGGGTAGCCAACCCTTTGTATTATTATTATTATTATTATTATTATTATTATTATTATTATTATTATTATTATTATTATTATAGTGTATAGATATTTTATATGAGCAGGTTTGCCAACATTTTCCGTGGCGGGGGAGGGAAATTCAAACGTGTGATACATTATTAGCAACACGTTATAATGTATATATATACCTATATGTGTGTGCGGTTAGTCGATCGTGACGACGACGACGACGACGAAATCAACTTTCAATGGCGGAAAATTCAAATATGATAAGGGTAGCCAACCCTTTGTATTATTATTATTATTATTATAGTGTATAGATATTTTATATGAGCAGGTTTGCCAACTTTTTCTGTGGCGGGGGGAGGGAAATTCAAACTTGTGATACATTATTAGCAACACGTTATAATGTATATATATACCTATATGTGTGTGCGGTTACGACGAAATCAACTTTCAATGGCAGAAAATTCAAACATTGATACATTAAGCGGTCTCCCTAAATCATATGTTATGTTCAAACCGTTTCTCCTCTCTCTCACTCTCTCTCTCTCTCTCTCTCTCTCTCTCTCTCTCTCTCTCTCTCTCTCTCTCTCTCTCTCTCTCTCTCTCTCTCACTGTGTACATTGAGTAGAGTAGTCGGTGTGATGGTTAAATAATTTTAGCTCACAGCCTCTCTCTCACTCTCCCTCTCTCTCTCTCTCTCTCTCTCTCTCTCTCTCTCTCTCTCTCTATCTCTCTCACTCGTTGTCAAAACGTCGACTTCATTTTTCTATTTATCAAATAATTAATTAATATTTTTATAATGCAGGATGTATCAGTCAGTGTGATTGATCCTTGTTAGGGGGTCATTGCCCCGTCTGTATATGAAATTAGAAATATATATTTGACAAATATTAACTGTGTGTGCGTGTGTTGTTGTCACTGAGTATCGAACTACTTACATGTGTCCTCTCTCTCTCTCTCTCTCTCTCTCTCTCTCTCTCTCTCTCTCTCTCTGCGTACATTGTACAGATTTTTTTTTTTTTTTTAATGTAATTGTATGTATATCGTTACAAATGACGAGTAGAAATCCAATCCTTGAAGTGTTTAATAAGTAAATTGTATGTATATATCACTGAATAATAATAATAATAATAATAATAATAATAATAATAATAATAATAATAATAATAATAATATAATCGTTCTAGTGTTAACGTTTGCTGCAACAGTTCCTCCACAGGTAACGCATTTACAAAATAATTACACATAGGTTCAGAGGTGTATAGTGAAATAAATTAAAATTATACACGCATGTGGTTACAGATGAAAAATAGAAATTAATTTCTTCAAGTCGTTGAGAGCTTCACAATAATGCTAGTCTATTGTGTACATGTGTTTAGTAAGTAAATTGTATGTATATATTGCTGCAGACGACGGTGGTTGAAATTCATACAAATCTTCTGATGTAACGGTTCCCACAAGTAATACAGTTCATAAAAAATAAAAAATAATTGTACACATGTTCAGAGGTGTATAGTGAAATAAAGTCATAATTATTGGCAAGGTAACTAACTACCGTTCTGTGCAAAGCGGAGTGTGCTCTCTCTCTCTCTCTCTCTCTATCGGGTGAACGCACGTATTTAGCGGACAGTGACATGAGTTTACACCGATTTGGAATTAGAAAGTGGGTAGTCCTAAAATACACACACACATAAAGCCGCTCCCACTACGCATCGATATACGTGAATAACTGCAATAACTAGGTCTCATTTTGTGTTGAGACTTCATGGAACACTCGCATTTGAAATCAACCTTCGCGTACATCTGTATTTAAAGAGCTAAGTACACAAATATTTGTTAATACATTAATAAGTGAACAATGTTAATGAAGTTACAGATTTTTACATAAAAAAAAATTATCATGTGAGTTATTTAACAACGGACTGAAGTTATAAGCGGATAAGTTCCGAAAACAGTGTTCGATATGTCGACGTCTGCTACAATTTCAATAATTTATTCTCGTAAATTATCTGTCTTAAAACATTATCAGACGTGTTATTTATTGAATTTAATGCGGAACTTGTACAACTAAGTAAGTGTGTGTTTGAATGTAAATTAACTGATTTTAGACATCACGATAAAACATTATCAAGCGCGTTATTGAACTTTAAAAAGTCAGTCTGTTGTTAAAAGAGTATAATTTGAGTAAACAATGTTACGTGTGTGTGTTTGTGTGTGTGTGTGATCATATTACTATACATGTAGCAATTTCAGAAATTTATTCTCACAGTACTTTATTACACTACTAATCGAATGTATATATATATATATATATATATATATATATATTAGGTATACTCGAATTCCCTATAGACAACACCTTACATTTAAGGGTACGTGTGCGTGAACATTGCTCACTACTTTGACGCAAGTAAGTAAAAAAAAAAATAAATCTATGTACATTACGTTTATGACAAACATGTGGTAGACTATGTAGTGGGAGGGGAGTGAACAATAATAATAATAATAATAATAATAATAATAACAAAGTGTGTTAAATACATTTATTAAAGTACATTCACAACACAAAGATTATTGTTACATGTATAAAATATATTTAAACTAGTTTTACAATCAAATACATACACACACAGCTCCAAGATTATATATATATATATTGCTCCAAGTATAAAAATATATTTAACTAGTTTTACAATTAAAAAAATACATACATACACACACCCACAAGTATGAAAATATATTTAAACAAGTTTACAATTAAATTACGCACACACACACACACACACATACATACATACATACAACTCTAAGATTATATTGTTACAAGCATGAAAATATATTTGAACTATTATTTACAGAATATGTATAAAAATAAGACTTAAACACGTCTATGTACTGTGTTGGACAAAGGTTTATATTCAATAAGCGAATCATGTAATATTAAACAGTAGGCTGCGGTGTGTGCGGGGAAATTCTCCGACGCCTCAAATTCCAAACGCACATCACCCAGTGATGTTTTAAGCGATTCATCCTGTCTGCTACAATCGAATACAAACAGCGGAGATTTTGATTTGAATAATGTCGGTGAGAGTAGTGGGTTGGTGTCCAGCCGATGGTAATATGAACTCTGAAAACGGGCGTACGTATTGTACATTAACGCAAAACGGTCTTTTCCAATATCCGAGTTTAAATTATCGTAAGGATAATACTTGTCGTTTAGAAACAGTCTCGCATTGGTAACGTTACAGTGATCGAATTCATCAGCGTGTGCTGTCGGTACATTCTTTCTTGCCGTCTGAAACGCTAATACAACAAAGCGCGGTTTTTCTAGCTGACTAGAAGTCTTAATGTTCCAATTCTGACTTTTAGTTTGTGGCAAGACGGGATACTCGTGCAGTACCCACGTCCTAAATGCTATAGTTATCGGGTGGTCTTTCTCTATGAGTCGTAACAGCGGCAATCTGTACACGTTAGCCACATGAACGTACGGCATTTTCCAATAAAGTTTATTCAGTTCCAGAACGCAATTAGCAGCCGTTTGTCCGGTTGCTAATACTGTAGCGTTTATATCGGTAGATGTGCGTAGCAGTATAAGTTCTTGTTTCACATTTAACACAATGCGTGTATAGTCTTCAGCGAACCCCATTAACATTTTCAGCGGAATACAGAAGTTGAATTCGCCGTCACCGTTCACTTTTAGCACGTTCGAGGTTGGGGCCGCCCAACCCGCATTTTCCATTGCGCCACACCCGCCGTTGTTGTTGTTGAGTGATAGAAAAGTTTTAATAGTCGACGTGATGCCGACGTTTCTGGTACGATCCACTTCCACACCGGCCAACTCGTAACGGATCTCTTCAAAGAGAAACGCTACGGCGTTGTTCACGAGTTGTACATTCGGTGCAGTAGTTGCAGCCGTAGTGGACTTTCTGGTCAACTTGCCTTCAATGTAGAGGAAACTTTCGGACGGTAGTGTAAAGACGTCCTGTTGTTGTATCGGCACACGTATCTCATCATTGTTTCCGTATCGCGTAGTGGCGTATGGTGCGTGAGAACGAAATGAAAAGTGCGTGATACTGTCTTCAAAGAACGGATCCCGCTCCACGGATAATATTCCGCTCGTCATGTTACTTCTTTACTGTAAAACCTTGTGAAATCAGGAAACGACGGTTAACCGATGTTAATCGTTTCAGTTTCGAATGAGTACTGATGCGTTTCGTAACCGATGTTTCTTTTTTTATTTCTGTCGGCACTGATAGCAGTGGCGACGACGTAGAAACAAAGCACAAACCCATGTCTATATCCGTTTTAGATGTAAACGCACGGTGATGACTTCTCCTCGAAAATCTATTGTATCACCGTCCTGGTCGTGTAAAGATAATATTATGTTGTCCAAACGACTTACATTCACTGGCAGGTATACGACGTTTGCTGGCGATTCAATTATTTTGAATCCCGGTTCGACTGACGGATAAAATGAATGCAATGTATGCTCGTTTTTTCCGTTCTTGTATGATCCTTGCACTATATTACACCTTATCAATATGCTGTTCACTTTAATAATGTTCACGGGCGCGTCAGACACGTGAGTTTTATTACATTCAAGCAGTTGCTTTTCGTGAAACCCAACATATTTCCAATACCGTGCGTCGTTTGTTGACAGTCAATATCCATGGCACAAGTCAGTTTGCATTTCAAGGTGTTGTTGTTGGAACGAAGACTAATATCCGTGTCCCCCAACCGCTTTTTGAGATAGGCTTCTATGTCGCCGATTTCATAAGCACCTTCGGGTAAAGTTATCAAATCCCACACCCCGTTCCGCAGTACTGGAAACACGTTATTTTCCCCCTCAACCACGTTCGCTATACTGTGGTATGTAGTAAAGTCCAATAGACCCACATACCATTCACGGTTATGCCATAATACCATATTAGGTATTAATATGGCGGTTGTTCACGCTCGTAATTGTAAAAAATGTCAATGTCGGTTCCAAAATATTGTGTCAGCTCAAGGGGTGGTCTCATATTGCCATACGCGTCATAGTAGTAAACTAGATTGTTTCGCTTCTTGTAGCAAACCCAATGCGTGCCGGGTCCTTCTGTAGTATCCAGATTAATAACTGCGCGCTCGTTCTTCCACGGTGGACTGGTCGGTAAATTGTTACGCATAAAAACTCCTTTGAAATAAGGTATTTTCAAAAGTCTCGCGTAGACATACAAATCACCGTCAGACAAAGCACGCCTGGGTATGCAAATTAGTTTTTTGTCTGTAAGGACGTAAGTATAGAACCGAAGCTATTTTTTGGTTCGATGTTGTTTTGCGTTTTCTGGTATTGCGTTTATGTTTTGTGCCTGTTGTTGTTTTGCGTTTGGTCACTGATTGACGCTTAATTCCTGAACCCTTCTTTTTTTCTGCAACCACTGCACCAGCTCCCCCCGCCTATCGCTGATTTCGTTTTCATAGCGGCTGCTACAGCTGCGGCATACGCCCTTTCACTGACACCCGAATTCCAACTTTTCACTCGTTGCCACGCTTTGTCAGCGAGAATACGATCGGCAATACGTCTTCGATTATTGTCTTTGTACTTCGCGTAGGCGATATCGTGTTCGCGGCAGGCTTCGTCCAGTTCGTTGATTCCGCGCTCGCCTCGCGCAAATCTCTCTTCGAGTCTTGTTCCGGGTCCGCAGAATCTATAACCCGGCAGGTGTAACTCTACCGGTAAAGTGTCTACCGCGCGATTAATCAAAGTCGGTACTGACGAAACGATAGCGGGTACAGTGTTTTTAAGTACTTTTCCAATTACACCACGCCCCATTCTTTTTTTCTTAGGTTTGTTTTTTCGTAGTAGTAGTAGTAGTAGTGCGCGCTGCATCCTTGTAAACGGATCTCCAATCGGTGATTTCTGTTTTTTTTTTATATCGAGAACGTCTATTAAACGGTCTACCTCTGCAATATAATCAGCCAGGACTGTACGTTGTGTCGGCTCGTCGTGAAATACCTGAGTGACTTTGTATAATTCGGACTTTATATGCAGTTTTAATTCGTGCATTTGACGCACAGTGACTGCGTCTTTGTCATTGACACCGTTCGCTATATTCGTAATTTTTCTTCCGGCAGCGTAGAAAGCATCGCTTTGCAAACTGATTGTGTGTGCGTGTAAGAATTCCAAATTCACTGCGTCTTTCATGTCAACAGGCGCTTGCACACGCGTTAGTCGGCAGTCATTAACGATTACGTTACCTGCACGATCTTTTTTCAAACTCTTCTCGTCTACGTATCGTTTTGTGGCTGCATCTCTTGACATAAACGGTTCGTTTAGCATTATTATTCGATGACCTTTTGCGTCTACGGTAGCGTTGTCGTTCTTGTACTGTAAGCACGTGTCGTTTACGTACTGTAAAGAAACAACATCGCTCGACTCTTCGGGTTCACCCAAGTTGCGTATCTTTTTGTTTTTTACATCAAAGTGGCCGTCGTTAGTAATTCCTAAACCGATATCGTCACGCAGACTTCGATGAGTTTCTTTTCGCACTCTTACAGTGCTGTCACGTCTACCGAACTTGTCTACACTCATATTTATAAAGAACTGTCAGTCATATAATGCTACGCACGCTTTTATACGATAATGCCGGCTTCACGTAATTCTTCCAATATCGAAACGATTTCATTCGTATGTCCAGTATGCCCACTATTTTGAGAAGCCATTAACAGTCTCAATCGATTAACTAACTCGTTAGGGTCGTCCCAATGCACGTAATCGATTGCAGCGTTCGGCTTCATCATCATCTTCATATAACCACGACCCGTGTGTGTGTTTTTTTTCGCGCACTCGAACAAACAATTTAGATATTACAAGTCGGTACTTGACGCCACTGTTACTGTTTATTCGTGCATTATGCTTATAACTTTGCCTGTGACCTTTGGTTGCAAGCAGTATGGACTTGTACTTTCTCATATCGTCCTTATTGTACTTTTTCAGCAGTTTCATAAACAGGAGCTCGTACAGGCCGGGGGTGCCTTCATAAATTTTAGCTTTGACGTGTACGTTATCATCGTCGATTTTCACATCCGAATCACCTATCATCAATTTACCGGCATGGTATCGAACACCGTACATACGATCTATAATACTTTTGTGGTCGTGCGATTCACACAAACGCATATACTTGCTTGCTAGTGAATCATCACTGAAACGGGAAGCGTTATGGCTTCGCGCTTCGCTTTCGTCTAAAGGTTCGGTAATTACGTGCTGCTGTTGCGTGGACGCTTCTTGTTTTATCTGCTCCTCCTCCTCCCCCTCCTCCTCCACCTTCATATCACCACTTAACTTTTGTGAAATAGCTTCTAACGGTTCCAGAATCGGCTTGTAATTTTTTCTGAAATTTGTGTCACTTTCTCTAATGCCCTGTTGTAATTCACGATATTTTTTCCTTATGTTTTCACTTATCATGTCTATATCATACGCAAGTCGTTCCTCCTTATTCATTGCCATCGCGCGCGCGCGTTAGTCAGAGGACTGGATTACATTACTACAACGCAACCACTTTTATACTTAGGAAACAATTATAGGATCAAAGCCGATTCTATATCTACCTTCATTTATCGGTGAGTCTTTGTCTATGACTAGAAAGCCATAATGCTCCTTCCATGCTTCCGTGCAGACGTCCTTGAAAGCACCATATTTCATATCCGTGTTGACTTGATCGCTGTATGCGTGACGTAAATTTAGCTCGTCCTGTCTGAACAATATCAACAAGTTGGCGTTGTGACGTACCAATTGTTTCGGAATCTGACTATACGTCTGACAGAGATAGAACGTGTCCACGCCGCTGTGTCTGCCCATAGAAAAATACTTTCGAATATTGTTTTGTCTTTCACACGAAACGTCATCGAATACGATAACAGAGTCGAGACCAGTGATTTCACTCGGTAGTGGGACTTCTTCGTTCTCGCTGTATGCGTGATAACCTAAACCTTCATCAGCGAGTGATTTCATCACTGTTTCTAGCATTCTGTATTTTGGCTGAAATAATGATTTTGAAAACACGTATACATTACGGAAACGTAGACCGTTGGCATCAAACAGTAGGTTGAATAGCACATTGGATTTCCCACAGGAACTTGGGCCTGTAACTATACAGCGAATACTGTTCGGTAACAGTGGACCATGTTTACGTTCAGCACTGCCTTCGTCACCAGCCAAAAGTCCATATCCTTTATTGGTAATTTGTTTGCTTGCTGTACAATCTTCATCTTCATGAATATATATATATATAGCGTTACCGAAAGCACACTGTTTTCGCAACGCGTTGACACCTTTTTTTATATTAGATCTTTCTTATGTATCCACGCATCATGTTTACCATCGAAACCAAGCCAACGAACACGCACTCTGTCACCTTTACGCTGTAACACCTTTTCCACCTGGTATACGTCACCGACTTTAGACTTGCTAATCTCGTGCTCGTAAAAACCACCTTTCAACACTTTGTTCAGATGATCTTTTAGCAGATAAGTCACGGGGATAGTAGTGGATTGTACTTTAGCCACAGTGAATATTTCGTTAGTCCAATTTGGAGTATAACCTTTGGCGAACACTATTTTGTACTTACTTATACGAACGCGGTCACCAACTTTAAATTTGGGCGGTTTCACTGGACCGATTTTAGGTGCCGTGTTCTTCCGTATTCGTTCCAACACTATACGTTCGTTGGCGCCATTCACTTGACTGGGTTTCATGCCGATGGTTCTGTGCACGGTATTGTTGTACGATATCAATAGTCTAGGCAGTAGATCTAACCAGCGGTAGTGTCCTTGTTCGCTGAAAGCTCGATACATGTGCGTCTTCAGTGTACGATTAAAACGTTCCACTATGCTCGCTTTTTTCTCGCTATAGGTTGAGTAATGTATCACGTTATAATTTTTTAGCAACGCTTGTACTGCACTGTTGTAATACTCCTTACCGTTGTCTGTCTGTAAATACTTCATTCGGTTAGCGGCTAGTATAGGCTTCAACGCGTTCGCCACTTCTTTCCCGGTCTTCGTTTTCAATGGTACAGCGTACGCGTACTTGGTAAACGCGTTGATTACAGTCATCATATACTTTTACCCTTTGTTCACTCGAGCATACGGTATCATTTCCACAAAATCCGCTTGGTACAAATCGTGCATACCCTTCAGTTCAACCGCGCGTCTAACGAAATTCCTTCTCACCGCTCTGTGTAGCTATTGCGCAATATTCTTGCGTACGTTGTTCATGGTTTAAGATACACTAACATAATACATGCGTTAAAAAAAAAATACTATATATATATGTATAACAGTTCCTTTTGTTTTTCAGTATTCATTCTCTCTCTCTCTCTCTCTCTCTCTTGAAGATCATGGCCAACCTTCAGCAGGAACGTGGGCAGGAGCAGCAGGAACAGACTGAACAAGGTAAAGTTCAATACCAATTGTCACAGTTAAGAAATTATTTTTGTAATTATGTAGCGAGCAAACTTGCTGATGCGAATTAACGTTTGAGTCATACTATGTCTATTGGTGTGTACGAAAAGTCTCTCTCTCTCTCTCTCTCTCTCTCTCTCTCTCTCTCTCTCTCTTAACATCGTTTAGAAATTGTCATGTAGATGAAAATTTTTCATGTTCCTTCATAGGTTTGTCACCTTCTTTCCAATCAACTAATTAAATTCCACAACAAAAGCATTTAACTCTATCGTCTACGAATGACATACTATGCCCGCAAACATCGAAATTTCTAGGGTAGAAGTAGAACCCTGCAAACGCTAACTCGTCGGGGCTGATAAACGTCACTTCCCAATACTTGAACGATTTTATTCTTTCACTTTCAATACTAAAATCAGGAGTAGCCGACATCTTCACGGCTTGTAATAAACTGTCATATTACCCCGACGAGTGTTATGTATTTATTTATTTACTACAAACATGAATTTGTGTGCACGTTATTTATCATTCCTATTGGTTAATACTCACGTTTCTGTTGTTTCAGTTGTGTCTCGATTTTATATCGAGAGGAACAGTAGTGTCCGAGGATATATCACAACCTTCGACTACCTTCCAGTGAACGCCGACACGTCGGATAATGACATAGTATCCGTAATGACCGAGGCACGTCCTTTATTGCATGAGGATACTCAGGCGGAGCAGGCACGTTTACGCAATATCAAGTGGCATATTGAGTGCAGGATACGTTTTACTAAAACCGTGGTAGATGGTGACAGTGGTGAAGAGAAAGAGGTAACGAAAGACGCCGTCTTCCACGGACGTTGTCGCACGTTGCTCACGGACGACAACGACGAGTTGAACTGTCTACTCGATGAATCCTACGATAAAATCTTCAATAGCGTATCCAATTTTACCCGTGACGGGAGCGGATGGTCGGTGGACACTGTACTGAAGCTGGAACTGGTTGTTGGCCGGTACCAGCCTCTAGCAGCGTCCTCCTAACTTCCAACCCCGCGAAAACTCTCACTCACCAAGGCAGTAGTCAACATCAAGAACCCCCAAGATGAAATGTGTTTTATATGGTCCGTACTAGCTCACATACACCCTCAAGAACGTAATAAAGAACGTGCTTCAAAATACGCCCCCTTCAAAAACACCTTAAATATGCCCGGTATCGAGTACCCTGTTTCGTTAAAGTCCATTTCCAAATTTGAAGCACAGAATCCTAACATTTCTATAAACGTTTTCGGCTATGACATAGAAGACAATATCAAAAATGAATTAAAAAATGAGGTTTACCCTCTGAGAATTACCTCGAATAAGGACAGGTCGCATCACATTAATCTTTTGCTTCTGTCCGATACAAACAGCCGAAAACATTACTGTATTATCAGTAACATGAGTAGATTGTTATCATCCCTTACAAAACACCGCACTCAATCATTTTACTGTGACTACTGCCTGCATCGTTTCACTACACAACATGGTCTGTCCGAACATCTTCCCTACTGCACACCTTACGGCGAGCAGAAAACCAAAATGCCCACGGAGGAGGAGAAGTTTATGTCCTTTAAAAATTATACACACTGTCTTAAAGTACCCTTCACCGTCTACGCCGACTTCGAGTCCCTCGTCACTCCGCTTCAATCGTGTTCACCTGGTAACAACGTCCCGACGACAGTGAAAGAGTTAGGTGAATTCTACTCAGTTGATAGTAGCGGTGCCCGTCAGAAAATAACTTCTCCTCCTGTATCGTCCACATCATACGAAGCGATGCATATTCCGTCAGGTTCTCTTATGCTATCGTCGATCGCACGCACAGCCTCTGGAGAGAGGCTAAAGGTTATCGGGGTGAAAACGTCGTAGACACTTTCTTCTCGTGGTTGATGAAAGACGTCGAGGATATTATGAAAGTTATACGGCATAACGTGACACTAATTATGACCGATGATGACAATGCTGCGTTCACCACCGCCACCGTTTGTCATTTGTGTGAGCGACCTTTGACAGACGGTGATGATGATGATGACAGGGTACGTAATCATTGTCATCTTACGGGGAAATTCTTGGGAGCAGCCCGTAATAGCTGCAATCTAAATTATAAGATGCCTCGTCATATCCCCGTCTTCTTTCATAACCTTCGTGGCTACGACTGTCACCATTTAATGCAGGGTTTGGGGAAATACAACGACCAACGCGTATCCTGCATCGCGACATCCAGTGAGCGTTACGTGTCGTTCTCCCTGGGTCCCTTGCGGTTCGTAGACTCCTTTCAATTTCTTAATCGCTCTCTGGACACACTCGTTACCAATCTATCCACGTCCGGGAGTTCATTTCCTTTGCTCAGAGAAGAACTGCCTAGACGGGGTTTCAGCGAACAGACTGATCTGCTCGTACGCAAGGGAGTATACCCTTACGAGTACGTTGACGGCATTGATCGGTTCAATGAAACAAGTGTACCCGCTCGTGAACACTTTGATAACCGGTTGATGGAATCGTCTATTTCGGACGCAGATTACGAGCACGCGCAAAACGTGTGGAGTGCATTCAATCTGCGTACGTTTGGAGATTACCATGATCTGTATTTGTTGACAGACGTAATGCTGCTGGCTGATGTCTTTGAAAGTTTTCGGGACATGGCCTTACGCGATTACTGTTTGGACCCGTGTCATTTTTACTCGCTTCCCGGTCTCGCTTGGAACGCGATGCTAAAAATGACAGGGGTCGAATTAGAGCTGTTGATAGATATAAATCAACATCTGTTTGTTGAGTCTGGGGTCCGCGGGGGCGTTGATATGACATCCAACCGTCATGCCATCGCTAACAACCCTCTGATCCCAGATCAGTACGATGTTTCGAAACCGACCTCCTTCATTCTGTATACGGACTGTAACAATCTATACGGTGCAGCCATGTCGCAACCACTCCCTTACGCAGACTTCCGATGGCTCGATCGCAATGAAATCGAGTCTTTGGACGTACGTAATGTGAGTGATGATTCCGACATCGGGTACATCCTCGAGGTCGACCTACACTATCCTGATACACTACACGACCTGCATTCCGACTACCCGCTTGCACCTGTGCGCCAGCGCGTAACACCCGATATCCTTTCTCCCTTTTCCAAACGTTACATGAGAGTATATACAGATCATCGTATAACGAATCAGGGTCATCCGTAGATAAGTTGTTAACGACTTTGGAGGACAAACAAAATTACGTTCTCCATTATCGAAATTTGAAGTTGTATTTAAGTCTTGGTTTAGAGCTGACAGCGACTCATAGGGTGTTGTGTTTTAAGCAAAGCGCTTGGTTGAAACCGTTTATCGATTTCAACACCCGCAAGAGGCAAGCAGCCGTCAACAGCTTTGAAAAAGACCTTTTCAAACTGATGAACAACGCCGTATACGGTAAGTCGCTGGAGAACGTACGGAAACGTATAGACTTTGAACTAGTCTCAGATGAACGACGGCTTCAAAAACTAGTTTCCACACCTAGGCTGAAACGTATGATTCGTTATACGAACGATCTGGTGGGGCTCTCACACTGTAAAAAATCCATCGTTCTTTCCCGTCCCGTGTATGTCGGCTTCACGGTGCTTGACGTTAGCAAAACGATAATGTATGACTTTCATTATCGTTATGCTGTCGCCAAGTACGGCCGTAACGTTAGATTGCTAATGACAGATAAAGACAGTCTGATGTATAGTATTCACACATCTGACTTGTATGCAGACATGAAGGAGGACCTACACTTGTTTGACACATAGGATTACCCTACGTCTCATCCTTGTTATAGTCTTAAAAACAAAAAGGTTGTCGGGCTGTTCAAGGATGAAACGTGTGGTCGTCCTGTTAGAGAATTCGTGGGTCTCAGAGCGAAATGTTATTCGTTCCTTGTGGCCCACGAAGATCCTAGCAATGAGTGTCAAAAACGTGTATGTAAAGGTGTACCTCGAGTTGCTATTAAGAGGAGTCTACGACACGATATGTATCGCAAGTGTCTCACTGATCATTGTCAGTTTTCTGCCAGTGCGCTTTGTTTACGTAGCGATCATCATACGCTGAACACGATGCGCGTAAATAAGCAAGCGTTGTCACCGTATGATGATAAGCGCTATATACTAGACAATGGTCGTGATACACTTGCGTACGGTCATTATCGGATATGTGACAAATTAATTGCCGACGACGACGACGACTCCGCTCCCCCACCTGCTAAAATTCCATGTTACACCGCCCCCACCACCTGTTAAAAACAAAAACAAACAAAAAATTCCCACTGTGATATCCACAGACACTTTTTGTTTCTACCGTTAGTTGTTGTCTCTCCACGCTTCAGTTCGGACGGCAGTAAACGTAAGTTTGCGTATTATTATTATTATTATTATTATCTTAACGATATTTGTCTTTATACATATTAGTTTGTAACGTGTGGTTTCTTTTTTTTTATATAGTATAATGGAAAACGTTGATGTAATAATTGACTTTCACTGCTTTTATGATGACAACGGCAATTATATATAAAGGAATTGTCAGTCATGGACGTAACGCGTTTTGCAAGCAGACATTGGATTTTCGCCCCGCCTGCTACAGCCGTCACGAATTCGAAATACACTAGCACCAACTACTGGTTAACAACAAATTATCATGGTCTCAGATGGAGTGAAGGAGAGACACCGTACGACAATCTTGTTTCAGTGTTAACAACGTATACGAACATATATAAATATGTGTTTGTGAAGGGTCTTGAGAAAAAACGTTTTTTAGAATCGAAAATAATCCATCATCATATAATAAATCTTGATGACATTGGTTGACCTAAAAACATACCATATCTATTTCCCGGGACGTTATGTCTTACACATTGTAATTCTTCTTCTACACGATGTACAAACCATAAGGTGTACGCACTTAGAGAGTGGATAATTAATGATTTTTTTGTTATACGAACATTTTTAATGTGAGTGTCTCATAGTAAAAAAAAATTTACTAGCATTGCTAATTTCGTTTAGGAAACTTGTACACGGACGCAGGCGATAACTATTTCTGTATGAAAGTAGGCCGTGGACTTTCCTAATATATATATTTTGTAACAGCGCTAATTCTGCATGTATGTACATGCAAAGCTTCAGGCGATGAAAGCGAACTTTCCTGATGACGTTGTGACCACCACCACCACCACCATTACAGTCTACTGGTCTTCTTTGTAGCGAATATTCTGTCATTGTTTGGTTCCACCTCGTTTGATACAGACGTCTTCACTTATAATAATGTCATTTATCACAAAATTCAATGCAGTTTCTGCTATTGAGTACAAACGCTGTGCAGAATTAACAGTGAACAAGCAGTATCCAATCGTTAACATGGTGAATGTGGACACGAGATACGGGAAGTCTGTGCTTGTAACGCTGGAAGATGGCGAGTACCGCTATCGCGTATATCTACCTAAGAGATATGCCGACGTCTTTACAGATGAAGAGCTCCGTCATATATACCCTAAAGAACTACATCTCGTGTTTCGAGGAATGAGGAACCAAACAACGCAGGTGGAGATAGTACCTTGTTAAGGTAACAAACTACATTACTACTCTTAATAAACAATTTTTATCACTGTGTGTGTGTGCACGCGCTTGTGTGTGTGCGTGTGTTTGAATGTAGCGCAGATTCTAATTTACAAAGTTTTGATGAATAATATTTGAAAGGACATTAACTTATGAGAGAGAGAGAGAGAGAGAGAGAGAGAGAGAGAGAGAATGACCCATAATTTAAGAAGTTACTCACGTAAAGCGTTTATTCTCGCATTCCACCGACTATACATGTGTGTGTGTGTGATAATTTGATATTTAACATAATTTTTATGCTGGTTGTATTGGTATGTTACAGGATCTGTGCAGGTTGCTCCTCCTACAAGTACGACACAATTATATATAAACTTTTCGAAAAATATCAATTTTATAATGTATTTATTTATGAATTGTGAATTTATAAACTTTTCAAAAAATCAATTTTATATTGTGAATTTTAAAATATTGTTAATATATTTAATCATTTAAACAAATTATGGCTTTATTTTAATTTATTTCACTATACACCTCTGAACATGTGTACAATTAATTTTATTTTTTTGTGAACTGTATTACTTGTGGGAACCGTTACATCAGAAGATTTGTATGAATTTCAACCGCTGTCGTCTGTAGCAATATATACACTACATTAACGCTATGACGATTATATATATTATTCAATGTTATACATACAATTTACTTACTAAACACATGTACACAATAGACCAGCATTATTGTGAAGCTCTCAACGACTTGAAGAAATTAATTTCTATTTTTCATCTGTAACGACATGCGTGTATAATTTTAATTTATTTCACTATACACCTCTGAACCTGTGTAATTATTTTGTAAACTGCGTTACCTGTGGAGGAACTGTTGCAGCAAACGTTAACACTAGAACGATTATATTATTATTATTATTATTCAGTGATATATACATACAATTTACTTATTAAACACTTCAAGGATTGGATTTCTACTCGTCATTTGTAACGATATACATACAATTACATTAAAAAAAAAAAAAAAATCTGTACAATGTACGCAGAGAGAGAGAGAGAGAGAGAGAGAGAGAGAGAGAGAGAGAGAGAGAGAGAGAGAGAGAGAGAGAGAGAGGAAACATGTAAGTAGTTCGATACTCAGTGACAACAACACACGCACACACAGTTAATATTTGTCAAATATATATTTCTAAAATCATATACAGACGGGGCAATGACCCCCTAACAAGGATCAATCACACTGACTGATACATCCTGCATTATAAAACTATTAATTAATTATTTGATACATTGAAAAATGAAGTCGACGTTTTGACAACGAGTGAGAGAGAGAGAGAGAGAGAGAGAGAGAGAGAGAGAGAGAGAGAGAGAGAGAGAGAGAGAGAGAGAGAGAGAGGGAGAGTGAGAGAGAGGCTGTGAGCTAAAATTATTTAACCATCACACCGACTACTCTACACAATGTACAGAGAGAGAGAGAGAGAGAGAGAGAGAGAGAGAGAGAGAGAGAGAGAGGAGAAACGGTTTGAACATAACATATGATTTAGGGAGACCGCTTAATGTATCAGTGTTTGAATTTTCTGCCATTGAAAGTTGATTTCGTCGTCGTCGTCGTCGTCACGATCGACTAACCGCACACACATATAGGTTATATAGGTTAGGTTATATATATACATTATAACGTGTTGCTAATAATGTATCAGACGTTTGAATTTCCCTCCCCCGCCACGGAAAATGTTGGCAAACCTGCTCATATAAAATATCTATACACTAAAATAATAATAATACAAAGGGTTGGCTACCCTGATCATATATATATACACGTTTGAATCCTCCCGCGAAAAAATCGCGGATGATGTGGTCCAGATCCGCGAAAAAGTCGCGGATCTTTGTGGTCCAGCCGCGGATCGCGGCTCCCGCGAAAAAAATCGCGGATGCTGTGGTCCAGATCCGCGAAAAAGTCGCGGATCTTTGTGGTCCAGCCGCGGATCGCGGATGCTGTGGTCCAGATACGCGAAAAAGTCGCGGATCTTGACACAGATCCGCGAAATAGTCGCGGATGCTGTGGTCCAGCTGATAGAAAGTGAAAGTGAGTCAGAACCCCCATTTTCCCCCTACTTTGTTGACAGAAATATACTTTACTACTCCTACCAAAAGTACCAAGAAACATGATATAGCTTGTTTCAAGAACTATTGTTAAATTCTATTTATTTCTTTCATTATTTGATTAATGTTAACTAAAGCTCTAATAGTTAACCTTCTTAAAATTAAAGGAATGTTAATAATAGTTATGTTAACTATTGAAGTTAGTAAGTAAGGAGGACCATGTTTTGGAAACTACTTACAGTGTTTTGTTGTGTTTATAAAAACTGGATTGTATACAGTAGGTTAATAAGAATTGTCATAGGTTACTAATAGTTTTAGTAATTAATTTTTCTATATTGATTAATATTATAGGTTGTAATATTAATAAATACCAATGTTAATATTAATATGAGAGTACCAAAATAATAATAATAGAGATTTGTAAAACTAGGCATGTTAAGCCTAGATAGTTAAGGGATTTGGAATAAGAATTTATATTAAAATTAGAATAAACAATGTCAGGTTATGTTATATGATTACTAATTGTGTCCAATAGTTTTAATAAAGTGAAGAGTACTAGAAGAACTAATAATTAATAATTTTGGGACAAATAATTAAAAGTGTAAAGTGGTAACTCAGTAAATATTTAATGGAAGATAAGCAAGAGTAGTATCAAAATAATCAGTGTTCCATCAGAAACTCAAAGATAATAATAAATTAAAGATGAATGATCTTATAAAAAGTTATAACAATTTAAAGAAAATGAAAGGTGAAATATTAGAAGTTTGTTTATGTTGAGGCTCAGAGAGCTCCATAGTAACATCAAATGTTCCAATTCACACCAATGAAAGCTAAGATAGGCCTTAGCAACTGAAATGTTATAAATGAGATAAAGAAGAGTGCATTATTAGATCTAAACGAGAAAGGTTGATATAAAAATAAGATTGACTAATCCAACAGATTGTAATTTTCATATCAGTGAACCTAAAGTAAAATTAAATAATACTACTAAACAAAATAATAGAAGAAAGAAGTACAGTATTATTCAAAAGAAGTAAACCAAGTAACATATGAAGAAATAAAATCAAACCATCCAGGAAGGGAAGTATTTTTGATAAAAAACTAAACTGAACAATTTCTTTTAAGGCCTAGTTACACTTCTCAAAGACACTGTTTACACTTTTAATTAAAACTATTTTGAACTTTCACTGTTCAAATAATTAACGAATAATCTTATTTTCAATGTAAAAAACTATTAATATAGAGTAAGACACTCATATAAAGTGAATTAGACATTACAAACACTTAAATCAACATAACCTAGACACTGAACATTGTAAAATCATTAATACTCATTTTATTATTTATTAATAATCATTTATAATCTTGTTAAGACACTCTGTAATGTATTATAATCCCATGTATTTTGGTACTTTTCCTAACCGATTTGTTGTTTATATCGTAGTCAAAAGGACCTAACTTAAAACATTCTATTTGTATTTTATTTAGCAATTATAAAATATACAAATGTGGGCCTTGAGGCATAAGAGCTACTGCTGCCATTCTGAGCATATTTAAAGAACAGCCGGTCAGACTTTGTTAATAATTATATTTGTGTTTAAAAAAAATTTAGAAAGGATAATAAAGGATTTGAGTTCAATAACTACAGATAAAAGGTTTCCATTTCTTTATTTAATGGATAAATAAATGTATGTGATATTATAAACACCATATCAATGAATGATAATTTTTTTCATCAACTAGCCTAAGTTGGCAACACTCTCAACCAAGAAAGTATGGCATCCGATTTGAATCTGCCTTGCTGAGCTCTAGTTGTCACAATCTTCTATTAAATAAAAGATTAAAAGAGACAGAATTATAGCTGAAAAAGAAACCTTTATGATATTTTAAAGTAATACTTACCTATTTACAAATACATTTATTTGCAACCTTTGATTGCAAATTGGCGCTCAACTAATATTACCCTGACAACATACTCATCCTCAAAATACTAACAAAGTACACTTGAGAAAGTACGAGATAATTTGAACGTAACAGATTTGGCGATCCCAACAGTGAGGCTAAATAACCAGTAGTAACGTAGTGTTACAGAATTGACGTCCAGCAACGTGAGGCGTTACGGAAAGCTAGATTCACAATATAAAATCAACACCAATTATTTACGTAGTGTTACAATATATATATATATATATATATATATATATATATTACTTTAATATTTATAACTAAATTTACCTCAAGATATACTTTTTTCCTTTAGGAACATGTTTCGAGAGATCTTGTTCTCTCATCTTCAGCCTTCGCCATCTTGTTTCTGGTGAAGTATTTGTGTGTTGGCTTCTGGATGTTATTAAGGTAGTTTGTTGGTCTTTGGTCCTTCAAAGTTGCATTATTGTGTGTGGTTGTGGTATCTGTTTTTGTATTTTGTGTATTTTCGATGTTGAGTGCTTTGAATATTGTGTCATGTTTTGTATTGATTTGTATTTGTTCTGGTATTAATTTGTTTTGTGTTTTATGTTTGTAAATCTGTAAATTTTCCCAAATGTTCATTATGGTGCCTTTGTGTGGTATATGTTTTATTAGTGTTACATTGGTTATGTCTGGGAATTCATGTCCTGTGTTTATTGCATGTGTGGCTAAATTGGATTTATATATATTTGGTTTTTTATATAACATCATTTTATATTAAAGTATTATATACATCAAGAAACGGACTGTAGCAGAAAGTGATTGAAATATATATATATATATATATATATATATATATATATTACTATAATACTTATAACTATTTTACCTCAAGATATATTTTTTCCTTTAGGAACATGTTTCGGGAGATCCTGTTCTCCCATCTTCAGCCTTCGCCATCTTGCTTCTGGTGCAGTATTTGTGTGTTGGCTTCTGGATGTTATTAAGGTGGTTTGTTGGTCTTTGGTCCTTCACCAGAAGCAAGATGGCGAAGGCTGAAGATGGGAGAACAGGATCTCCCGAAACATGTTCCTAAAGGAAAAAATATATCTTGAGGTAAAATAGTTATAAGTATTATAGTATTATATACATCAAGAAACGGACTGTAGCAGAAAGTGATTGAAATATATATATATATATATATATATATATATATATATATATAATAGGGTTGCTACAGCTAGTGCCGTCTCCCTTCCTTCAACCTGGCTTTCCAATTCTCCCGATGTTCCCATTGTCCTTCCTCAAGTCCTATACGTTGCATAGATTCATCCACTTCGTCCCTCCAAGATCTTCTCGGTCTTCACCTTCTTCTCCTTCCTAATGGACTCCATTCCGTCACAGAACTAGAGTGAAATATTTAAATAATTGAAAGGTAACCCATGACTCTATACAAATCAAACCACAAAGGTTTATAAGCTGCTTAGAACCCATTTCCCACCTGATCTTTCGGCGGGCACTACAGACGTTCCTGCATGTTCGTGGCGTGTGAAAGACGAGGCCGGATGGCGTGATGGCGTTGGGGGTTTTCTTACGCATGCTCTGCGGATGGGCGTAGATGAAGTGTGCCCATGACCTGGACCTCTTTCCCCTCGACTAGGCGGAGAAACCTGTGAAAATGTTTACTGTATACTCGATTCCACATATATATCTATATATATTCGCACACATGAAAACTGTAAAAGAAACCATCAGCGAACACACCAACAGGTATCTTCTGAGGCTGGACAGTCACCCAAATCCACTGGCATTAAACCTCCTCGACAACAGTGAGGCGATATACAGACTTCAGCGCTATGATGTACTGGCACTCCCTACAAGATTTCATAATTAAGCGAACTGTTCAATAATACTCTATGAGTTATGTCACTGGGCACAACTCGTTCATGTGAATTTTCTGTGAACTTTTACATTTATTGCAACTTTTGTTTGCAGATTATGTAATGTACTTAAAATAAAAAATAAAAAAATAAAATAAAAAATATATATACGCACACCACCCCAACATTCCTTCGTCCAAGCACTCAGATCACACACGTCACTTTAACTTCAATACAGCAATAGCGGATCAGTAACTCCAGTCAAAATCACCCTTTGGGCATTTAATTTGAGTTCCAAATTTCCCCCATGTTATACAGGAATCACACATATTATGTTTAAACAATTTTGTGGGTTACCTTGCATGTTTAGGTTCACAAAAGGCTTGACTGACGAGCACGTGGTCTCTGCTAAAACATTCATAAATACTTCAAAAATCATCAGACTTCATAGAACCACCATTATAAATTCATACCTGCTCTAATATTTAAGTGTTTTAAATTCTGAATATACTACAACATTATTTCTTTATCTACAGAATAAAATAATTTTTACCACGTGCTCACATAATTACCAGCACAAACATGGACCGCCTGAGTCACACACACAATTCCCCAATTAAATTAATATTACATATATCTCGCAACACTGGCTCACCTGAAGCTCTTTATGAAGCTTATCTAAGCCTAGTCAAGTACAGTCAAGTACGCCATCACAATCCAGCCGCCACCGAGTTTGAACGAGAAAAGAGAGCCCGACGCACGTCGCGACGTTAACTTATACAAACCCCGACGCAGCTGATTAAATTTCGTTAATAAGCGAAAACCACCGCCTTCCCAATGACGTCATCACTCACGGTAGCAGTGGACAAACTTGATTTCAGTATCAACGCTGACATCGAACAAACCGCGCTAGCGCGCAGCACGCACGGAAAATAAATTTAAGTGCCCGTGGTGTTTACTTTTTGATATCACCACGGCACAGTCTGTTCCTCTAATTTTAACATTTTCGTCTACTTCTAAATCTGTTGTTTCTTCATCTCTAATTGCCAAGTATTCAGTCTTTTTTATGTTTATTTGCAATCCCATCTTTGTGTATTCGTCATTCAGCTTTCTGACCATGTAGCTTAGATCTTCTTCATCCTGGGCTATAACTACCTGGTCATCGGCGAAGCATAGTGTGTACAGGTGTTCATTTCGTATCGGTATTCCCATGCCATGGCATTTCTGTTTCCACATGGTTAATGCATATTCTAAAAATATCTTAAACAGCGTGGGCGATGTTGGGCAGCCTTGCAATAACCCTTTGGATGTTTTAAACCCACAGACAATTTTGTTTACCTACTTTAATTTGTACGTCGTTCTTTATATATAGATTTTTTACTGCTTGCGTCAGGACTTTCGGTATTTCCAATTGTGATAGAGCTTTAAACATTTCTTGTCTGGGTACTGTATCATATGCTTTTCTAAGGTCGATAAACGCTAGATGTACTTCCCTGTTCTTCGCTTTTTTCTTTTCTATGATCTGTTGGATTGTATATATCTGGTCTACGCATGATCTCCCGGCTGTAAAAACCTGCTTGTTCTTCTCTAATCTTTCCCTTTATATTTTCCTCGATTTTATTTCTTAACACCCTACCATACAGCCTTCCCATTGTTGCTATGACACTTATGCCTCTATAGTTTTCGCAGTCTTTTCCATTGCCCTTTTTAAATATCGATGTAATTCGTGCCTCTTTCCATTCCGCCGGTAAATCTTCTCCATTTATAACCTTCTCGAACAATCTTCCTATAATTCTCATAAGTTTTTCGGTTCCGTACTTTATTAGTTCCGCTACTAACCCTCCTGGGCCTGATGCTTTGTTGTTTTTCATTGAGTTTACTGCTTTCCTTATTTCTCCTGCCGTTATAGTAATTCTATTTTTCTGTTCCTGTCTCTATTTCTTCTTCATCGTTATTCAGGAATTCTTGTCTACGCTTCGTAAGTAGGTTTTCATAGTGTGTCTCCCACTCATTGTCTTTTATGTATTGAATATAGGTTTTATCCTTCCTATTCGTTCGTAATGATTTAATTACATTCCATGTTTCTGAACTCCTAGCTCCTCCTATGTATTGGTCTACATTTCTACACCTGTTTTCCCATGCTTCATTTTTCTCTTTGCTAACCATTTCCTTCACTTCCTTGTTCTTCTCTCTGTAATTTCTGTAATCTTCTTCTTTTATCGTGGACATTCATTTGTTATATACTCTTTTCTTTGCTTTTATCTCTTCTACCGTCTCTTCCTTCATGTCCCATTTGTATGTATTATTTCCCTGTTCAGTCTCTCCTAGGGCTTCTAGTGCTGCTTGCAGCATAGCTCCTTTCATGTGTTCATATGCGATGTTTACTTCTTCATCATATCTAAATTCTATTAACTTTTGATCTAGACGTTGCTTGTATAGGTTCCTTATCGATTCGTCCTGTAATAATTGAATTTTGAATTAGTTTTCCTTACTTATTTGTGTTGCCGTAATTATCTCTTCCGTTTTTGTTGGCATTTTGGCTCCTGTCCATGGGAATTTCATTTTTGCTATCAGTAGTTTATGGTCTGTTCCACACTCCGCTCCTCTCTGAACTCTGACGTCTTTTATTATAATTGTTGATCTGTTCCTCTTTATTACATAGTCAATAATCGGCCTCAGCTTTCTTGTTTCCTGTGTCCAGGAATATTTATGTATGTTTTTGTGTACAAGGAATCCGTTTGTAATTTTTAAGCCATTTAGTTCACATAGGTCTACTAGCCTTTCTCCATTATCATTCAATATCTGTTCTCCAAATCTTCCTATTGTTTTGTCATTTTCCCTCTTCCCGACTCTTCCATTAAGATCACCAGCTATTTTGATTTCGTAGGTTTGTTTTATTTTTGTAATTTCATCTTGTAGCGTATTCATAAAGTAATCTTTTTCTGCAGCAGAGCTATCATCCGTTGGACCATAAACAGCTAGTATTGCTATTTCTCTACCATACAAAGTCAGGTTTAGTTTTATTATTCTTTCGTTCACTGGTTCCCATGATTTTATATTTCTTCTGTACCTTTTCTTGATAAGTATTCCTACGCCGGATTTTGCCCTCTGATCTTACTCCACTCCATACATGTATTGTACCTTGTATTTCTTCTGTTCCGTTTCCTTTTTTCTTGGTTTCGGTGACGACTAATATGTCCAATTTCATTCTGCTAAATTCGTTTAAGATTTCTTTATCCTTTGTATTCCAGCCTTGGATGTTCCATGCTCCGAACTTTAATCTCCTTTATTTCCTCTTGTTCGTCTTGTTTATGTTTTTGCCTTGGTTGAAGTTATCAACTGGACTTCAAGAATCGTCAGCAGAACTCCCCCCTCCCGTATCCGACGGGGCTCCCTCTAGTTGAGGTGTGGATTTCCACCCGGGGATTATCTTTATTTTTCATCCTGCTTTTGTCTTTCAAACTCTTTCAATCTTTACGTGTGTTTGGTTGTTTATGCCTAAACGCCACAACCCCCATTTTGGAGGACCTTTTTGTTCGGCCGCCCACTGTGGATCAGTCGCTGTTCGCAGCCGCTCACTCTGAGTCAGACGCTGCTGTTGTGCTAGTTTTGGTCCGCCCCGGGTATTTCATTTCCCCGGTACCACCCATATCTGGGAGGCATTCCCCTATCCGCCACCTGGGGAGGCGCCCGATGGAGGACTAGCAACCCCACACGGGTAGCCTACACGGGTAACCTAATAATCGAAATTATTAGGCTAAAACCCATTCTTCTTATTAAAATATAACTGTTTATTTTTTATATTAATTTTAGAATCGATTAACTGTTAAGTAAATTTATATGTAATTAACAGCATTTTCTCATTGACGCTGCCATGACTCAATATACTGCTGCCAAGATTAATATAAAACTTGGAATTTATATTCAAAAGTTGCGTGTTTTAAAAATTATGAATGATTAAACACCAAATAGCAATTACATTAAATTAACTAAACTATTAATTGAACTAAAAACAAATTTTTGTATCTTTTACAATTACAAAAAATATATCACTCTTCAAATGACAGTTGTAGAGCATAAAACGGGAATGTGCATAGGTTGATTTAGTAAATACGGAGAAGTAAAAATGGCGCATTTACATATCGAAATATACATGGCAAAGCCTTCAGGAGAGGAGACAGGTCTTCTGTCTGTACCAATACAATACGTCATAAAAGCAACGTATTTATTACGTTACAATCCCGCTGCATAAAAAGTTCAGCGAGCATTCTGACAGGCGCCGTTCTGTAACGTTTCAGACAGGCGCCGCAGTTATGTACTCTTCACACACATGTGCACAGTTGGTACAGTGGGTGCACCCTCTCACGTTTTTACGGAATTATGTCTCCTTTACATATTGCTTTGGGTATTATTTCAGTTTAATAAATCTTTCAGTTACGTCTTTTTTAAAATTTTAGTATCTGCCTTCTGCTTAGCCTACAAAAGATTTTTTGTGTAAGAAGAAACATTAAAACTTAGGATAACGTAGGAATTCACCCTTGCGACATCACCTAAACAATGTTCTTCACAGCTTTTTGGTTACAGTGATCATCAACAGCCTTCGTATTTTTTTTAATAATACTGACTTAAACACTCCTGTACAAATACTTTATTTAGCTTTAAAAATCCTTTATTTATTAACTAATATAACCTACTGCCTTGTCTGAATCAGTAAACATATATGTATGATAAGTCACCTGCAGACAAAAATCGTATGTAATTATGTAGTAATGTAGTATATGTGACCGATGTGTGACTTAACGAAATACAAAAAAACTACTCTCGCAATTTGCTACATAATATGTTCTGCCGTATCTGCTACAAATTTAAATACCATAATCATAATTCCAACAAATAATTCAAGATTATTACTTGAGATACGCAAAACTGTGCAAGGTATCCCACAGTTATAAGCTCACAGCGATAAAGTTCGCTGCAACAGTTGTCTTAACGCAACCTTGAGTCGCGTCATTGCATGTCAACACGAAACATACACTGCCGACAAAATTAAGGAACCACAACACTGACCCAATTGACGAAGAAGTAGCATTTCTGACGATTTATGGTAATAATGTATTTAATTTATTATAGGCATTTTGCATGTAAGGATTTAGTGTTCTAATTATTTTTAAATCGGTACCTTTAAATTAAATATGTAGGTCTTTTAGGAATAAGATTTTTGCGTGTGCATTGATTTCTTGCCACTGTGAAAATTTGTTATGAAGTACTTCTTACAGAAATAGAGTTATCGAAATGACAGTGACCCTTTGACGGCTTCGCTTCATGTCTGTGGATCAGCAGATGTATTACGTGGAAGTATTTAATAAAAACAAAAATGTTTATATTCTTTTATATAGCTTTATACTTATTATAAATGCATAAACAGAAATCATGAGTCTCACTGAACCTCTTACCGATAAATCCATCACTTTATGCTGCTGAACCAGAGTTACAGAAATAAAACTCCGCTTATTGATCTAAGAAAACTTTGGCTGTGTTTTGAAGAAAGAATAGATGGCAATCAGTGTTACTGTAACATGACTATTTTCTGAGGTAAGAATGGAATGTAATTGGGTCGCTTTCAGAAAACAAATATTTTCAATCAGAATAGATGAAATAACAAGTTATTATATATTTCTCCGTTAGTGCTTACAGATACGGAAACTATTATGCAGTGTCAGCGTGGTTGATTTATCGGATACTTGCACAGAATGTCCCGCAGCTTAGAGCGATTTGTAAATGTGAGAAAAAAGAAACATTGTCGTCGTTTTTATTATGATATTATTGTTTTTCTGAGTTATACATTTACAGTGTTCAGATTTCCAAAGGCTGTAAAACGTATACTGTGTGTAGAGTTGTCGTTCGTATAAGATTTAGGCTACCTTATACTTTCATTTCTATAGAATGACGTTTTAGTGGACTGCTAAAATTGTTTAACACATTTAACAATGCGTGTACAATTAAAATTACGTTAACACTATTAAATATTTAAAACAGAAATAACAAATATTTTATTTTTGTCTTTTTTTATAAATATTCTTTTTCCCTTTCAATTATTTGGCTTCCGGCCTGTTGTTCCAGCTGGCCGTGGTACAAATCAGGTTCAACCAGCGTACCTTGCTATTTAATTAAAAATTTCTTACTTATTTAGCGCAGGTATGCAAGACAAGTCCGCTGTATTATCGTCCTCAGTGAAAGGTGCGAGCGGGCAGACCGAGTGTGACCTCCCTCGATCCTAGAACCGCAGCATATCCGATGAGTTGTGAGTCTCAAACGTTACCATTCGTATATAAATATTCAAGACTTAAAAGTAATAAAACACAGTAATGTTAAGATAGGTAATTCTTAAGAAAAACGCCAATCATTACAACATCTTTCCCGCAATTTATAAGTGCATTCGTAGCCGGGTCATTTAATTTTCATGAAATTAAATACGAGTTCCATTCCTTCTCCTTTCTTTCGTTTATATTGTTCTCTAATTGTTAAACTTTCCGCAGTTATCCTCTCTAGTTATCCTTATTATTCTGACTTTGTTTTTTAATGTGTCAAATTTACCCAGTTACATATATCCAGACGTTTTACGCGCTAAGGCTTTTTTCAATAAAACACAAAATTTTTATATTAATAAATACACCTTTACTGGAACGTGAAATTGTCAACAGAATGCAGAAAGTCTGAAACATTCTGGGAGCAGAAAGGGAATAAGTAATTATTAAATCAGAATGTCAAAGTCGTGATGTACGAATTTCGTGCTGGAAACTTCATGATTATATGAGGGAGGGGGGGAATCAGCATCATATCACCCCTCATGTCCGAATCTACATCCTTCACTGAATGTACATTTTAACAACTTTGTAAAATCTAATAAAACGTTTGAACAATTCAATTCAATACCCTATGTGTTCTTCAATCGGGTGTTTATAGATTTATATCTTTGGATTAAAATTACAAAATGTAATTATTTAATTGTGTGTGTGTTTTACTGAAAAATTCTGCGTAATTATCGATTTACTTTAAAGGTTCAGAAATATCTAACAAATGATAGTTTACTTTATTTTTGAAGGAACTTAAAAGCGAACAAAAACCGAAAGATTTGGAGTGCTAAGTACTAGTTATGTGCAAATAGTGTGGTAAAAATTATAATCAAGACATACTATAATTTTGATTTTTCACTCGTCCCAAAGTTACTGACCTTTAATATCTGCTTAACTTGACGCAAAATTTTAATTAAAGTGTTTCAATATTTTAATAACAAGAAAAAAGGAAATGAATAAAAAAGTCTACAAATCCTACGGCATTATTTAATTACGTTGAGTACTGTGCTGCTTACGTGATCAACAATGTAACTAAAGCTACAGATACTTATGTTATCGACAATGTTGACTTCTGTTTAAAGCTACTTATTCGAAGATAAATCATTAGTCTTCGAATACAAACTGCCATTAGGTATTTCAGATAACCATATTCGTATCTCTCTCCTTTCCAGTTCACGCTGCTCTCACAGTAAATTGGAATGGCGTGCGTGTAATGTTCACACAGTTTATATTATGGCAGTTGGTAGGCTATACACGGTAGGGATCACGAGTAACTGCCGCTGTGACGTCACGAGAACCCAGTGCTCACTTTTATTCAAGTGGTTGGGTAGTCATTCAAGTAGCACCACGCGGTATTATATACCATTAAGATTGTTGTTAATGTGTTTAATGTGTTTTTATTTTGATTACACGATGTTTCATGACAAATATGAATTTGCGTTTTATTGTACTATGTTAAAATCCTATGCCCTGCAACTGTGTCGGGTATTATAATCACAACAGTGAAAAAGGTATGTGATTTACAATTATGTGTGTGAGTGTGTTTTGCTTATATATCGACAACCTTTAGTGTGTTAACGAAATACAAATTACAAAAAAGTAATTAAATAAAACAAATACTTGCAACGAAACTTTATATACCACACATATACACATATGCGCGCGCACATATATATAATTAAATAACACAAATAAATAAGTAATAATAATAAATACATAATAAGTATATAAACTCAAGTATTACACACATATATAAACACATAAATAAACACAAACATCCGATTCATTCTCACTAAGGTAATCTCAGTAGTGGGTCGATTTTTGACAAATTTAATGCCAAGCGAGGCACATGAATTTTTTCTGAACAATTTTCTCTATGTGATTATAAAAGAGATTTGTACAAATTGGTGTTCAAAAAAAGTTTGTCCTCTGAAGCTATACAATTTGACGATTTTTATTATTTTATTACATTATTGTTATATTAAGTAGTATACAAGTAATATAAATTTTAAGTTAATTTTTTGTTTAAAGGTATATAATAAACGTTGTTTAATCAAAAATATCCAAAACTTTTTGACAATACAATTTCGTTTTGGAAATATATTGTTTTGTTTTATCGCATCTCGCTTTAAATTCAGTGCAATATTTAGAACGATGACTTGATCATTTAAAAAGTTGTGGCTTGAATATTCCTTGTTGTATTCACATACCGCATTTAACAGTATGACACATCATAAAACACAGAAAAAAGTAAACACAAACGTACATGGCGTATGGAGTGGAGCTCCCATAGGTCCCGTGACGTCATTTCTTGATTGCGGCCTGCACGTGACCTCTGCCGCGTATTCTAATTACCATGGTTTATATGAACCTCCATCAACATTATAAAAGTTGCGAATTGAACTGAGAGGTTTCTTTTCCATATCTCAAACTCGTCGTTGCATACTGGCAGGCCAATTCTCCTTTCACTTTTCCATTTGAACCTCCGTAATTCATGATATTACTCCTCTCTTGTCTACTTCTAATGTCTAATTCTAGAGTTAAAAATCTTCTTAACTGCCGTGTTTAAATAAATAATTGTAACCTAAATTTTGTTGCCGTTTCATATTTTTCATCTGCCTTGAAAACAGAATCCCAATTATCCGTAAATTAGAATTTGTTGTGTTTATAGTAGCATTATTATTTCCTATCTGTTCGTAAAGAACTGCCGCGCCGTGAAGAAATAATTCCTCGTTTCTCTTTCATTAAATTTAACCATATATAGAATTACCAGAAGCTAAAATAAAAACTCGGTTACACGTAAACTAATCATTTAAATTGTTACAAAATTACGAATTTTCTAATATGGCTTTTCGTGTAGCGAAAATAATGGGCTTACAGCGGCCAAAAATAATACTTCTTGGAAAGAATATCCCGTATAGTTCTTGTGCCGAATTTTTTATTTTCTTATGAGTTTTCGTATATTGACTATAGTTTATCGTTTAATTATAGTTGCTGGAGTCATTAATCGCTTTTTAGTTAACTTTCAATCTCAGGAATAAAGCAATTATTATTCAGCAAAAACAAAACCGATTCAAAGCTTTTACTCTCTATGCACTAGCCATTCATTGTGTCTTACGTCTGCAAAACCAAATCACTGAAATAATGTGTGCGTTTTCAGGCAACTATAGACAGTGAGGCAGTTAGTCACACAGTGTAAACTACGTCTTTCATAATTTGTGAAAAAATTTGTATTGTCATTTAGGAGATTGTAAGCGCCCTCAGTAATTTGAGAGGCAGAGAAACATAATTATAAACGTGGTTTTGTGTTTGAGAGACTTCAGAATGAACACTGCAATTAAAAACCGCACGTCACTAATTTTTTGGCTTTGAATAATTTGGTTAACAACGCGCCCTTTGTAGATATTTTAGGTGAACCGTTCGAAAGGCAATTAGAAGACCAAGTATTCGATAATTATTACATGAGAAATATCAAACGAAAAGCACCAGGTTGCGTTTGTAATTGAAAACTCGCTTTTCATACAAAAGAAAATTTGTTTTAATTATCATGACTATAATAACAGTCGTGGTTAATTAAATTTGTTTGACTTTCAAAGATGAAATTACGAAGGATGAAATTACACTTAGAACATAGTGTTTGTAGTGTAACCGTTTACTGTTTACAAAACAGTATTTACAATTATTTACATTTAAACAGTATTTATAAGATTTTTATGAAAATGTATATTCATGATTTTATTTTTCCAGTGTTTCTAACACATTAGTATGTACAAGTATATATGTAGATACCAAAGAATTTTTTCTACTGCCATAAACTTACATTTTTCAGAACACTACCATCTGCTGTTTCTCCAATTAAATATAGATATTTTTACACATTTATTTTAACTGCTCAGACTGCAAACAGTATGTTTACGTTGATATCAATATACGTTGTTCACACTTTTTTACTTCCATATTTCTTGTTATAAGTTCTTCATCTCATCTAGAAATAATAACGGTCACAGCTATTACAGGAAATGCCTCATTCTAACAACATACCAGAACAAGACTGTATAAATTATGTTACCCATATTGTACTGCTGTTAAAAGATCAGTATATACGAACCAACCATATTGGATATTTTTATGTAGGAAGCATATAAACTAAAATGTTGTGTATCATTAAATAATTAGCTTAAGACACCTTTCTGTATCGTATAGATGGCAGTCTGCTAAAATGCGGTGAATAGTGATAGGCATTTGACATAAAAGGCATGACATGGGTGGCGCATTTCCAAAGAGATAAGACTGGGAAAATAATCCTGGTGTGGTCTGTTAACAAATGACAGAGAGTAGCGTCTCTCTATTACGTCGTAAAGATAAAAACCAGACTTCAATAGTTAGACAACAGACTTTAATGGACAATAACTGTGCAATAATGAGGGATTCGTCTTTGCTTTTAGAATAGCAAAAGCTCCAAGCAGCTAAAAAGTGTCCGGAGACCCATATCTCATTAAACATTTTCATTAGTATATCAAGAATATAAGGTAAGACATGCTGTACTAAAAAAATATATGAAAATCATTTTGGTCCCGCTGCAGAAGGTATAGTATTCTTAATAGATTTGGAATTCATGATGAACGATGAGTTGGTTATATTTATTGGTGTTGTCGCTGCCTAAATGTAAGCTGGTGGTGGATAGAATATTTGTTGTCTGAGAGAAATGTGGGAGAGCATTGCCGTTATTGGATGTTGTAGAGAAAAACTCAGCTAGTAATTCAGACTGTCCCGTATGACTGTGACTACAGTATCTTTGAGTTGTATATTTGTAGGGATGAAGAACGAAGAAACTCTATGGTCCTAACTTTTCTCCAGACTTGTTTAATAGGAGTTATGGAACTATGATAGAAACACTTGTATTCCATGAGTTTTTGTTAGCTTCATGAATATCCATCAGGTTCTTGCTCAAACTGAGCATTTACAAAATTAGAAAGCAAGAATTCGCATAATGTTCTTGAGTCTCTGTAGCTGCGTTCTCCAAACATCCAAATTGATGGAAGATATACCTACAACAATTAAATCACTCCAAGGAATTTTGGCACTTAGGACTTCAACTAGTTTCATTTCTAATTTAGAGCAATGTGATTTTTAGCTTCTTGATATTTCAGAGCAACAATCGCAACAGTTACGTTCAACCAATTTTGACGGTCTAGGAAAATTGGTAGTTACTTCAGATACTCTACGTTCCGAAGTATACATAAGATAATAAATAACACATTGACATGAGCTCAATTAGTTTTTAGAAACAAAAGACATTATTTCGTTACATATTACACTTGCAGATATGTTTAACAAGTATGCATCGCCCCTTTTCAGACTGTCTGATCTGTGTGATTTTTATTGTCTCACTGTTTT
This sequence comes from Magicicada septendecula, assembly GCA_034769895.1. Lineage (NCBI taxonomy): Eukaryota > Metazoa > Arthropoda > Insecta > Hemiptera > Cicadidae > Magicicada > Magicicada septendecula. Next base: position 230,099,207 of record CM068367.1, read on the forward strand.
AAAACACTATACATTAATGGCATACTATTACCTGACAACTTGTATCGCAGTAGTGTCTGTTTTACCTTATTAACTATTATCGTGACTTGTTGCAGTGGTTACATGAAGTAAAATGATAGGTCATTAAAAGTTTCCGATGACATGATCTCAGGACATGAAAGTACTCATCATATAATTAAAAGTATACAGGACTCTAGTAGCCTCTCAAATAAAAATTGTAATCACATGTCAGTTAATTACATCTTACCCATTTCCTAAAGAACTAAGTTACGTAGCATACTGAAATTGTTTACGTTGAATACATAAATATTTATCAAAATTAATGTTTATGTGGCAATTTTTCGTCAATTCAACGTCACTCCAACGACTGTTTAATCATTCTGACGACACACTTTTTATTCAACTATATACAACTACAGTACTAGCTTACCAGTAGTAATATCTGTAGACATACGTGTTTTATCTGCAAAACGGAAACGTTAGACAAGCACCACTGTATTGTGTTAAACAAATCTTTCTTAACAAATCTTAATAGTGATGAGAAGGTGAATATCGTTAACATTTCAATAATTTGTGCTTTGCTTTTCTTAGATTTGAATGCAGGTGTTGTTAACAATGTAGATACTTCTAAAACGGCCACGGTTAATTTGTAAGGCTATTAATAAGACAGTGTCATATGAAAACAAACGCTATCAATTATTTTTTCCTTTTTCCTACGTGACAGCTCTTTGGTGACGCCCGTTTCCCATACGCTCTTCTAACAAATATGGTCTGTGTGACACGTTAAGTACTGGGGCAAAACTAATGGACGTAGGCGATGAAACTCAAGTATTCTGCGAGATAATAAATGGACAACTGTATAGAGATTGTTTTGTTTTTTATCCATAGGCAGATATTATTTGGACTAGAGACAGTTTTTTTTAATGTTCGTGAAGAACGCTTGCTGTATCATACATAAAGGAAAAATACTCAGACAGAAGACAGACTAAGTATACTATCAGCAGATAACGAGTTGGCCAGGCAGTGGAAGAGAGAAACCGGTTGACTTCATGCAAGCTACATACTACCTCACCATCTCGTCATATCTTTGTCTAAAGTCAGTGTGTTTATCGTTGTACATGCCTGCATATCTGAGAATAGCTTCAATGTAGAGACAAAAGAAATGTTTTTCTACATTGTAATACTTACGTTCTATTTAGGTTCTGTATTTGTAAAGCCATTCGTTTGCTAAAATATAAAGCTGTCATGTACTTTGTAAGGATATACGGCGCACTATCTTATTGGTAAGAAATATGTAATTGTACACAATATGTGTATAAGGTTATTAAAGTTTTATTTGTTCTTTACCTAATCACAAGAACCCTAATAAATTTTTGTGCAAGTCAGGAGTACCGTTATGTGGCTTTATGTATAATAAAATAAAATATACAGTATACTCTATAGTGTCATAAGTATGATGTATAGTGATTATGAACACACAAGACGTTTTACTGCAAATTATAAAACACAAGTTTTCTCATGTTCTAGGATGTTCGGTGATATGATCGGGGATCAAGTATTTCCTGAAAATACTTAGACGCTAGTAGGAATATGGATAAAGTGTACGAAAGATTAAAATACAATACTATTTTGAAATATGACACTTTTATAGCCATAAAATATAAACATTTAATTATTTAAGTAGTAGTTTTTTTCAGCGTGCTGAAATTCACGAATATATGTTATTTATAACACTATACACTATTTATTTATAACACTACATAAACTATACTATCAAGTATTAAAAAATATCTTTTTTGCTTTTGAAAAATTAATCTCTTTTCTTTTTTACCTCCAAAGGATTTTTAGTTCTGAAACTTCTATCCAAACAAAAAAATGTTTGTGGTCATGTGGAAGATAAAACAAACACTTTCATTATACAATGCCATAAAACGTGTTATCTACAGAGACGATTAAAAGCAAGAAGAATAAAATGTTTTTTTTTTTTTTTTTTTTGTTAGTTTGCACTTGCTGTCGACTGAACGTCTTAATAAAGCGAGACAAAACGTGTAGAAACATGTATCTGCTTCATTGTTTTTGTCAACCAAACCTTTAGTAATGCTGACCGGCACGCTGCCACTGCAGACAACTCTCAGCCGAAAGTATGTCCAAGCGAAATGTGGACATAAAAATAAAATAATTAAAATTCGCCGCGATGTTTTTTACCAGTCGCGGCACAGTTATTTAAAATAATTTTTATGATGAGGATGACGTTGACAACAATGCTGATGACGATGCAAGTGAGAAATTTGGTCTGGTTAAGTCTGTTTGTCTGTGGATTTGTGGGTGTAGTGTGTAGTCGTTCCGAATTGTGTACAATTATTTGACCGTTTTAAAACTAAAATTACTTCCAGATTACTTGAAAAATCTAAACAACTTGGACCCATTTCAGAATGAGCTTAATACGCAACTTGTCAATACGCTTAGAATTCTACGAGGAAAAACTGTCCTCCTTGAGGGGTATCTGTGGCTAATTAACGTTCAAAACAGGTAAGAGTATGTCTACAACGCAAATCAAACACATCTTTCTAACGTGTCGAACATAATAGGATTTAGTAACCTAATAAACTTAACGCATCATAAAATCAAAGTTTTTTAGCTCCGTGTCGACTCACTCCGTGGAAGTCAGTAGTATTCAGGACATAGCTTGTGTACTGAGCCGGCTGAGTCTAAGAAGTAGAGATGGGCAAGAGAACCGATAATCGATTCAAAGAATCGACTCCTCTGAAAGAACCGTACTCTGAATCGATTCACGTGAAAGAATCACGATTCACATGGAATCGGTTGGTGGGGGGAGGTCGAGTGAGGATTTCGACTCCCTTGACTCCTTCAGTTCCCACAAGGAGGTATAAATTTGTATATAAATAGTAATATAAATATGTATATAAATAGGTTATAAATGTGAGAATTAGTAAATATCTATCATTGATCTCTACATTTTGTTAACAGCCATGGCTAACAGGTCTGATATCTGGTACCATTTTGTGAAGGTGGATGAAAATGACCGGCATAAAAAGAAATGCCGTTATTGCTCGGCTTTGATAGCAATGACAGGTGGTGCGACGAGCAACCTTCTCCGGCATTTGGCCAAAACACCCCACGGTCAATCTTGATCGCCGAGGACAACCTGAGCCAACGAGACATGAGGCCCGATCCAGCTCGTCACCTCTAGATGAGTCACACAGGGAATTGCAAGAATTACCCAAGAACTGAGGTATGCATCTGATGACCCACCGCCTGCAGTACCCCTCAGTAGTAGTACCCCTCGGCCTTTACCCACTTCCACTGATCAGTCAGCATCAACACCGACCCTGTCGCCCGCTATATCTACACCTTCCCCTCAGCGCCAGCAATTTACGCAATCTTCAATCAGCCGTTTTGTCAACATCATTAAACCTATTCCTTAAAATAAAAGCCGGCAAATAGACATTCAGTTATTAAAAATGATCTGCGCAGAATACCAGCCATTCAGCCTTGTGGAAGACAAGGAATTCCAAAAATTTGTCCACACGTTATGGCCCAATTATTCTTTACCAAGCCGAAAGACCCTTACAAACAGTCTGCTCCCGTCGCTTTTCAATTTCCTGTTTGAAAAATTTTTTTTAATTCTGGAAGGAGCGCTAGCTGTTTGTCTAACGTGTGATGGTTGGACAAACATCAATAGTGTCAGTTTTTATGCAATTACTGCTCACTTTTTAACCCCCATACACATTTAAATTAAAATTCCATTTTGTTAGTGCTCCGATCTGAAAAACACACTGCCGAAAACATTTCTTCATGGATCAAAAATGTAGCTAATAAATTCAAAATAGATTTTAAAATTTGTGCTGTAGTTACGGACAATGCTGGAAACATTAAGGCTGCAATTAGTAATTTAAATTTGCGCCACATATCTTGCTTTGCCCATAGCCTTAATCTAGTGGTCCAGGGGTCAATTCGTGATTCGATCAAGGATACGGTTGACAAAGTCAAATCTATTGTCCAATTTTGTAAGCAAAGTCCTCACGCAATGGCTGAATTAACCGATATTCAAAAGAACTTTAATACAAAAATCTTAAAATTAAAGCAAGATGTACCAACACGTTGGAATTCAACCTTCGAGATGTTGGATCGGATCAACAAAACAAAGAAGCTGTTACATCAGCTTTGGCTTTATGCAATTCAAAACTTTTGCTAGTTGATAAAGATTGGAAGGTCATAAGGGAATCGGTGGAGTTACTGCAAATATTTTCCGAAGCACCTGAGGAAGTTTCATCTGAAAAAACCGTCTCCCTGTCAGAAACTTGTGTTTTGGCCCAGGGATTATTAAAATGTGTGAAACGCACCTTAGACGTTCAGGGCAAAGTTTTAACAGAAGATGTTCAGCTTTTAGGACATAAATTATTAGATGGTTTATTTAATAGATTTGGAAACAGGGAGAAAATTGACCTTATTGCCCAATCAGTCTTTCTCGATCCCCGCTTCAAAAAACAGGGTTTGGGGGTAGAATCCAATTTTGTAGAAACGAAGAAAGCGGTGGTTCAAATAATAAAAGGAGCTTTAAAAAATACTGGGCCACAGACACAAACTCAGTTGCCTCCAAATCAGCCAAGCACTTCAACATCATTAATTTGGCAAGAATTTGATGCGTCGGTGAGCATGCTCAGAACGGTCCATGATCCCACAGCTTCTGCTATTGTTGAAGTTGACAAGTACATAGCAGAACCAATCTTGGACCGGCATGCTGACCCAATGGTTTGGTGACATGATAGGAAAAACATTTTTTCAAATTTGTATAATTTAATTCTAAAGAGACTGTGCATCCCGCAACATCTGTCCCCTGTGAGAGGATATGTGAGAGGAGGGGGCCAGATTTGCACCCAAAAACGTTCCCATCTGACCTTCTCAAAAATTGAATAAATATTGTTTATTAATCACAACAATGACCTCATTTAAAATATGTATAAGTAACCTAATATAATAATGTTAATATGTAATTTACAATATGTAAATTAAAATATAGAATAAGCTCAAATGTTGTTAGTTAATCACAACTATGATCTCATTTAAAATAGATATGTACATGTAAATATGGAATTTAAAATATGTAGAATAAGGTTTGTGAAAAGTAAAATTAATAATAATAATATCTTTTAATTTCAAATTTACATTCACCACTTACACTACAAAACGTTCTTGTTTTTTATATATATTTTGTTTTATTAATGACTACTACTTGGCACTAAGCCGTCTGAATTTTATTTTAAGTCAATTATTAAAAAATTATATTTAGTTTTATTACTTCATTACAATTATACAATATAAAGCACAGAAAACGGCTAAAAAGTACCCATGGCCTTTAAGTGAAGGAATAAGGTAAAAAGAATCGATTCTCCACAAGGAGTGAATCGTTGGGAATCGGAGGAACAATAATTGCAATTTATTCCGTTCTGACTTAAACGTAAAGTTTAGTAGCTGCCCAGCTGAGACAAGGCAGCTTTCCAAAAATTATATCTAATGTCGCATGGTGAACACCTACAAAGTATAACAATAACGGAAAGGGTCATTCAAATGACTGCTGACGAGGGCTACGCGAGTTTGGTAACATCTATCATTTTCTTACATAACTGTATACAGTTGTGTTTTATTTTCATGACACTCGATATTCTTCAATAGTTTTCAACTTACTTTGATCAGTACACGCTGTTTACGTTAAATTATTTTGTATATTTCTATCAAAAAATGACAATATTACGTCTGTACGATGTGGCTTGGGTTAATTCGCCAGTCTGCCGCAACGTGGCGTTCAGGTAACTCGTCTATGTGTGACAAATCCCTGGCGCGGTGCAGCGGCGGATGCTGGAAAGTAGACTGCGGAGAGCAGTGCTCCTGTAGTAGTGCCGCTTCAGTAGTGCACTGTAGGTGCAGGAACAAAGTATACGAATTCAACTATTTGTAAGGATTATGTCTTTACACGTAAACATTATAAGAACTATCAACCGTCGGTTTTATCCCGTAAATTTCAGAATTGAGCCAAGCAGAACAAATTATCCAAGTGCCTACTCAAACTTGAAATTGTTATGCAACGGTTTGGCAGGCGTCCGTTAAAAATTGAACGGCTCTTAAATCACACAAAAAGCTTGTCCGGAGATAACCTGTTTCCCAAAGATCCGTTAAAGATAACTGGCGTTAAAATCTTTTATTAATTTACCGGAAGAATCCTTGGTTTTTAATCGACATTAAAAGGCTACAAATAAACTAAAAACTGTTCAGCGTCTTTCTGGTATGTGTTGCTGTCAACAGGCATTCGTGTACTTTTAACAAAACATTTACACACAAAATTTTGTTACGTTCCTTTGTCCAGAAAATTAAGATCAAATGATGAAGATTATGTCTGAATTTGCAAAAAAAGCAAATGAAAATATAAAATGTAATATATACTAAAAGGCATAAACATTTTAAGCGTTTATTTAAGCATGGATATACAGCCTGTCACGACGTTCAACAGTATATCCCACATTGCATTGAAACCCAAGTGTACAGAATGCTCTGGAGTTGCCTTTCGCTTTGTCCTCAGGATCCACTTTGAGGATACAATCATGTTAAATATTACCTCCAACTATAATACAGTTAAGAAGCCAGGCTCCAGTGTAAACTTCCCTGCAAAATTTCTTTAACCTTATGGACTTTGAACAGTTGAAAGCCTTTAGTGTTCTGCATAAACTCCAGATAAGACACCTGAATTGAAAATGAAAACGTATGTGGTTGAATACGTCCAACGTTATACTTATGCCATCAGGAAACTAATCAGCTTATTTTAAGAGTTAAACATTACCTTCAGATACAACAGAGTTAAGAAGCCAGACACCAGTGAAAGCTATTTACAAAATTTCTTTAACCTTATGTATTGTGAAGAGTTGACAGCATTCAGCGTGAGAAAAATAAAGCGATTTCAAAGTGAGTAATACTTTTTTAACATTTTCAACAATAGTATAATTTGCTTTCTCACTGATGATTTATGTGAAGTTTCGTTGCTCACTAACTAGTAAACATGACGTTGGATACAGATTATTACAATAATCTGTGACGTTTTACATTAGCAATGTCAGAAACAATTGAACTTGCAATTCTTGAATAACCAAACAAACAGAACAGACAAAAAGCCTAAATTAATGTTACACTTCGTTGGAATATTATTGACTCCCGGGGTAATTTATGAATTGGTTCTTTTTTTCTCTATTATCATTTTTCATAACTTATTTGGTAATTATTACTGTTATCTGACAATTTTGGTTCTCTATTAACTTACATTAATACTGGACATAATATGTTATCATACTGTTGTTTACAGCTTCTTATTATACTAATATTCTTATTACTCTCACTCTCCTGGTTATTATTGGATGCCCTACTCATTTACTAGATTAGTGGTCATATTCAGGTCAACTAATGTAGTCAGTTAGTGTTTTGGCTATCTGTCATTTTCTCTCATTCACTTGTCGTTGGTAATTTATTTCACATTTGGCCTTCTTACCTAATAGTTAGTGTAAGTTCTTGTTTCTTCTTGTGGCACCATATTGAATGTCATCATTATTATTATTGTTTTCTTCTTTATAATATGTGTTGTTCTTTGTTTCTTGGTTTCTCACTGACCGAATCCATTGGGTTATTGTATCTATTGGGTATTTGCTATTTAATACATTTTCTGTCTTGGTTTATTATTATTACCATTAATGTTTTAACTCTTTAGTTGTGAGTTCATTCTTCAATTATTATTTATTGATATAGTTTTAATGCTTGGTACACTCATTGTGACTACTTAATGGGTCTTGTCCCACTCAATTATTATGACATGTTGTGTATGTTTTGATGTCCAAAATATCGTGGTCATATGTCTCGTTACAATATTTACAAACAAAATAATAATAATCTAAATTGAAGAGCAAATTCAAATAAAAACAAAACAAGACGATTTATTTAAAATCGTACATTTATTAGAATAATAAAATAAAACATTAAACATATAATAAACAGCTGACTACATAAACATTACAACAATCGAAAATATATTTTTTTTACCGCAAGTAGTATTGTTTTCCTACTTATAATACATTTCTTCAATGGGTTAAGAAGCCTACGGAACACTATCAAAAGCTTTAAAAATGTTGTCTTAATTTACCAGTGTCTGTGTCTTCTTGTGAAAGATTGTTTAGTAAACTTAAATTTAATTGAATCGTACATACGATCAACAGTATCTCAAGACAGAGTATCAAATCTAGCAATACTTTAATTTGGAAACGACTTTGGTTCGTGTTTAGATGTCAATGATATAATAACCGACATTGCAACAATTAAGTCCTGGAAAGTTACATTTTACAGTGCCTCGTTCTAAATATTTATTATGTATGTATATGTAATCCCTATGTTTCAAGACTGAACACCACGTTCAGTTTTGGTTAAATTTTTTCTCTTATTTGTTAATACTTTTAGTTTCAATTTATTTCTTGTAACAAATTATATAATACAGGTATATGTATAGTACGTATATGACAACAGGTATTTGTACGTGTTATTTTTTGGTACGGTTTCGTTCGTACCTGTTATTTTCAAATATTAGTTTATCACACCTCTAATGTATACTGAAAACTAGTAAACTAGTAAAACTAGACAAATAATATTTTTCGTTGGGCGGACGATCGCGAAGGTTTTATCGACATTCTAGGTAACCTCTGTAATCTTGACTTCCGTCAGAAGCCATGTTGTTTATTACATTTGCATATTTTTTATATTTTTCATCTTTTGTTGTTATATGAAACTAACTTTTCGTCATTACCTTTTGTATATTTTTATATTTCTTAATTATACTTTTTAAAGGCTTACCACCTATTTATATTTAAAAACATTAGATTTTTGTATTTTTGTCTATATAGTCTATTACTTTTATAATGTCTACTATTATTATTTATTACATTTTTATATTTTTCATCTTTTTAGTTACAAGAGGTTGGTAATACATTTTACTATCTTTGGACGGGATAAATTTTGTGTTTATTGCTTAATTAGTTACGACCGACCGATACCGATTGTTATGACATAATGCACAATTTGTAAACTTAAATTGATGTTTATTGCTTAATTATTTTTATTACTTATTTGTTAATTACTTAAATGGTGCTATCCGGTTTGTTTATGTTACTTAAATATATTAGTTGTTTCAATTATTTTCGGTTCATTCGATGAAATGAACGTGACATGGACCGAAATGAACGAGACCCGGGACCGAAATAAACGAGTCCGAATTATTTTGCTGAAAATACGCGCGCGCGCGCGCGCGCGCACATACACACACACGGTCAAGTACGGAGGGGTACTGAGCCAGTGGTGGACGAGGGGGTTGATGGGACGATGGCACGGTCTTGACCTAGCACAACTCATAGAAATACTAGTCCACGTCACTGACCTCAGTCAACGTTGTTTCAGCTGTTGAGAAAGGTCATTGACTGCTGAAACAATGGGTGTCATTGTTGGCCTAGGAGAATAATGGCTCCCATTGTTGGTCCAGTGATGTCACTGGCTGTTGAGGTAGGTCAGGATCGTGACGTCATCACTACCACCACCACCACCCCCGTCCGCCACTGGCTCAGTACCCCCCCCCCCCAACGCACTACTATCAACCACTGCCTAAAACTTGGATGGAACACGTCAACGCGGTAGTTCGCTTGATGGCGCCGGAATTTTGAAGAATATTCATTATGCTTTAATAGCACTGCCCCTGGTGGCGATGCGGACGGCAGGTGCTGAGACATCAGTCATTCTCCGCGAGGCAGAGATTCTCCGTACCAGTTAGAAATGGTAACAGGGCCAAGCAGTGTGCTACAGACATGCTTGGGGAAAGATTTCCGTGAGAAACGTATGTGAGACAGAAAGGAGTAGAAGATGCTCGGAGTTATTTAGAAATACCATGACGAGGCCGGCTTTACGAGGGTCATCAAGAATCGCACGAGGGTGTTTGAGCCTGATTGGTGGTGGTGGTGCAGGCTCTCTATTAATCTCTCTATTAATGCTCTCTGTGGTAGGGAAAGGTTGAGGTTGTTGCTGAAGCAAAGATAGTTTCAGCGAGTGACTGGACAAAAGCAGCAAGAGTAGGAACTCGAAGGCCTCCACGAATTACATCATCTCTTGTCGAAGGGGATCCCGACAAGGAACGGAGGGTTCTGGATTGAAAGTGTTCCAGTTTACACTTGTTATTGTTTGACAAGTGTGACCGCCAGGCGGGAGCAGCATAGGTCAGCACTGACCAAAGAAACAAGAGATAGATTGTAACCTTAGTACGCAGAGCCAGGCGGTTGTGATACGAGAGCACTGGAAACAGTTTGGACGCCGCGAGTCTTGTTGAGCTTGTCAGTCACGTGAGCGTTGAAGCTAACACGCCGGTCTAGCCGGAAACCTAAATAGTTTATCCAGACAATAGCTCTCCCTTCTAGGGAGAGGGCCTGGCATCGGGAAGTGAATTTACGATTGAAACAGATCGCCTCGGATTTCTCTGAGTTGATCACTACCCGCCACTTCCATAGCCAGTCCGGAAGTATGTCCAACTGACGATACAGCTTTATACTCGCAAAACGCGAGGACAGGGAGCTGCAATGATACGTGTCGTCGGCGAAGAGAGGCAACTTGACTCCGGGTAAAACGGGAGGGTCGAGGCCAGAAAGGGAGGGGTCGAGGACAGAACCCTGCGGGACGCCAGCGGCGACAAATCGAACTGAAGAACAGGACTCTTTTATGCAAAGAACTGGTTCGGTTTGTCACCAGTTACTCGAGTGGTTTACACTGAAGAGGCCTCCAACGGTGAGGCCGAAACGTCTGTTCTACGCTGCAGTAGTGTATAACGGCCTAATAGACCGGTGAATACTTAATACAATTTCAACAAAGTAAAACATTAATTTTGGCTTTTAGTCGTTCTGCATGTTTGGGTACTTAAAGATTGCAAGTTCAATTGTTTGTGACGTTCCTGACGCAAAACGTCACAGATTATAACATTCCAATACATTCCAAAGTCATGTTTACTAGTTGGTAAGCAACCGAATTTTACATAAATCATCAGTGACAAAGCAAATTATACTATCGTTGTAAAGTGATAAAAAAATATTTCTTAGTTTCAAATCGTTTTATCTTTCTCACGCGCCTTTTCAACGACATCGGTTTCTGTTTGCAATTCATTGAGCTTGTCTGCAGTTTACGATGCTGTCAACTCTTCACGATACATAAGGTTAAAGAAATTTTGAAGGTGGCTTTCCACTGATGTCTGGCTTCTTTACTCTGTTGTATTTGGAGGTAGTGATTATCTATTAAAACAAACTTATTAGTATTCTGATGGCATTAGTATAACGTTGGATGATTGTGCCATCCTGGAGACAGTGCGAAGGGCAACTCCAGGGCATACTTGGGTTAAAATACAATGTGGGGTACACTGTTGAACGTCGTGACAGGCTGTGTATCCATACTTAATGCTAAAAAATTGTTTAGCCTTTCATTATATATCTAGTTTTATATTTTATTTGATTTTTTGGTAACAACAAACATAATACTCACCATTTTTTCTTATTTTTTTTAGTCACAGGAACCTACAAAAATTTTGAGTGTAAATGTTTTGATGAGAGTACATGAATGTTTGTTGACAACAACACATTCCAGAAAGATGCAGAAGAGAATTATTACTTTATTTGTCACCGTTTTAATGTCAATTAAAAACCAAGAATCACACCAGTAAATTAACCAACGATTTTAACGCCTGTTATCTATAGCGGGTTTTCTGGGAACAGGATGTCTCCGGGTTGTGATTTCAGGGGCGTTCAATGTTTAACGGACAGTGTCAAACCGGTGCATAACAATTTCAAGTCTGAGTAAAAAACTAGGATATTTTGTTGGGCTCGTTACAAATCCGGGCACAGTAATGTATTCAGAAATGTACGGACTAAAATGAATACATTTAAAGGCCATAAATGCATTTGTTATATAAACGAGAGAGCTTAGTTGCCTTACAACTGGTTGAATTCGTCTACTTTATTTCTGCACACTTTCCAGCATCCGCCACTACACGAGTTACGTCAGCGCCACGGCACGGCAGACTGGCGAACTAACGCAACACACAACTTCCAGTACTGTGACGCAAAAAATAGTCAAATTTTGGTAAAAATACACAAAATAATTTGGCGTAAAAAGCGTGCACTGTCTAATGCGAGTTGAAAGCTCTTGATGCACATCGTGTGTCAAGAAAATAAAACATAACTGTATACAGTTAAGTAAAAAAAAAACAGGACATATATAACCCAACTCGCGTAGCTCTAATCGACAGGCGTTTGAATGACCCTCACTGTATTGTGATCACCGTTATTAGAAGACTGACACCTTCCAAACGTGAAGTAATGTTCTAAAAGCTGTCTCGTATAGCGAGGCAGCTACTAAGCTCCGAACTTAATTAACGTAATATTAATATTAACGGCGGATGCAAATTCAACAAATATATGTAGAAAACGATTAAGTTTAATAAAAAATTCGACTTGTTAAGCTTTGTTGAAGTGCTTCCATTAGAGTTCTCATAGCTAGGTCGTTCACACCAGCGAACTAGCATGTTGAACTACTCTTTTTTATTAGAAAAACAGAAGTTAGAAACAGAACTACTCATTTATTAGAAGAACAGAAATTGACATCTTCCTCTTTCTGTTATCTTAGGTATAGGGACGGTCAGCCTGCTCATACACGTGATGTAACATCAAAGCGCATGAAGGTTACCTGAAAGATAACCAATACCCCTTTCTGGTGTTTCAACAAAACAGACGAAATAAAATATTTAAATAAAGAAAATTATGAAAATAATTTGTTTCATGTCGCCTTCGGCCAGAATCGCGAAACCGTGTCTCATTTAAGAATAATTTAATATCTCATATATAATAATATAAGAATCTCATTTAATAAATAACACGTCTGAAATAAGAAATAATTTATTCTTTTCAATTATTTAATAACTTTTAAAGCAACTTCCTCCAATCGTACAATACGATATTCTCTGGTATTTTATTTTTATCATATTTATGCCAGACTTTGCTGAAATAACAAATATCAGGCAATAAAAAAACTTTTCTATCACCTCCTATCGATTCATAGTGACTGATTAGACGTTTACTTTTACAAATCCTTGTCTAAAACGACTGAAAGCAAACTACCTACTACAGGCGAACGTCCTACTGCATACGAACAACCTACTGCATACGAACGTCCTACTGTATACGAACAACCTACTGCATACGAACGACCTACTGCAAACGAACGACCTACTGCACGCGAACGTCCTACTGCATACGAACAACCTACTGTATACGAATGTCCTACTGCATACGAACGACCTACTGCACGCGAACGTCCTACTGCATACGAACGACCTACTGCACGCGAACGTCCTACTGCATACGAACAACCTACTGTATACGAATGTCCTACTGCATACGAACGACCTACTGCACGCGAACGTCCTACTGCATACGAACGTCCTACTGCATACGAACAACCTACTGCATACGAACGTCCTACTGTATACGAACAACCTACTGCATACGAACAACTTACTGCATACGAACGACCTACTGCAAACGAACGACCTACTGCACGCGAACGTCCTACTGCATACGAACAACCTACTGTATACGAATGTCCTACTGCATACGAACGACCTACTGCACGCGAACGTCCTACTGCATACGAACGTCCTACTGCAAACGAACGACCTACTGCAAACGAACATTTATAAGTAGCCGATAGGAGAGTGGCTAACGCGAACTACTGTCCAGCGGCGCGAACGACCCACCACTAATTACCACTGGTCTCATATCTGCCGGATCAGTGAGACTGTTCTGTATTTTGGTATGTGTTCGAGAGTAGACGATGTCATAGCAAAGCGGTTGCAACTTTATACAGAAGTAGAGAGAGAGAGCGTGAGGACAGAGCGAACAAGGGGGGGGGGGAGAAAGGAGAGCGTAAATAATATTAACCTAAAATACGAGAAGAGTGTTTGCAAGGTAGTTAGTTTTATTCATCTGAGCTTAGACCAAGTACAAATTAAGTAATGAACACCGCTCATTATAAGTTTCGAGCATTTAAACTTAGTTTTCTATTCATTCTTTTCTTCAGCCATGTACTTGTTAAACTTCTTAATTCAAAATAAACTAAGACTTCGTTGTCGTCATCGTCGGCCGTAAGTTACAGAATTCTTGTTCCGACTTCACACTTCAACAATTTTCTGCGTAGACGTCCTACACCAATTCTGCTTCGTTAAGCATAGTAGTGTATGTCACTTGCTTAATCAGTCATTTATCATCAATCCTTTCTAAGCGATTTATCCACTACTGTCTCGTATAGGCTTATTGTTCGATTTTGTCGTTCAGCGTCTGTATAACCAAATCTTGTCTTGTATCCTCATTCTTTGGTCAATCTAATCTAATATAACCCTTAACTTTCCGTAGAACTTCATTTCAGCACCCTGAATCCTCAATTTATCTTTATGAGAGGGGACCCCATGAAACAATGTATAACTGACAAAGGTTAATAAGTTTCCTGTACAATTAAAGAGGCTTTCCTAAGAAAAACCATAACAGGAACATGTTTGAAATTTTATGAAATTGTAATTATACTATGGGTTGGTCAGGACAGGATAGCTTAGCACGTACAGGCCTATAAGTGATGTCCATCTGCAATAAATATGTGATAATAAAAAAAAGCTGTGAACTTCAGATTTGTGTATTCAATGAGTGTATGACTATCTATTTAATCAAAGTGTGAAAGAGTAGATATGTTAATGTTTAATTGCAAGAAGCAAGTGTCGTATTGGCAACTTGAATGCAGAACGAGATAAGGTAGAACAAGGAAAAGTGGAGATAAGGCGTAGGCAACATCATGAGTAAGAGAAACTTGAAGATGGTCTATGGGACGAAAAGTTGTTATTTTTTAGTTATTATTATTCCGGCTGTACAATGTTAACACATTTTCCGAAACTAAAGATTAGAGAAGTGATTGAATTCTCATCTTCTACTGCTCCTTGCCTACCCGAAGATATTCAATTTTTCGTTCCCTCAATATAGTCTGAATTTCTTGTATCCAGGTCGCAGGTGGTCTTCCTCTTTTCCTTCTTCCTGGTGGGTCTATTCCATCTAGTATTTGGTTTTTTAACATTTTCTTTTTTTTCAAATGAATGGGGAGTTGGCCCATTGGCAATTTTTAATCAAGGTTTATTTTTTTATCCTTTGATAAACCAAATAAGTTGCGTTACAAATACTGCTGGGAACAAAAACGCACAACTGTTTGAAAAAACAGTTTTCTGAAAAAAAAAGAACGAACTGTTCTTTTCCGCGGTGACAAATTGTTCTCCGTATTAACAACGGACATGGCCTTGACAACTGTTCTATGTTCGGAGTAAACCGTTCATTTTCATTGGAACTTTCGTTGAGCTGTTTGGCCTAAACTGTTTTTATTGAACTGTTTGGAGTGAACTGTTCGTTTTCATTGCAACGTTTGTTGAACTGTTACGAGTAAACTGTTGGTTTTTACTGCAAAGTTCGGTGACTTGCGTTCGATTATTGTACTGACCTCGTTCTGTTTAGCGCAGAATTAGGCTATATTCAGTTTTATTTCAGTTACTATAAAAATATTATAGACGGTACTGTCCTGGAACGAGTTAGCAGTTTTGGATACCTGCGCTACAGTGTGTCTTATACCCAACGACATGGTGAATAAGTTGCATAAGTTCAACCTTATGTGCGGGACTATCAGGCGAACCTTTAAGTCAGCAAGTAAAGGAACACGCCTAACATTCTACAAGGTGTTGGCTCTTCCCACACTTATTTATTGGTCTGAGAATTGTACTTTAACGAAAGGACAGGCCAGTCGCATCCAAGTGGCTGAAATGAGATTTCTCAGGCACGTGGCAGGGTGTACTCTCCATGACCATAGAAGAAACACAGATATACGGAAGGAACTGAATATTATGAGTATACTCGATAGGAACGCCCGGTATCGGCTAAATTGGTGGGAACATCTTTGCCGAATGGATGATTGCCGCATCCCTAAACAACTATGGAAATATAAGCCGAGGGGACGGAGAGGTGTGGGACGTCCGAGGAAGCGCTGTAGTGACCAGCAGTAATAGTTGGCAATTTGAGACCGCAACAAACCATTCTTGGTTTAAACCTTGAGGATGATGATGATAAAAATATAATTTAGATATTCCCCACGAGTTTTGATGAAACAATTTAAAACAAAAAATGCCTTTTAAGATACTGGTAAATAAGAGAAGTATTAACTTAATGCCACTGTTTAAGTTACATAACCAACCATTTAAGAAAAATACTAAAATGAACAGTTATTTAAAATGCTCAAAACAAAACGTTTTAACAATATAACGGTAAAATCAGTAAAAGTAAATAGCTATAGTTCATTAATTCTACCTGATTTTTCCAACTTTTTTTTAAAAAAGTTGTTATTTTTAAACGAACAGTTCGTTTTCGTTTTGCAAAAACAACAAAAACGCCCAGCACTACTTACAAATAGTTGAATCAGTCTACTTTACTTCTGCAATACTTTCCTCCATCCGCCGCTACACCGCGCTAGGGTTCGTCTCATGTACTCGATTTACGTCAGCACCACGGCACGGCAGACTGGCGAACTAACGCAACACACACCGTCCAGTACTGGCTCGCAACACTCGGAAATTGTCAGTTTTTGTGGAAACATACAAAATAATTTGACGCAAACAGCGCGTGCTGATAAATGTGAGTTGAAAGCTCTTGATGCACATTGTGTGTTAAGAAAATAAAACATAACTGTATACAGTTATATAAAAAAAAGTTGACAGATGTGACCAAATTCGCGTAGCCCAAATCGACAGTCGTTTGAATGGCCCTCACCTTATAACAATTACAGTTCGTGTTGCCAACAGTATTGTACAACTGTGAAATAATTTTTGGAAAGCTGTCTCGTACAACGAGGCAGCTACTAAGCTTATGATTAATTAGCCCAATATTTGAGAACACCGGCTAGTCATGGCATAATTTTTAGAAAACTGTCTCGTTCAGCGAGGCAGCTACTAAACGTAGCCCAGTATTTGAAAACGTTGGTTGTAAATTCAACATATATGTGTAATAAACGATTTAGTTCACTGAAAAATTAGGAAAGTTTCAAAACTTTGTTAACGTGTTTCCATACGTGATTAAACCATTTCTGTCTGTATTCCCTCACCATGTCATTCACTTGTCGGACAGCTAACTCATGACCATCCGTCTACACTAGTTTAGATCGATGCTCATGACGGATGTCCTCATTCCTTTTCCTGTTTAACCGGGTATACCCGGTTGCCGATCTAACGAATCTCAACTGTGCACTTTGCAGTCGACTTTAATGAGCATTCAACGGTCGAGTTAAAAATGAGACCTCACTTCTGTCATTCAACATCTTGCAAACTCTGCTTTTGATGCAATGGTGCATAAAATTGTAACACTCACATACAGAAGAAATTGTTGGGTTTTGTTTCTCATCATGGATCCTCGTATTAAATACTAATAATTCTAAATAACTAATTTTATACAAAATTTAATATCACGAAGTCGGAACATTTGAACACTTAGTTTGCTTTTAATTTAAATGTTCATTCATATATTTTGTATAACGTAAAACATATTTTCCATAACAATCTACACTATATTTCGCTATATATTCTTGCGTACTTTTAGGTAATACTACTTTCAACATATTTCTGGTAAACACGCACTAACATTGTTTAGTGGTGTTAAAGAAATATATTCGAGTATATCTAAAGTATAGCTTTGTGCAAATTACTTATATAAGACAAACCGTTACACAATAGCTTGCACCACAACTCTGTTATATCAGAAAACTTTGTTACACACTTCACAAAGTATTTGCTTTCTTATCTACACTACGTTAAACTGTTTATGTAAATAACGTTTCACAAAGGAGGAAAACTAGGGCAAGTGGCTGAATATTGTAAACTAATTGTGTGTTAATCAAATGTTTTGTCCATTATTCCTATTCTCTTGACGTACCGGTTAAGTGAGCCATTAAACCCAGTATAATCTAAGGCTTTTTGAAACTTGCCTTCTTCTTCTTCTTTAGCACTGCAGCCCAACATTAGCACTGGCATTTAACACCAGTCTTCTACAATGTGTCCTACTCGTTTCCGTTTCACCGTAACTTCTCACATCTATTCGTCTGAGATCTTCCAGCACATCATCCAATTATCTTATCCAACGTCCTACCCCATTTTCTGCTTTTATAGGCGTGCCCCTTAGGATTTTCTTTGGCATACGCTGATCATCCATCAGCTCTTGGTTCCTTGATGGATGGATGGAATATAGATCACATCTACATTGATCTACTCTGTAGACGCTCTATGTCTCCCTTCTTCACCCTCTACGTAATCATGCGCCACATGATTGCAGACGTCTTCCTCTAGTAGCATGACTCGCTAGGTGACCCAGCCATTGTATCTTCGTTGAGCCTTTATGACTCTTACAATGTCCTCATGTTTCAACAGCTCACCTACATCCTTGTTATTTCTTAATCTTCATTCATCATCGTCCCTAATTGGGTCATTAACATCTTCTTTTCGAAACTTGTCAAAAACATATAATTCCTCCGGCCGAGTCTCGAGCGCTGCGCGAGGTGTGACGAACGGTGGGCCTGCCACCTTGGAGCATCTGGACGTGCTCTGGGTTTCATTCCGACACTGAATCATGACGTTATCGTAAGCTATACCTAAGGCTTTCTTCGACAAAGTGCTGTGGTTAACTGGCGAAGACTGTGTCAGTTATCGATTCGTTCTCACACTGAAGATGGCCTCCAGAGTGGTGGCCAAAACGTCTGTTCGTAGCGGCAAGAGTGGAGCACGGCCTATTATACTGAGTGGAGACAATTCAATTATACTGTAACACATGTTATTATCGTATTCGATTTGGTTCGTGTTTTTTGCATGGTAAAGTGCTCTGTACCAAAGGTCGTATATTTTTACATTAACAGGTTGGTCCTAATATATTCTTAGAGGAAGGACGAGAAAATGATGGTATGATTTTTAATTCAAATTAAAATATTTGTAAATAATAATAAATTAAACGCACAATGGTATATAATCCTTCTGAAATCGGAATACGTATTTACACCTAACTATGACGAACTTAAGGAAAACAACACTGAGAGGGACACTATATTCGCGGAAAGAGGTATAGCACGATGTATTAAGTCTAAAAGGATATTAATTGATGACTAGTTGGGCACTTGATGAAACATAATATTAATACAAAGATTTTTAAATATATATAAACACTTGGTACGTTTCACAGTTTTATTTAATTCTGACAGAGAGAGAAATGGAGTTTATGAAATACACTGTGCAGATTGCAATGCTATTTATATCGGACAATGTGGCCGTGCTCTGAAACATCGCATTTCTGAACTTAAGTAGGCGATTTTAACCAATACAGCCGACATAGGTTTTGCAGATCATTGCTTACAACACAATCACTTCATAGATACAAAAAACGTAACACTATGGCACAACATACAAAAAGGTAAAAAAAAATGGATTTGTTAGACTTTCTAGAAATTAAAAAAGCAATAAAAAATAACAAAAATTTAACAAATGAACAAACTAAATTCTGTGTATCCCCTTTATTAAAAGCTGTTATTTAGTTCCGTTAATTTTATATTTTACATTCAGATTATATTTAGTTTTTACAGACTCTTGACCTTAACTTAGCTATACAACCCCCCCCCCTCTATATTCATACCTTACACATGTTCCGATAAACGCCCTAAACAGATGTTAACCCATCCTTACATCCTCTGTTTAGTAGTTCACTCATCTCTTTGACAATGGCTTAACAGCCATAGTTACATAGATTTCAGAGTTAAATGAAAACTGCGAAACGTACCAAGTGTTTACATATTTTTAAAAACCTTTATTTCTAAAAGGACATGTTAGTTAGAGCTGTGTTGAAATGTAATTGACTTGTCTCTGGGCTATTAGGCCGGGGTCCAATCCTGGCCGCTATAAAGAGAACAGTACTGTGGTTAACTGGTGAAGATCCTTGCCAGTTGCCGAATCGTTCTTCTTATTAAAGCCATTGCAAAATTTAAACATAAGAAACAGTATGATCGGTCACCTGCTTTGGTACTCAAACTGGTTCACCACCCTGTTCGAGGGAATGATTGAGTGGTGTGATGGGAAGAAGGCGCAGACGGGAGTACATTGATGAGATAAAAGGAGGAAGAAGGTATGTGGTGAATAGGAGACAGTTTTTTGGAAGTCCATCAACCTCTGCGCTCTGCGTTGAGGAGGAGGAGGTGGAGAAGGAGGGGAGGAGGTGGAGGGGTGGGGAGGAGGGGCTGGGGAGGAGGGGAGGGGGAGGGGAGGGGAGGGAGGGGAGGGGAGGGGGAGGAGAAGGAGAAGGAGAAGGAGAAGGAGAAGGAGAAGGAGAAGGAGAAGGAGAAGGAGAAGGAGAAGGAGAAGGAGAAGAAGAAGGAGAAGAAGAAGGAGAAGAAGAAGAAGAAGAAGAAGAAGAAGAAGAAGAAGAAGAAGAAGAAGAAGAAGAAGAAGGAGAAGAAGAAGGAGAAGAAGAAGAAGAAGAAGAAGAAGAAGAAGAAGAAGAAGAAGAAGAAGAAGAAGAAGAAGAAGAAGAAGAAGAAGAAGAAGAAGAAGAAGAAGAAGAAGAAGAAGAAGAAGAAATTGTGTTCACAGGTAAATATTTTTGTTTAATTCCCTAATACTTTTATAAAAGTAAGAAACGTCAGAATCCGGGAGGTAGTGGGGGTACAGTACTCTATTGTCGACGACATAACAACGAAACAGCTAAGATGGATTGGGCGTGTGCAAAGAATGCCGGATAATCGACTCCCCAAGCAAGTTTTGAGATAGACACCATACGGTCGTAGGCGAAGAGGAAGACGTAGTTTGAGATGGGGAGAAGGCATCAACCGGGCAATGAAAGACCGGGAATTGGAAGAAGAATCTCGGTTAGATCGAGACCAATGGAGACTAGGGATCGGAAGACGTAGGATAACGTTATGAACCGATTTATATATATTGTAACCTTACACAATCAGTACCTAATACTAAATGAACTAAAGGTCCAATATTCTTTAATAAAAAGTAAAATACCTATTATTATTATTATTATTATTATTATTATTATTAATGATAAACAAATTCAGTAGGTATCCCATTCCCCAAGTCAGAAAATGTATTACACTAAAGTATCATACTATAAAACCTTTGTCGTAGATTAATAGTACACTAAACAATAAACACTTTAGTAGTGAATAAACAGTGTAATAAGTGGTGCTATAAAAATACAGTGTACACCCAGTGCTACCTAATAAGAGAATGTGATATTAAAGAGACATCAGTCACAAGTTGTGATAAGGATGCAGGAATATTGTAATAGATAATAAGTAGTTAGTAGTAAGTTATTATTGTTTTATTTTTGTTAGGCCACAAAGGCAATATTTTAATGTATAAGTGGAATATTATTATGTTTATTGTTCTGAAAGATCCAGGGTTAGGGAAGGAATTAATCACTGTTAATTGGAATAAATTATAAAGAGATAGTGAAAAATAAAATAGGGCCTAGAGCAGTAATACATTTACAAATATGAAAAGTCAGAAATGAACTAATTAAACACATCTAGTAAACCGAAATATAAAAGAAAACTAAATTTTATTAAAAAACACTTTCAGGTGATGACAGAAGAGTATATTAAATAAGTTTATGTAATTGTTATGAGAAAATAATGTTAATGGAAAATAGTTCCTAAAAAACAAGAATCTTGTTAATAAAAAAAACTATGGATTATCACCACTAAATTATAACATATAAGTATCTAAGCATATGTAATAGTATGAAGAAAAACACTATGTAAAGTAAATTTAATTAGAGTTACCATTTATAAAGGAGTATTTTTCCTAAAAGGTGAAAGAACTAATAATATCTTAATACTAGCCTAATTACTAAAACTGTACCTAGGTTAGCCAATAAAAACTCATAAATTTCTTGGTTGCTAACGGTAACGAATTTAACAAGATGAGAGGACTGTTAATTTTGATTTCAAGAGGGTAGATGACACAAAAATAATGTCCAGAAAATTTCAGAAATATTAACTAAATTTCAAACTGTTCGCTATTCAAAACTGAAGAAAAGAATCAGTATAAGAAACTATGCCTGGGACTTCACTTGAAACATACTAATTGATGCGAGAATATACAAAAACATTGAAAATTTGTCCAGCCACCAGACCGCTTGGAAATTGGAACCTAGTCACTAACATGGGTGAGAAAGGCCTACCTTCATAAACTAAAAAACTACACATCACCACCAAGTAACGAACACTGGAACACTAGAAACCAGTACAAAATAATTAAATCTATAAGAAAACTTAGTGAGAACATTTTAAACTTTATTTACTTAATTCAAAACAGTAAAAATGTAATCTCATTAGAACTTCACAGCGGCCATGTTTCTTGTTCGTCAGCTGTATGAATTCGTGTAATCTGCGCTCTGGCGTCTAAAAAACGAACTCTTTGACCTAGTCTTTAAGAATAAAATATTTTTCTCTGTAAAGTATGACACTCTTGTCAAAGCATTTCTGACTTTCTTACAGCTCAAAGAATCCCAAAAAACCCTGAGATAAATAATTTATTAATTTTGTTTATAAATATAATTAAATATATCTGTTGTAGGATAGAAATACATATATCGAAAGTTGTTATAATTTCGATAATAGTTGATTTGAAAATCGATGAACTGAATTTAATAGTTTCAAAAAATAAACCAATATTAGATAATAAATACCTTTTTGAGGGAATTGACTTTGTGTTATTCTTTGTAGATAGCAAATTTGTTACAGGGAACTGGTAAATAGCAGAGAAGAGTGAGCAAATTAACGCAGTTATCATAGCGTACGAGGTATAAACGGCGAACATAACCTTTCGCGTGTTGCCGCCTTGAAAACAGCTGTTGCAAAATACGCTTAATAAAACGATAACACAAAACACCGGAGAGGAAGTCTCTCTCTCTCTCTCTCTCTCTCTCTCTCTCTCTCTCTCTCTCTCTCTCTCTTTCTTTCTCTCTCTCTCTCTCTCTCTCTCTCTCTCTCTCTCTCTCTCTCTCACTCTCTCTCTCTCTCTCTATCAACTGAACTGTAAAACATACAAGGAGTAAAAACCGCAAAGGATCCCGTGGAAGTTGGTTTGTTACAAATGACGATCCCAAAGAGGGGCTATAATTAAAGAAGACGTAACATTAGAGAGTTGTTACAAAAAATATATATATATACTATTATATTTTAATTTCTTATTTTCAACAGTTCCACTGTTATAAAGTAACAGTGGAAAAATACCGTTCACTTTCTGCGTCATTCCTGTTCACATTCGCTGTGAACTTAATTGTCGCTTAGGTTTTACTTCAGCCATAATTAATAAGATCAATAAAAGTGAAAGGAAAACGACAATGCCCATCAAAGGATAACAGATAGGACACAACAAGTGTTCAAATGGTTCGGTAACATCTTCATATGAAATATCAAAGACGGTCCCTAGACTGTTTTAAATGACAGCTTTTATAATATTCATGGTTGTACAGGAACATAACAACGGTTAAATGTAGGAAACCGGCATTTCTAGGAAATGTAATCAGAGGAAAGCAGTATGAATTGCTGAAATAATTATCTTATAAAAAATTTAAGGTCAAAAAGTCTTTAGAATAAAGTGAACATTCTAATTGTTAAACTTCAAGACTGAACGGGTATCCACAAAGTCAAAAAATTGTTTCGTGGTGCAGGAATCAGATACTGATACGCCAGACTGATAATCAACTTCAGGGGGCTGATAAGGTACACAAAAGGCTGAGACAGGTGTGACAAGAAATTCAGTTATTTCAGATTTTGTTTCGTAAAATTTGTTTTTGAAAATGTTTTCACAAAAGAAATATTGACAATTTTAAGAGTCCGTATCTAGTTTACGCATATAATGTTTTTAGAAATGTCATCTTTGGTATTGTTAAACATGTTAGAATATTTTTGAAAATTATAATGTAGCAAAAATAACGTAAGGAAATTTTTAAAATGGTTGAAATCAAGTAGTTAAATTTGCAATTTGTT
This sequence comes from Magicicada septendecula, assembly GCA_034769895.1. Classification (NCBI taxonomy): domain Eukaryota; kingdom Metazoa; phylum Arthropoda; class Insecta; order Hemiptera; family Cicadidae; genus Magicicada; species Magicicada septendecula. The sequence continues at coordinate 230,123,438 of CM068367.1, forward strand.
TCTCTGATCTGACATTAAAAACTGTGTTATTTAATAGAGTAAATCAAGTTTTAAAATTGTATGCGCATTAATGGTAGAGCGAACAATAAAAAGGGCACACATTAATTTACCAATTGAGGCTATATAATAAAGGAAGTAAAGGAAGAAACAGGAAATTTGTCTGTGGTAGAACAAAAGATTTAGAAATTGTGTAACACTATTGAGACAACAATAGTTAAGAATAGAAAGAGATGACACAAAAAATTGACAAAACTCACGAAAAGTTAAGGTAAATAATTATGTAATGACAAGAAAGGAGATGCGAATACAGACAAAGTGCATGTCTTAAGAAAACGTATCAAAAGTCGTAAAAGTCGTATAGAGTATGAATTGCTTGTCAGCGGTGACGTTAAGCGATGGCGCCAGTAGATGGCGTTAATGGAAACTATCCGTCACGCCACCACACGTAAGGTGAAAGTACATTTCTTTACCGCCTATACTTGGGGGTTAAAGTTTCTCATTGTCTTGTACGGGTAATTTGTTACATCGCGTTTTTTCCATTTAATAGTTCAACCGGATTCAGTTAGTGTTATTACCCGTCAATTTAATTATATATACCACTCCCATCGAATACTAACGTATATGGAAAGGAAAGAGAAAGGATTAAAGCACTAACCAGAGACAGTGGGAAAACGCGAAGTGAACGATGGTAAGAGATATATAGAGAGGGACGGGGACAAAGAGAGAAGTATTAAGATTAAATGAGGATAAGTCTTCACCAACCTTACAATGTTCTCTGACTATTTATGATTTCACAAACAAACTTCTCCTGTTCCGTAAGTCATCTTTAAGGTCTCTCTCTCCCTCTTTCCTTAGTCGGGACGGTCTTCTGCTTTCATGTTGCTAATAAAACATCCACCATCATCAGCTTCACAACACGGCATAAGCAAGATGCTGACTCTTCTGCTTTCATAGATTCTCCAGCCATTTCTTCTTGGGTGTACCGGATGGAACACCTCGTATAGGTTTACATTTTCATATTCTTTCATCCTTTGGCCAGCCTTCAATCTGACATTCTTTTGAAGTGTTCTTTCCACCGTTGTTTATAAACATTCTACCGCTCCTAATTAAACTTTTATTTCGAATTCTATGTTTGCTGTGATCACACGAACTGCTCATTATTTCTATGGATGTGACACGTATAGCCGAGCAGGGCAGAAGATACATGAAAGAAGAAGAAGAAGATATCTGAAATACCTGAAGAAGCTTAAAGGACAATGCATGTTGTAGAACATGTGTGAAAAAAAAATACAGCCTTGTAAAGAGAGGATTCAGAGAGCAAACTTTTGAGATAGTGAAAAAGTGTCGGCAAGGGCGGATCTACCATTTTGCTGCCCGTAGGCAGTATAAATTTGCCGCCCTCCCACAAATCTCTGAAGGTGGGGGGGAGTATCATTATACTCCCTCTTTGGTTTAAAAGTCCGCACTAGTGTTCTGTTTAGATACAAACTTTGCTACATAATTGCGTGTGCTCTCGTTCATTTGCCAATTAATAGGATCAGAATCTAAGATCTTCCCTACCTGATTTGATGATATTGCATCATGACTTTTGACGTGAACTGTCTCGTCATTCTCCACAACGGACCTGAACTGTATGAACAGTATCTTCACCTTCACTACTATCACAGTTATTGTCGGTATCACTAGAATATCTCGATTCCTTAAATATTAGGCTTACATCGGTTTCTGGAACCAACCTACAATTCGGTATTTCATGCACAGATCTACATTTCTCAATTTTTGATATGGATTGTCCACATCTAAAAACTGTCGATGTCACGTTCACTAGCAATCGATGATTCCCTAGCACTATTGACACTAGTGGTACTGACATCACTAAACTTCAAATCAGAACTTCCACATGCTTGAGGTTGCGCATCACTAACACTACATGATTTGAATAAATTCTGCAGCTTCCTTTTCTTTTTTGAATATTAAATATTGTCTGCCACTTAGTCGCTTTCTTCCGTCAGCCATGTTCTAAAGATTCACACTAAAAACAAAGCTTATAATATTTTAAAAATTCTTCAATATCTACACTGATATTATAAAGAGAGAAACTTTGTTTGCGTCTTAAATGTTAATTCAAATTAAGTTAGATTTACCTATTCTAAGATCAGTCTGATAGATGAACATGAACGACAGACACAATGCGGTATGACGGTACGTTAGAGTAACAAAATTACTCATAAATTAGGATTATTTAGCGTTATTTTCTGCGTCGCATAAAAATGAAAATAAATACCGTCAAGTAACAACTTCAAAACTGTGTCCACTAAACCGTGTTGTGTTGAAGGATGTTTAAATATACTTTTTACGATGAATATTAGTATAAATACCAGCCAATAATAAACCACGTGCACAAAAGCAAAAACCACATGCATGCGCCGAATCTACACGGTGCCGGTCAGGGTTGGGTACGAAATTATGCTACGCTCACAGCCTATGACTGTTAGCAGCTAGTGGAATCTATTGACATTCACTCACGTCAAATTACAGAGTCGGTAAAGGATGTTCGAAATTTGAATGTAAACGAATTAATATTTGTTAAGTACAGTAATTAATTAATGTAATGGAAGCATCACATGGATAATGCACGTAAATGTAATTATGAAAAAACGATGTAGGCCTACTTCATATACATATCAGAAGTAACTGACGAACTATTGTCTTTACGTAATAAGCCTACTTACTAATCAATATATATTTTTAAAAGTTTCTTATCATAGTTCGTATCATAGTGGGACGAATTGGAGCTTCATGTGAAACATCTCTTAGGTATAAAAACAACATAGAGGCCGTCAAATTTGACTTTTCCAAGATTTGCCGCCCCTCAAATTTTGCCGCCCGTAGGCTATTGCCTACTTTGCCTATGCATAAATCCGCCTCCGGAAGTCGGGAAGAATGAGAATGTAACGTATACAGACTAGGAAAAAAGTTGATAAAATAGACGATAATAATAAAAGCGATAATAAAACCTGAAACAAACGTTGAAACCAATTAACGAAAGCAAAAGAGAACAATTTATAAGTTAAAAGTAAGAAGAACAGGGAATTACATAACGGCGAGCAAAGTGCATAACGGAGAATTTGTATGTAGGCAAAAGTAGTGTTCTCGCGGGAATCGTTTGTATCTTACGCGGCAGTAAGTGTGGGACGAGATGCAGAGTTGCATTAACCATTTTCTAACCAAATCATTTTAAATTCAATAATTCCTTTACACAAATATTATAGTCCATTGCACGCTGCTTGTATGAGAAACTGAAAAACTAATAAAATTACTGATTCACTGATTAAAAAACCTATCACTACTTACAAAAGCATAGTAACGTTACACAATCCTAGTTTTGGTGTATAGTATTGTTATAGTCCCCCAAAGAGACTGGAGAGGATGAGCAATGTCTTACTCATCTCATTCCTTGATGAAGGAAAATATCCAGCCCCACCTCCAAGTGGTGGGGACGGGCAACACCTACAGGTATCTAACGCGGCTCTGGATATTTGACGCGGAACCGACTGACAGCCGGTATAAGCTGTCCCACCTCTACTTGTCAGGTTAGGGCAGTAGAGGTTAGGGCATTCTCTTGCCCTTGGTATGAGAAATTGCAACTAAAGGCGGATGACCTTCCATTGGTCAACGACGTAGGATTGGGAGGCGAGGAAAAACCACCACATTAAAGATCCTTATGGAAATCTCAACAGGGAAAACTGGTCTCTTTAGTATGGTAAGACAGCCACATTATGGAAGAACATCCGGACAGAAAATCGGGCAGACCCACCATACTTCTTACCCTGCTGTATGCTAGTAACATATCCAGCAGGGGACATATTCACTATTAAATTGCCTCAAATGGTGGGAACAACTTTGCCGAATGGATGCTTGCGCCATTCCAAACAACTATGGAACTATGGAAGCCGAGGGGACGGTGAGGTATGGGACATCCGAGGAAGCGCTGAAGTGACCAACTCTAATATTTGCCTGTTTGAGACCGGAACAAACCATCCTTGGTTTAATCCTTGCTGCTGATGCTGCTGCTGCTACTGCTGCTGCTGCTGCTGCTGCTGCTGCTGCTGCTGCTGCTGCTGCTGTTGGTGATGATGATGATGATGATGATGATGATGATGAGAATTGTTATACGACAACACTACTGGAGGCACTAAGGTGGAATAATGTTGATGGAATAAACAGAGGTGAAGTGTGTGTGCAAAAAGGTGGTGGTTTGAGAATTCAAAATAACATGTCTTGGCATTTTACTGAATTTGTTTGTTCATTATTACATTATTAAATTGATTTCATTTGATTGAATTCTGGTAATATTTTTTTTTTTAATTTGAGAATGAGAACTAATTACGTAGAAAGGCTAATTATATTAGAAAAAATCCGAAAATAGTTTAGCTATTATATAACTATGTTTTATTTATTATAGACAATGTAACTAGATTTAATGTATAAAACTGCCTTTGACGTTTTATAACTCTTGCTTGTAAATCTGATGTTTGTAATTAATTGGTGACTGCATTGGTGTCAGTTATTTTGGTTCCACTATAGGCCACGACGATCCGGTGTGACAGTTGTACCAGTAAGTATATGTATTAGATTGTTTAATACTTATTTTACTTCCGTGTTTCATAAAGAAATTGAAGTGTGGTGATGGCAAAAACATTGTGTTCGAGATAAGGGTCGATTCTGATTGTATTACCCTCAAAACATGAAGAAAAGTAATTTTTCGAAAAGTGTGTGGGTGTCTGTGTGTAGAATTTTTTATGGCTAACGATAACTGCCGTAAATTCAAACAGAATCAAATAATGTTTCGCATACATCCGTGAATTGTAGAGGATTCAAGGCCTATTGATTTTGGTGAAGATCGGTTAAAGGAAAGGGGTAGTTTACTTGCAACATTTTATGTTTTACCTAGAATAAAATACTTAATTTTGATAAATAAAGTATCCTGAAAAGAAGGTCATAATAATCTACTGTAGAAACGTAGATAAAATATCTACAAATGAAAAGGCTAGTTGGAGGGGGTGGGGTAATTATCTATAAATGAAAATGATAGTTGAAGGGGCAGGGGATATTTTTTATTTATATGTCATATGTACTACTTTAGAGAGAGGCCGAGAAAGAGAAAGTTACAAAATAAAAAAAAATAAAAAACTGTTGTGAGCTACGTAGAGGGTGTATACGCTGAGTGATGAGAGCAAAGGTGGAACACTGACAAGGATTAACAAGAGAATCACGTAGGTGTAAGAAAACTGCATTGTCTCATATCAGTGGAAACGGCAGCGTCCCTCCGGGGAAGCATTTACATTTTACAGCACGGTATGTAGAGCACCGTGCTGTAGATTGGCTTCGTCTACACACACAAACACGCATAGAGCAAACTGACATACGCGCATACGTCTTTACTGTTGTGACTTAAACTATTACACAAGAATTCCTCAGATATTTCAAATCTAGTAGCTTCAGATAAACATGAATTTGTTTATCTTACCAGTTTAAGGCAGTCAGGGAAAACATTTCTGTAAAAAAACAATAACAAAACGGTTCTTTATAAAAGTTAAGATAAAATTTTAGTATCTAGAAGAAATAATAATTCAAGAGAATGGTTTATAAAAATCTGCTATAGAAGAAAGGATTCATAATTTGGAAAGGGCATATGGTATAACTAAAGATATTTACAATAAAAAGTGCATATCTAAAAATGCGAAAATAAGACATTACAGAACAGTAGTGAAGCCAGAATTCCCAATGCAAGTGAATGTCTAGCACTGAATTATAATTTAGACAAACTGGAAATACTGGAAAGACGAATTATTAGGAAAATACTAGGCCCACAAAAAACGTCAGAAAGTTGGAAGTTAAGAAATAATGGTGAAATTATCAAAGTATAGAAAGTATAACAGAAACAATGAGAAAAAGAAGACTATTATTCTTTCGATATTTATATAGAATTGACGACAATAGGTTAACAAAACAGATCGTCAAACATCTGTGGAGAAGAAGTCAACATCAAGTTGGATTACAGAAGTCCAACAGGATTTAGAAAAAAATAATATGCACGCAGAAGAAGCAATTGAAAGAGATGTTTTTTGGTCAAAAGTGTTAAAAATGGAAGGAGTCCAAGGTTGAAGAGAGAAAAAGGCAGGTTCAAAATGGACTGAAGACAGGAAGAAGAGACACAGTGAAAAGATGAAAGAATATTGGAGAAAAAGAAAAGAAAAAAGAATAAAGAATTGAAATTGGCATGTAGTCCTTAGTTGGCCAATACAAAAACAAAAAAGTAGTGTCTTTGTTCAATTTTCTTTTTCCGCGATCCGAAGATTGGCGGAAGGAATCAGAATTTCTCATCCATTGCCTTCTCCTTCAAACATCTGTATCCCGTCAACCCTACCTCTCCAGCCATTTAACACTAGATGATTTAATCTTCATCTTTTTCTAGCAATTCTCTATTAATTTTCACCTCTGGTGGTGTAATCATACAGTTATTATGCCAAATTAAATGCTTCGAAGTGAAGCCTTTCTTCCTCTTGATGGTCCCGCAAGGAAGCTTGGTCTCATAATAAACGAAAGTAAGACAAACTACATGGTCACAGGACAGGAAGCTAGAGAAAGAGAGCGCGTCCAAATTGGCATCTATTCCTTCGAAAAAGTCAACAACTTTGTTTATTTAGGATTCCAAGTTAACTCCAATGGGGAAGCGACAGAAGAAATAAAGCAAAGAATCGCCTCACCTAATAGGTGCTTCTTTGGTCTCAAACCCCTGTTCCAGAGCAGAACAATTGCCAGGAGCACCAAGCTGCTTCTGTATAAAACACTGATCCGTCCAATTCTCACTTATGGTTCTGAGACCTGGACCATTTCTAGAAAGTCTGAGTCAAGCCTCCTGGTTCATGAACGCAAAATCCTCCGTAGTGTTTTTGGTCCAATATATATGAGTGGTGAATGGAGGGAAATGACCAACCAAGATCTGAACATTCTCCTGAATGAACCAGATATTGTGAAAATTATAAAACTTGGTAGACTCATGTGGGCTGAACATGTGGTCAGAATGGTGGAGAATGAAAATACCCAGAAAGGCACTCACAAAACAGATCTATGGCAGGAGAGTTGGTAGATCCAAACTACGTTGGGAAGACGGTGTGAACTACGATGCGCGTCCTATCTTTGGGACCCCGAACTGGAGAGCAGCTGCACTTGAGAGGGACGACTGGTGGGGACTGTTAAAGGGGGCCTTGACTCAGTAATGGGTTGTCGCGCCGCTGAAGAAGGAGGAGAAGAAGAAATGCTTCGAACATTGGCGTCTCCTCCGGATGCTGCTTTTCCATAACCTTCGTTTTTTCATTTATCAATCTAAATGTTTCATCACTTAAAAGATTAATTTCCTGGGCTGTTGAGCAGTGGTCGATTGCTCACTGTTGTTATCGTAACTAGACGTTTCGACAATCTACCTGAGACCTTCTTCAGTAGTAAAAATACTTAAAAATCGTTTGACAAATGGATGGTAGACCGGAAGTACCCCTAGTTGAGGTGAAAGCATTACGTTCTGAGGGTTGGTAACTGAGGTGGGGGGGGGGGATAGAGAGCCGTACACAAAACAGCTTTATTCGGATAGGTTCGTTAATGAAGCATGCCAGATCGTATTACTACTGAAGAAGGCCTCCGGTGTGTGACCGAAACTTCTAGTTATGATAACATCGGTGAGTAATCGACCACAGCCCAACAGCCGGGAAATTAATCTTTTAAGTAATGACTCCGGCCTTGATAACCTACGTAGTGGAATTAAATATCTCATTGTTGATTATTTCATTCCTTGATGACTTGCATTCTCATCTAATACCATGTCTCAAAGACTCAACATATTCTTTATCCCTTTCACTATTGTCTATGTTTTAGATCTACAGAGAATTATATTCCGTACAAAAGATTTAATAAGATTTTCCCTCGTCTCGATTTCACTGTTCCTAGAAATGAGCCATTTTTTCATTATTAATGAGGGCTACTTTTATTGAAGCTGTTCTAGATTTACTGTCAGTAATTCCATGTTTTTAAATGTTACTTCCCGCTCCTGATCTTCCTCAACATTACCCCTCCCAGTTCCTTCCATACATCGCGGCTGTCCAGTCCCCATTAGCAATAATTCAGTATTCAACCATTTTCTTTAACCTTCTATTATATCATATTTAGGGTATCTGATGACTGTTCACAGACCAACCAATTTAACGACTGAGTAGTATTTCGCTCGTTACACACATGTCAAAATGACGGCCAGAAAGACACTACGAGGGTCAGTTAAAAAATTCACGGAGCAACAAACCGTTGGTTTTGAAGTCGCAACATCTCCTGACACATTTACAATTTCGTTTAAAATTTCCGTTGGCGCTCAACAATTTTTGACAAAGAATCACAGCACGAGGTTTGATTTTGTCCGTTTCTCCAAACACGCATGACATGTCAACTTTAAACAGCTTCTAAACAGTGAATACATTGAAAAATATATTTGTAAATTAATACGAATTCACATAAAATACAAATCTTGCAGCAAACGATAAATTTTAGTTTTACCACTAAGCTACAGTTGTCGCTCCGCGAACTTTTCAACTGACCCTCGTAAACCAGCGGATTCTAAAAAAATTATAATCACAAAAGACCCGCTATATCGTTGGTCACTACAGTACACTTCCAGGCAATTGGGCAGGCATACATTTATCAATACAAATAGCGGCAAATCTCTAACTGTAATAGTCAAAGAAAATGATAAAATGTATTCTCTGAAGTCTGTATGTGTGTGTGTGTGTGTGTGTGTGTGTGTGTGTGTGTGTGTGTGTGTGTGTGTGTGTGTGTGTGTGTGTGTGTGTGTGTGTGTGTGTGTGTTTTACACAGAAAAGTTTAGGAAAACTTATTTATTAATAACAGAGACTGCACAAACAAACAGTGAAAGAACGGTAAATAATGCTAAAGCAGATTACTGGAAACAGGTCAGTTAAAGTATGTAAAATAGTACAATTGAGTGAAAAACAAATTGTTAAATGAGATTGAATTAATCATTGCAGCATTTATGCTGCTATAGAAATAAAGCCGTAAAAATATAAACTTTTCGCGGAATTTTTATTACATAATTATTTGCTGACGAATAAAATTTATTTGACTTACATTCCGGTAAGTCTGTGTCACTCCGTAATCATGGAATTTATAACGCTGCATTTTACCTTAAGCCTTTTTCCTTTCTCGGTTCTATAATTTTCCTTGCAGGAAACAACTTTAGCATTACTAACGTATACCTTGCATTTTTCTACGAGGAATCTAAGTAAACATTAATTATTTTAAAAAAGTCTGAATCATAATTTTCTTTCTTCCACGCGTACACTGATGGCCGGCACCGCTTTCATCATCTTGTCCTCGGTCTATCGATTCTTTATTGTTTGTGGCTAGTAAGTCGGAACTTTCCTCGCGACCATTCTTTCAACAAGGGGTTTACACTTTTCGTTGTACCTCTTTGCAATTTTGACTATTGTTTGTACGCCAATTCTTCTTGTACAATTTCTTCTTCTTCTTCTTCTTCTTCTTCTTCTTCTTCTTCTTCTTCTTCTTCTTCTTCTTCTTCTTCTTCTTCTTGTCCTCTTCTAGGATTAGGTTATATAAACCTGTTCCGTCACACATCTCATTCTCGGACGACCCACGTCTCTTCTACCAATAGCTTTATAGTTCAATGTCGGTTTCAGCAACCGAGCCTCTGTCATCCTTTGCAGATGACGCCACCATTGTCTTCTGTAAATAGAAATCATTTTATTTATGTCCTTTAATTCGAGTTCTGCTCTGATATCTTCATTCCTTATTCTATCTTGCAATGTATAATTTTAAGTATTAAGAAGAAAGTGCATTTCAGCTCTGTGAATCTTGCCGCATTACTTTTTTTATAATGACCCACGCCTCACTCGCATAAATCAGCGTGGCATTGCAGTTTCTTATAACATTTAATCCTTGTGCCGTGACTTGTTCATTTCTAATTTTTCTATGAATCGTATCACAAATATTCCTAAACTTATTTATCTTTTCTCTTATATCATTTCCAGATTCATGACTTACTGCACACCCGAGTAATTTGTTACGGTTCACTTGTTCGAAAGTACTGTTGTTTATAACTATCTTAGTCCTCACTGGATAACTATAACTATTATAACTATCTTAGTCCTTTAAAGACCGACCATGGTTTTGGTCTTTCTACTGAAATTGTCACTAAGTACTCTCTTGCCACTTCTTGTAATTGAAACATAGCTCTTTGTAAATCATTGTCATTTTCTTGAATAAGAACTACAATTTTGTACAATTTTATTTACTAATTAATTATTTAGTAAAGGAAGAGCGACTGGAATAAGATTCAAGCAGCGGAAATGAAACACTTATAAACAGTAAAGGAATGCACAAAAGCAGGCCGTATAAGAAATGAGGATATGAAAAAGGATTTAAATATACCTACAGTTAGAGAAAACATAGTGTTGTGTAGAGAAAAATGGAAAAGCCATTTGTAATGAATGGGTAATACCCGCATTCCACGGTTAGCCTATAATTACCAGCCACATGGAAGAAGAGACGTTTGACGACCGGTAGCAAGGTGGCGAAAAACATGAGGCCGGAACAGCAGAATGCTCCTAAGCCTTGAACGGCTGATGATGATGATCTTGTTTAGTACATAATATCTGGATGTGTCTCAGATATTTCATTTACAATTTTTCTCTTTTCTTCATTTGGTTCCCAATATTTGCACCCGTAAAACAGACTTGACTTGGCCATCACTTTGTAAAACGTTTTCTCTATTTCGTACTACAATTTTCTGACAAGTTTTGTGCCACATATTATATGAGATACATTAGTTCATAGTAAAAGTTTTTGAAATACTCCATCGTCCGTTATAAAAGTTCAAGTACTGGAAATGACACACGTGTTTTATAAACTGTATACCTACCACAATCTTTGTTCTCACGGGATAAAATCCTAAAATATTCTTTTGTTTTGGTTTTCCTAGAGGAAGGTTTTCAGGATCTGGTATCCGTCATCTAGCGATGCTCAGGCTGCGAACATTTATACTCGTAGACTTTCGTTGTCGCAACTGTCAGTAACAACAACTTTTTTTGGTTAACATCCACGTTTGACTGGAATTGTAATTAACACCACCATTTTCGTACAAACTGTGACGTGACATCCTCAGTGGTAAATCTGAGAATGAGGATGCCACGTCACGGTATGGGCGAAACGTTTACCCATAACTTTACAACGATACCAATAAAACGTGGTTGTCCACAGCAAAAAGTGTTGTCTTTGAAGGCTGAGAAACGCTGCTCGCTACTTGTTAGTATAACTTGATAATCAGCAAATAACAGTGAATTCTGGTATACTGAAGGTTGTACAACTGGCACAAAGAGATAAATTATGTTATGAAAATACAATAAAATAATTCATATACAGTTATGTACATCATTTTCTATATAGGTAACTCGAAGTTTCTTGCACCAATTATATAATGCTGTGATGTTATTCAATATGTTTGTTTCTCCTGCAAGTAGTGTAATTTTGTAATTTCTTTTTAACACCTGACGCACGTTTCACTGAAAAACATCAGTATTATCAGAGGTTTGGAAGTAAATTAATAACAATCGAAATAATTCTATGTTGATATAGAAATTAACAAATAATCGAATTTGTTCGATTTAAAAAAATAAAAATGAGTAAAATATAGACATTAAATATTTCAAATATAACCGAGAAAACAGCTGCTGAATAAAATCGTTAACTAATCGACCTAAATCGATTATCAGTTATTTTATATTAGGCTACGTCGATAAGATAAAGGTAAAGATACATTTAACACACAAAGACACTACACTCCACTACAGAATCCACCTTTGGAAATTACCTCATTGAAGCAAACCACACATACAAAAACATCGACAAACATGGACATTCTACACGTACACACAAAAGGCCGAAAACTAGACCTCTAGAACAATTGGAAATATACAAACACACGAAAACACATAACAACGACATCCTAAACGAACAGACACAATTCAAATCACACGCATTATTTGAACATATCACACCCCCACACACACAACATCGATCTTTCAAAAGTCGATACCGTCACCAACAACAAGACGGACAGTGCTGCCAACGGCAGCCTTTGAAGAAGCTTTTTAAAAGCGAACACCGGCTCAGGCTATAAGGTAAAACTTTTACGTTTTTACCCATAAGAAACTTTTTGTTCCGAATCGGTAGTGAATTAATTATATTTAGTTTAGTAACAGTTGTAGATCAATCATTTAATAAAACCTAAAAAGTCCACGGAATCGGATTATTATTAAAAATCTCTGTACTCTGACACCAGTCTAGATTTTTACAATGTAAAAAACTTTTTTTGATCTAATATTTGGGTCCAGCGTTCAAAAAATTCAAGATTTCAGAAAACTGTACACTATATTCTGATTTTAGGTAAAATTATCTTTCATGTGATATCTCACATGGAATTTGCGATTTTATCAAACCTTCTTACTCCACTTTTTGAGTCCTAAAAGTCTAAAAAACTCCAAAAAAATGGAAGCTACATTCCGATTTTATTTGAAATTCATTTTAATTTGATACACCACATGGACTTCTACTACTATTTTTTTTTTCTTGGACCTCCCAATGTATTTGGTTTTCCCCTCCTACTTTTTTGGAGAATCAGTTTCAAAAACAGCAGTTCTGTATCGTAACAGTATGGACACGCACTCCAAGTTTTACAGATGCCGGTTGGTGTGTTTAAAAGTTATCGTGCGGTACTGCAAACAGGTACATAGACAAATAGTCAGTCATGTATGTAGACAGACAGACAGATAGACAGAGCAAATACCAAACGGTCGAGGTAAAATATTGAGAATTCACTTTGCTCGTCGAATTAATAAATACTAATAATACATGACTTTTTATATTTGTATTACGTCATTGACAACAAAGAAGTAGTTTCTATGGAAATATTTTATTTCAATTTGTCACACGTTAAATTATTAGGAAATCTTAAAACTTGTGTTTCTGGTTTCTTTTAATGAATTAATTACTGATTCCGAAGAGTGGTGACGAAGATGTGCGGGAAAACAATAATTACGACGCTGCTCGTGGCAGGAGCAGTAAGTAGGCCTATTAAGAAATCAACACAGTTTCTTTCTTGTTTTTCTTGCTTTCACGATTAATTAACTTTGAATATTAAGCCTGTCTTTGCAATAATATTAAGCCTTTCTGTCAAAAATAGTAAATTAAAATTGTTTATAACAGATGTTAGGTCAGTAATGTAACGAACGATTAGGTTTGTTAACTTATAGACGCGTCTGTTATCTAATTGTGTTTTTATTCTATTTTAGCTTATGTATTTATATAATTCATTTATTTAATCATATTTCTAACGTTCTGTTTTGTTTTACTCGTTACAGGTGTGCTTCGGTGCCGCTGGGTATGTCTGCGCTCAGCGGTACTTCAAGAGGAGGCAGGAGCAGACGGTGCAGGAGGTGAAGGTAATTTCCCCACGCGTCAGTAGGATAAATTTAGAAACCTGAATTTACTTCGTAAACTCATATACTCTTTAAGTGTTGCACAAAACAGGGGCTTGAGTTTGCCGATCTTTATATTAAGTTATGTTGCCTTTCTTCAAGGCCTAATTTTTTTTAATTAAATTTTTTTAAATTAAACTTGTATTTTTACATACTTGGGCTGCAACACAAGCTACAATTATGCCAATGACATGGAAAATAAAATAAATAAGTTCCAGGCAATATGTGGCACAATAAATAGAACATTAAATAACAAAACACGAAAAGACATAAGGATAAAATTTTATAAAACGATGGCTGTACCTGTACTTATGTATGGGAGTGAAAGTTGGATAAATACCAAAAAAAAGGAGACAGCAAAATACAGGCAGCAGAAATGAGATTTTTGAGACGGGTCAAAGGCTGCACAAGAAGAGATTTAGTAGGAAATGGCGTGCGAAATGAACTAAATGTATATGCAATAAATGAAAAAATAACTGAATATAAAGAAAGATGGAAACACCACGTAATTAGAATGAGAAATGGGAGAATATCCAAAAAAATGCTTAACTATAACCCAAGAGGGAAAAGAGATATAGGAAGACCACGAAAACGGTGGTCGTGAGTTTGTGAGGTCGGAACAGGCAGATGCCTAATCCTTGTAGTGCACAAGAGGAAGGCATTCAAACATGGTGTCATTTTACTTCATGACTGTCAAGTATTTAGAAGTTTTTATCGGTATATTAAAGAAATCTTTAAGGAGTTTGAAGAAAATAAAGTTTTGTAACTTTCTCTGACTAAGATTTCTGAAGCCAGACACAAATAAACGTAATGTAACTAACGCAGTGACACAAGTGCAGTTACGTAAACACGAGTGACGTAATGATATTTATCTTTTTTAAACGCACAAAATTTCGCATTTATAACATTTGGTAAGGTATGCGAAGTTTAAGCTCATGTATATCACCAGCTTCTGTGTTAACATTTTTTTCACAGCCTTACGCATATTTATATTTTAAGCTATCTCTGTAACAGAACATACTGTAACCAACTTACCACAGGTCCAAGAGCCTTCTAAACATGCGCTGCACTTTATTTCACTCATCTCATTCCACATAACCTCCCTTGATATCACCAATATCATCAGTGCTTTGTCCTCTATTTTTTCTTGTGTCATATTCCCAGTAAGGCGATTGCTTCTTAACATATAGCCTAACGAGTTGACTTTCCTTTTCTTCATTCATTTTTATAAGTTTCTATGTTCACCTTATCTCTCCTATCGCTCCTGCGTTTCTTATCGTATTCGTCCGTTTTACATTCCGCGTTGTCCTCCAAAGCCACATCTTTAAACTTTACTACAGCCGGTTGCTTTGCTACAATAGATGCTCCTTGTCCCTACCCCATCGAGCGGTGAGTTTATAACGCAAAAATTTCAATAATCTTTTCCTTAATAACATTTTCACTTTTCCGGTAAACAATTTTTTTTCATGTTGTTAAAAACTATTTTGGAATTGAATAATGATTGTTATTTTTACTGTACATGTACCATCTTTGTTATTATGCTACCCAAGTATGTAAATATTCTGATTATTCCATGTTTTGTTGGTTTATTTGAGTTTTGCACGTTTAGTTACTTCTTTTTCTCTCTAAATAAACTATTCAGACTTGAATAGTTAAAACCGATTAATTTTAGCATCTAATTAAGAGCATATGTATTGACGATGTTACAAAAAACTGGCAGATGTGTCTTCCAGACCATTTTATGACTGGTCACTCTACAATTGACACTTTGTTGTTTGCGGACGATCACGCTATTCTATCGGACTCTGAAAACAGATTGCAGATGTGTATACATTTGTTAAATGGAATCTGCAAAGACTCTGGATTGCAGATATCCACAATTAAAACCAAGGTGATGGCTTTTTGTGGAACTGATCTCGTACGGGCAAAAATTGTTATAGACGGTACTGTCCTGAACAAATTAGCAGTTTCGAATACCTGGGCTACAGTGTGTCTTATAATGCAAGCAACGACGTGGTGAACAATTTCATAACTTCAACCTTATGTGCGGGACCATCAGGCGAACCCTTAAGTCTTAAGTCAGCAAGTAAAGAAACACGCTTAAAATTCTACAAGGTGATGGCTCTTCCCACACTTCTTTATGGGTCTGAGAATTAGACTTTAACGAAAGGCCAGACCAGTCGCATCCAAGCGGCTGAAATGAGATTTCTCAGGCATGTGGCAGGGTATAATCTCCATGAGGATAGAAGGAACACAGATATACGGCAGGAACTGAATATTATGAGTATACTCGACAGGATCGCCCAGTATCGGCTGAATTGGTGGGAACATCTTTGTCAAATGGATGACTGCCGCATCCCCAAACAACTATGGAACTATAAGCCGAGGGGACGGAGAGGTGTGGGACGTCCGAGGAAGAGGAAAAGGAAGTGACCAGATGTAATATTTGCCTATTTGAGACTGGAACAAACCATTCTGGGTTCAAGCCTTGACGATGATGATGATGATGAATTAAGAGCAAACTGTCTTTTAGATAACCTGAGTGACAGTATGATACATAAGCAAACATATAGATTTGTCTACTAAGTGCCGTTAAATCCTAACCAGGTAATGTTAGTCTGTCGTACAGTGGGTAAGTTAACTTTGAAGCCTTAATGTTACGACGCAGTGAATAGAGCCCAAAATCTATAGATTGTTAACCTTATCATACGTACGGCAGTACGAAGCCATGTTTTTGAAATATTTACTACTCTGTTGAAATACCAGCATAAAAACTTTTACGAAGATTGAGTCTGTTTTTCTCAAACGTCACGACAAAAGCTAACGCAGCAAAACATAATTGATTTTTATTCTTAAGATTCAGTATTGTGCTTAATAACCTGTTTTTGTTCTTACAGGACTTAGTGGAATGGAGCGATAAAATTTCCAGTGACAACGAAAATTTACGTCGTGCTACTGAAATGGTAAAATTGGGAATAGAAAATATCAAACACCATAATTATTTCTTAAGGAAGAAATATAATAAATTGAAGAAAGTAAGCGAAGAAGCACGAGAAGCACAGTGAACGTTACCAAATTTTGGAGTGCTGTTTATCGTATAAAGAAAATTATAGTGGAAGAAATTAAGGAGTGAAAAACCACAATAAAACACAAAATTTACGTACTGTCATATTCTTCTTTTGCATACACGCCTGACATCAAGTGTTATTTCCGTCCTGTTACCCAATATCTCAGTACAGTGGATACATTATTCCCAATCTTGCCCTGTGACGCCGTTTTCCTCTTCTTCTACGGCTTCGCACGTACTCATCATCCGACCAAATTCCTGCAGAGCTCTCCTCTCTACTATTATTCTGTTATCGTATACAAAAATTATTGCAGTTTCTAAGAAATATTGTTGTAATATAATTGTTGTTGTCTCCTCACACTGCCTCCTCAAAAAAAAAATTCTGTACAACAATACGGTTTATCGTTTATTTATTATGTAGTAGTTTATGATAATTAGCTATGTTATGTATAAAATTCATATCGATTATTGACTCACTATTATTATTATTATTATTATTATTATTATTATTATTATTACATTATCTATTGTTATTATATTATTATCTGTTATTATTATTTTATGATTATTATATATATATAGGCCTACAATTTAATATATTAAAGCAATTAAGTGTGTAAATCATAAAATAATAATAGTGAGTCAATAATCGATATATATATATATATATATATATATTTGCATATTTGCCCAGGGCGGTATGTTTGTAAATATTTAGCATAGAAAATATATGATGAACAGTTTTTAACAATATTATGCAGGCTAGGAATTGTCAGAAAGCATACACCTACCCCCGCGAGTGAATACAGCGCTTGTGTGTTTGTGTGTGTGAACGCAAGCTACGACAGGCAAGAGTCTACGATAGGGTGATGCGTACGAATTCTCTGTAATCAGGTTTTAACCGGATAAAAATAAACTAATTAATACGTTTTAAACCTGTGAACAAAGGCTTACCCCAATTATAAATACACCATTACATTAAAGAATTTTTAACGAATATAGTGATGTAAAAGTATTGCAGAAATTTGCAATAATAAAGACGCCAGGTAATTTAATGATAATTACTAGTGTAATTAAATAGTACTTAATAAGTGTGTTATATGTGAGTGACCAGGAAAAAATTACGCAAACGATGATATCGCTTGTGCTACGAGGATGTTTACGAAATCGCGAAAATGAACCAAAGAGTGATTTGTAATTAAAAGGACGCTTTGCACGAAGTGACAATATCTAACAAGTCGAAAACAGTCCTGGACTTGTCAGATTGCCGTCCAGTATAAATAGCACCGGCAATTTTGGGGCGGTCTCAGACTCAAGAAATCTTCACACAACGTCACGCTGCTGGTCTGCCGACCGATCGACATCTTTACCACACACACCAAGACTTATGGAGGAACTCTGGACCATCCCAAACAACAACCATTTGAGACAGAGAACACAGCATCAGCATAATCATCATCATCATCAAATTCTCAGGAGCCAGGACACACACACACGCAACGGTAACGTCGGCAGTACGCAGGTGATGAATAAACAATTATATTTTTTTGTTTGTGGAAAGAACTCGCAAAAAAAGAAACTTATATATGAACAGTAAAGACTTAAAGTTTTAAATATAATTACTGTACATAAATTTAAAGGGTTGTTAAAGAAAATAATTTAATTTAACAAGAAAATTTTAAAATACTAATCTTTTGTTGTATAGTAAAATTTGGGTGTGTCAATAGAAATAAATAATAGGTTGGAAGTAAATGTTATATTTTTTATTTTGTTTAGAGCAACAATTAATTTTATTCTTGAGATTGAATATTATTTTGTTTGTAAATGAGTTGTTATTATTTAAAATCTGAGTCAAAGTCAGACACACTGAAATAGAAAGGTTTACATAATTTGAATTGTTCATGATATCCGGGCTGTTTGGCCGTGGTCCATGGTTTATAACAAAACCAAACGTTTCGGCAGCTCCACTGGCTGCCATCATCAGTGTTATAAAAATCCTGCACGCCGGGTGTTTACGTACAGGCCCACAGCACTGTGGTATAGGCTAAAGCTGTCCTGCCATGCTACCTGTACTTATAAATTCAGCAAAGTCCCACGTACAGGTAAAAATGACACCATCAGCCAATCACAATAAAGATGGTGTATGATTGGCTCGCACCAAGCTATACCATTATATACTCACTTGTTTTCCGAGAAGTACTGTGGGGAAGGCTGCCGATTTCCCGCGATGCCACCTGTGCTAACTGCTTACCCTGTACCACAGTACTGTGGGCCTGTACGTAAACACCCGGCGTGCAGGATTTTTATACCACTGATGATGCAGCCAGTGGAGCTGCCGAAACGTTTGGTTTTGTTATAAACCATGGACCACGGCCAAACAGCCCGGATATCATGAACAATTCATCTGACACCGGCCGTGAAAGCCTGAGGAATAGTTTACATAATTTGTTTAACATGTGTGTTTAGCTAGTAAGATTATATGGTTGTTTATTTTTATATGTCATGGACAGCATAGAAGGTTACATTGTATTTGTGTAAACTTATAAAAGAAAATAGTTTTTTTATCTAAGATTTGAATTTTTTAATACTTGCATATTTTCTATAAATATTAATAAATCATAGAATGATTATTTTGAAACGGTTCCAATTAATTATTTCATATCAACAACATCTCAGTCCTCTTTGAAAATTATTTAATTATTGTGCAATACATATACTTGACGCAACGAGAATAAAAAAATCCAGCGACCTGGCCGGTGTAATACACTTCATAGTTGCGTTGAGTACATGGTAATGTATTTGCGTGAATTTTTTAAATACTTGTAACGTTGCAGTATATATACATATATTGTAACGAAACAAAATGTTACAAAAGAATAGTAAATAATAGTGGAATCCGATCCAGAGAGGAAACAAGAAATAATAATTGAAAGCAAATTAAAGGAAACCTAGTTGATTTGACTTATTTAATATTATCAAGAAACCCAGAAATAACCCAGTAGAATAGGGCAGTAAACAGACAACAATTTAAATAATAAAACCTAGTAGGCCTAAATAATTTACCCTGAATAACACAACCAAACCCAATAAAGAGTACCTAATCATAAATTAAAATTGTATTAACAAAATGGTATAGGCATATTTTTAAGGATAGAAAAAGGGACACAAACCTTTACAGTGAGATGAGTGTTATAATAATAATAGTAACACAGACTACTGTTAAACAGTGTTAATTATTATTTATAAAAAGTGTTTTATTATTCTCATACAGACAATAGTTTAAAAGTATGAAATAATTAAAGTTGTTAAAAACCAGCATTATCATTAAGAGTTTTTGTTGTATGTTATAAGATTTTATGTCACCAGTTAATTTATGTAAATAAATTTATCTCAGGTAGTCAAAGTAGAAATTACAATCAACCATAACAAATTGTTCCACCACATATCATAGAAATTCAAATTAATAAGGTTTTACAGTTATAAACTGAGGCATGTTTAGTATCAAATTGTTTATAATTATATAATTAATCATCATGTAAACATTGCATGTATCATTAGAGTATAATAATAAAATTATCTATTAAAGGTAATTTATAAAATATAAAGTAGGTAATGGGTGTTGATCCTATAACACGTAACCTGTACATAAATGGCCAATCAAAATTTAAGAAGTTTGTATGAGTTAGGTAACTAAAAAAAAAGAAGAAATAACACTTAATTGTTAATTGTGATGGAAAACAGTTGAATAGTGCGTGTCTAGATGTAATTAAAAAAAATATATATATAAAAATAGATAACCCGTTTGTGAAAGAAGATCTGAATGACCATCATCGAAGATAATAATCCCTCCACTACAATTTTGATGAACAAGTAACACACACAAGCAAGAAATTATTCAGAATAAACCAGGATACCTTCAGCAATATCGTCTAGATGTGTAAAGTATAATTTGACAATATTTTTATCCAACAAGGAACAACCTCTAGACAATATAATAATTTACACTAACACTAATCACTAGTAAACATTTTTAAGTGGAAACAAATTCAATATCTAAACGAACAGTGATTACAAGGAAAATCTTTATTGTACACATTAATAAACTTCATTATTCTGTGAGACGGACAATAGTAGCCATGATGTTAACGTCACTCTAACCTACATGCTTTTACGAAGCGTATTGAATATCGTCAAACTTTGTATGTTACTTAATATATAATTTTTGTAAATTTTTAGATTATAAGTAATATATTGTTTGTAAAGGTACTCTCTATTATTAATTATCATGTAAAGGAACTTTTCGTAGCAGCCACAAGAATTCCCACGAAATATATTAAAATTATTTAATTATTAAATCCTGAGATAAATATCGATTGTGACAACCGTATGTATCGAATGGAATTTTCCAATAATTTGAATTTATATTACAGAAATTAAATCATTATGTTATTAAATCATATCCATGCGTTATTATTTCAGGAACGTAATATATTATCAGCATTTATTTTATAATTAACACGGGGAGTCATTGGAAGTACGCAAACTGCAAAAACCAAGATTAACCTCAAATAATAGGTTAAAGCATAATATCGAAGGTGACTTGAAAATTGTTGGGATGACTCGACCGCTATTTTGAATTGATTTTTGGAGTTATAACTACTGAACTGGAATAACTATAATTCTGATTCAGAAACCAAGAAAGAACAATTCAATTCTTTTACTTATATATTTAAATCACATTCGGAAACACACAACATAAATATTCCACGATCAACTGATACACTATTTACAACTATTTATTACAAATTAACTTATACAAGGAATAACACGGGCAAATCATTATACCATTAAGATACTACGGGTACACGAGTCGTATTATAAATTGGCGCACCATCTAGTGATGCTGAAATTAGGGAATATTAGGTGAAGAAATTGAAACAAGCAAATTAATTTCCTAATTTTTAGCTGGCGACTGCTATAAGTTCCAACAAATAATAAAGATCCATAAAAGGGCGTCGTCACTGAGACGGACGAAGGAGGCAGAGAAAGAAGTCAGGATGGAAGAGAAAGAAGTAACATCGGTGGAGGATGTGGAAACGGTAGTAAGAGAGGAAGCCAGAGGAGGCCTGGATTTACAACAACTATGGGAATTAATTAAAGAAGACTCTAAGAAGCAGAAGGAAGAATTTACTGAAAACTCAAGGGAACAAAATGAAATATTGAGTCTAAACTTATTAAAACAAATGGAGGAACAAAACAAGCAAACGAATGAGAAAATTGATAGTATCAAGGAAGATAACAGACAAACAAACGAGAAAATAGACGATATGAAGGAAGAGATTAACGAGAACTCAAGGATACAAAATGAAAAATGAGTGAAAATTTAATAAAACAAATGAATGAGAGGATGGACAGTACAAACGAGAAAATAGACAGTAGTAACAGGAATACAGATGAAAACAATAGACAAATGAATGAGAACTTGAGGCAAATTAATGACAAATTCGAAGAGAATAGTAAAATAATGAATGACAAAATAGACAGCATTAAGGAAAGCAATAGACAAACCAATGAAAAAATTGACAGTATTAAGGAAAGTACTAATGAAACTTTAAGACAAACTATAAATGAAAATAATAACCAAATGAAGGAAGAGTTCAGACAAATCAATGAAGAGAATTTAAGAAGAATTAATGGTAGAATTGAACAGGTCAATGATACAATTAGCCAGAAGATGGACAAAATCGATGAGGAAAGGAAGCAAGAAACAGCTGACATTAATGAGAGATTAAGAAAAGCTAACGAAACCATTATACAAAATAAAGCAGTGATAAATACCAGAATAGACCAAGTCCAAGAAAATAGTCGTATTCAAATAGAAGGAATACAAAAGGAACAAGAAAATTTAGTGAATTTACAGAAACAAACCGGAGAAAGGTGTGACAATATTAACACTACGGTGAATAATTTAACTGGTTAAGTACGCCAAAATCAAGAAGAAATTGAGTTAATTAGAACCAGACCAAATAATATTACTCATGTTTCCACAAATGAAACCAGAGAAGGGATTAATTTCAAAAATTATCGCAGAAACCCAATGGAATTCCTGGCCAGAATTGAGGAACATTTTAATAAACATCGAATAACTATCTGGAGCTCGATTAGAGAGATGTTGGATGAGCATTTTAGGGAGATTACGGACAACTGGTGGACAGCAACCGGGAATGAGATAGTGGACTACGCTCAATTTAAAAAACTTTTTAAAGAAAAATATTGGTCCGAAGCCATACAAAATATTATAAGGGACAACATTTGTCAGGGAAGATATGATGGAAATAGAGGTACATCTCCAACTACTTACTTCTGGGAAAGGTGTGTTTGGCGAGACACCTAGAGCCAAGAATACCAGAAGAATCCTTAGTAACTAAAATGGCATACCATTATGACACAGGAATTGCCAGAGCACGCCTGGGAAGCCAGATTAAAACGGTCCACGCAATGGCTGACTTATTAGAAAATTATGAACACGAGGGTTACTACAAAAGAAGCAGACAACGAACTGATCAGTGCGGTTCAAAAAATAATAACCATGGTATGAATCATAATCAATATAATAACATGAACAACCGGAATAGTTATGTCAACGATCGTAATTACAACCAAAATTTTACCCCAAATAATAACCAACCAACAAACTTCAATCGAAATCCAATTAATAATAATAGTAACAACAGGCCCAATCAAAATTACCATCCGGGTAATAGAATTAATAATAATTTTAATAACTACCGAACAAACCAAAATTATAATAGTTTTAGAAATAACTCAGGAGTTAATACCAATAATAATAACCAGGGTAATTATAATAATAATCGTCCATACAGACCAAGAATAAATTATATTAGTGCAGAAGAAGGGGATTACTGGAGATACCATCAACCTCGGAGGAACAGTTTTAATAACAGTTATGATCAAAGAGGAAATCCCAGAGGGATGAGTCACCATTATAACCGAGTAAGAAGTAGAAGCCAGGAGGACTTCCGAGAATCAAGGGGAAGTGAACAATTAGACAACCGAGAGGTTGAACAACCAGGAACCAGCACACCATTCCAGGCAAATCAACAGTCATGCCCGGAAAATAATCATGATAGCCTTAATTTAAACGGAGTGAGGCAGTAATAAACCCTCGCGACCCCTTACTGCTATTAACTACTGGGTACAAAAACCACCAAATTCAAAAACATAGTAATAACAAATTACTACCAACTAATTATGAAAAACTAATTATGGAAAATAAAAGAATTTTGAAGTATAACAAGAACCAAAGTTTAAGGACGGATAGTCAAAATCTTACTATTATTTACAATTATTATTTGAAAAATCTTCGAGAAGAACTGTTGGAGGAAACGGTGACAAGTAGAATCAACCAGCATAATGAAATTTTATACATAACCGCTCAAATTGAAGGAATTCCTACACGAATAATGATAGATACTGGTGCAAATGTATCACTTATTAACGACGCTGAACTGGAGAGAATACAGAAACAAAGTAAAAATATAATACCTACCTTACCTGTCAATAATGTTATTTTAATAGGTGCCACTGGGCGTCAAAATAAAACAGTGAGAAAACAAGTGTCATTGGAAATAGAAAGCAAAGGTGTTACAATTAATATTATATGTTTGGTCGCAATCGGCCTACCATTGGAATTATTAATCGGATGCGATATGCTGAGGAAATATTCAGCCATTATTGATCTGAGCAAGGAGAAGGTGTCCTTGAACTCAGAAGGTGTTATGTGGACGGCAGAGTTAATAGGAAGCGATGGTGCCCCTCTGAACCGTACCCATCACCAAGTTAGGGAATTAAATTTTTTAAAGAATGACACCCAATGCAGAAAAATAATCTATAATATGACAAATGAAGACCTGTGGAACAGTAAATTACAGGAGATAAGAGAGTTTAGACACCAAGGCACAAATAATTTGACAGCAAAACAAGTAGAAGATCTCATTATAATATATAAGAAGTATAAACTTGTATTTTCAGAAAAACCAGGAAAAGTAAAAAACTATCAGTGTAGAATACAGTTTAAAGAACCAGCAGAATTCCACAGAAAATCCTATCCTATACCATATTCATTGAAGGAGGCGGTTAGAGCTGAAATTAATAAAATGTTGTTAAATGATATAATTGAGCATAGCCAATCACCATATACTAGCCCAATAGTAGCAATTCAGAAGAAGAACGGGCAGGTTCGACTTTGCTTGGATGCTCGAGAAATAAATAAACATATAGTATATGATCGCACGTCACCAGGAGAAATAGAAGAAATTCTAAAGAAATTTCATGGTACAAAATTTATCAGTACCTGGGACACAGTTTGTGGTTACTGGCAGGTGGAGTTGCACCCGATGAGTCGAAAATATATGGCTTTTATTTTCGAGGGTAGAAACTACCAGTTTAAGAGATTGCCATTTGGATTAGTCAATTCGGTAGCAATTTTTGTACGATGTATGGACCAGGTATTGGGTCAGGAAGCGTTACAATTCACCACAGTTTATGTAGACGACCTGTTGATTACCTCATCCAACTGGGAGGAACATTGTCACAGGGTGGAATATGTATTGAGTAAGTTAGCAGAGAACGACATAACACTAAAACTCGAAAAATCCCAATTAATAGCGAAGGAGGTTCAATTTTTAGGTTTCAATTTGACTGAACAAGGTATTTCCCCATCACAAGAAAAGGTTACTGCAATCCAGAAGTTCCCACAACCAAAGAATAAGAGGCAACTCCAATCCTTCTTAGGACTGTGCAATTACTACCGGAAGTTCCAACGCAATTATTCCGCATTGACATCTAAATTTCAGGAACAGCTGTCTTCCAAAAACAAATGGACATGGGGACATGAACAGGATGCTATACTACAACAGATAAAGGATAAATTCTTAGAGACAGTAATCCTTCATCATCCAAATTTTGATCACCCGTTCTTTTTGAACTGTGACACAAGTGATGTCAGTCTTGGGACGGTATTGTACCAAGAAGACACAGAAGGAAACCACTTAGTCATCAGTTTTGCCAGTCGTGTGTTAAACCACTGTGAGAGAAGGTATAATGTTACTGAAAAGGAACTATTAAGCATAGTCTTTGCTTGTAGTAAATTCCGAACGTACATTTTGGGATATCCTGTAACTGTCAGAACAGATCATAAGTCCATCTCATTTTTAAGAAGTTGTAAGCTGAGTCATGGAAGGCTTACAAGGTGGATACTCGCCTTGCAGGAGTATAATATCAAATGGGAATATATTCCAGGGAGACAAAACGTGATAGCAGACGTGTTATCTCGAAAAACCTGGACACCCAGACATTTGAGGGTGAGAAAGAAAGGATTATCAAGGTGTACAACATTCTCAAAAGTAGATCTGATTTGGAGGCATTATTACAAAATATCAGAGCTAATCAGTTATTAGACCCAAAATTAATAAAAATCAAGGAACGTATGACGAACCAAAACTCTTCAATAAACCAATTCTATTGTGAACAAGAATGAATTTTATTTATAAAAAATACATTGAACCAAGAAGACTGGAAGGTAATCATTCCCAGAATCATGGAGAAAGAACTAGTGTTGGAATATCACATAAGATACGGACATATGGGTGCAGTAAAGGTAGTGAAAGCATTGGAGGAGAATTGTTACATTAAGAACATACACAGGAAGGTACAAAATTATATAAAACCCTGTCATATCTGTCAATTGGTCAAAATTAATAATGAACGAAGGGAAGGTGTAATGATACCTATATCGTCAGAAAAAAGATTGGAAAAATTATTCATTGACATATGTGGACCATTTCCTAGGAGTGAAGGTACAAGCCGGTATAAATACCTTATAATCATTATTGACCACTTCACCAAATTCACCAAATTGTATCCAATCAGTCGAGCAACTACGCAGAAAATTCTTGAAGTAATAACTACTCAATACATTCCAAAAATAGGAATACCTGTTTCAATAGTTACAGACCATGGTACACAATTTCGAGGCAGAAAATGGAAGAACACATTATTAGAACTGAACATCAAAAGCTATAAGACCTCCGTATACCACCCCAGTAGCAATCCATCAGAAAGAATACTGAGAGAGGTTGCTAGAATCTTAAGAACCTATTGTCATCAACAACAAAGGAAGTGGCCTGATTACTTATCAGCCACAGAAGATTTTTTAAACTTGGCTTATCATCCATCTATAAATTGCACTCCATACACTGCCATGTATGAAAAACAACCACCCAGAGAGATCCAAGAATTGAATAAATTTCCTAAGTCTCCACCGTACCAATTTAATAAATTAAAATTCTATAATCAGGTGATGGAAAATCTGGAAAAACGCAGAAATAAATACCAGAAAATAAAGGGGAAAATGATTAAATATGAAGTAGGAGAGAAAGTTTTGTTAAAGAACAGGGAATTGCCTAGCACTCTAGAAGGGATATCAAAGAAATTATTATTACTATACGTTGGACCCTACACCATAACAAAAAACAACAACAACAACACGTATGAATTAACCGACCCCATTTCAAAGAAGATCAAGGGCAATTATAATCAACAATCCATGAAAAAATATCATGAGGAAGAAAAGGTAAAATAACATAAGTAATTATGTCCTCACACCTAATGAAGTGTTCAGAAATAATTACTTCTGAAGGGAGGCAATTTGTAACGAAACAAAATGTTACAAAAGAATAGTAAATAATAGTGGAATCCGATCCAGAGAGGAAACAAGAAATAATAATTGAAAGCAAATTAAAGGAAACCTAGTTGGTTTGACTTATTTAATATTATCAAGAAACCCAGAAATAACCCAGTAGAATAGGGCAGTAAACAGACAACAAGTTAAATAATAAAACCTAGTAGGCCTAAATAATTTACCCTGAATAACACAATCAAACCCAATAAAGAGTACCTAATCATAAATTAAAATTGTATTAACAAAATGGTATAGGCATATTTTTAAGGATAGAAAAAGGGACACAAACCTTTACAGTGAGATGAGTGTTATAATAATAATAGTGACACAGACTACTGTTAAACAGTGTTAATTATTATTTATAAAAAGTGTTTTATTATTCTCATGCAGACAATAGTTTAAAAGTATGAAATAATTAAAGTTGTTAAAAACCAGTATTATCATTAAGAGTTTTTGTTGTATGTTATAAGATTTTATGTCACCAGTTAATTTATGTAAATAAATTTATCTCAGGTAGTCAAAGTAGAAATTACAATCAACCATAACAAATTGTTCCACCACATATCATAGAAATTCAAATTGATAAGGTTTTACAGTTATAAACTGAGGCATGTTTAGTATCAAATTGTTTATAATTATATAATTAATCATCATGTAAACATTGCATGTATCATTAGAGTATAATAATAAAATTATCTATTAAAGGTAATTTATAAAATATAAAGTAGGTAATGGGTGTTGATCCTATAACACGTAACCTGTACATAAATGGCCAATCAAAATTTAAGAAGTTTGTATGAGTTAGGTAACTAAAAAAAAAGAAGAAATAACACTTAATTGTTAATTGTGATGGAAAACAGTTGAATAGTGCGTGTCTAGATGTAATTAAAAAAATATATATATAAAAATAGATAACCCGTTTGTGAAAGAAGATCTGAATGACCATCATCGAAGATAATAATCCCTCCACTACAATTTTGATGAACAAGTAACACACACAAGCAAGAAATTATTCAGAATAAACCAGGATACCTTCAGCAATATCGTCTAGATGTGTAAAGTATAATTTGACAATATTTTTATCCAACAAGGAACAACCTCTAGACAATATAATAATTTACACTAACACTAATCACTAGTAAACATTTTTAAGTGGAAACAAATTCAATATCTAAACGAACAGTGATTACAAGGAAAATCTTTATTGTACACATTAATAAACTTCATTATTCTGTGAGACGGACAATAGTAGCCATGATGTTAACGTCACTCTAACCTACATGCTTTTACGAAGCGTATTGAATATCGTCAAACTTTGTATGTTACTTAATATATAATTTTTGTAAATTTTTAGATTATAAGTAATATATTGTTTGTAAAGGTACTCTCTATTATTAATTATCATGTAAAGGAACTTTTCGTAGCAGCCACAAGAATTCCCACGAAATATATTAAAATTATTTAATTATTAAATCCTGAGATAAATATCGATTGTGACAACCGTATGTATCGAATGGAATTTTCCAATAATTTGAATTTATATTACAGAAATTAAATCATTATGTTATTAAATCATATCCATGCGTTATTATTTCAGGAACGTAATATATTATCAGCATTTATTTTATAATTAACAAGGATAAGAAGAATTCGGGGAGTCATTGGAAGTACGCAAACTGCAAAAACCAAGATTAACCTCAAATAATAGGTTAAACCATAATATCGAAGGTGACTTGAAAATTGTTGGGATGACTCGACCGCTATTTTGAATTGATTTTTGGAGTTCTAACTACTGAACTGGAATAATTATAATTCTGATTCAGAAACCAAGAAAGAATAATTCAATTCTTTTACTTATATATTTCAATCACATTCGGAAACACACAACATAAATATTCCACGATCAACTGATACACTATTTACAACTATTTATTACAAATTAACTTATACAAGGAATAACACGGGCAAATCATTATACCATTAAGATACTACGGGTACACGAGTCGTGTTATAATATATATATATATATATGTGTGTAATACAGTGGCGCCTGGTGGTTCCAAATTTTGGTGGTTGCAGTAGTTGGTTGAGTTGACGGAGGGGGAGGGGGTAAAAGGACACATTAAACAGGGCGCAGACCAACATATCTGCATCATACATAGTGCTGTCGTATGAAGAAAAAATAGAAAGTTACTGTTTTCCCCCAAAAGAGAGCTGCTAATGATAATGGAATAATTCTATCAGTATGTCTACGTATGCCAGATTCCATGCTCCCATGTACTCATGAATGATTGCTACAAGCATCACTAACTTTGAAGTACTCAAATACTAAATACCTATGCAGAGAAAAGAAAAAGTTAAACAGAATCATGCTTTTTATGCTTATAAAATAATACACTGATTTGAAAGCGATCCTTGTGTTTACGAGAAATAAAAAATAAGAACAACAAATTTATAAAAATAGGATAGTTATTTTTAAATGACTCATTTGAGCTATAAAAACAGATTTTCCCTGTATATAAACTGCAAGGCACATAAATTCAACTACATAAAATATTACTTGAAAACTCTACTCTAAAAGCGAAGTGGGTGGAATACTGCCTGCTTTGATTTACGGACAATAAGAAAAAATAAATCAGTACACAATATTAAAAATTTCACAAAGCTTTCAATTTTTGAAAGAATAACTTTATAACATAAAGTGTCTTTTAATTTCAATTTTTTCTTCTACTGGTCTTTCTAGAAAAGGAATTTCTAAAAAGTTCTTTACTCTATTCATTTTAAACTAAATAAAAAACACGTTGTTTAAAAGCACATAGAATGACCAACTCTAAAAAGCACACAGCAGCACTTAACAAATAAAAAAATACTTAAACACAATTAATAACGGTTGACTGACACGTAATTATCACAATCAGAGTCATACAAAATTATTATAACTATAATTTTATAACGTCAAAAAAAACGAGTAGACGTTTACTTTGAACCAATTTAAACACTAAACCTGACACAATCAAAAAGGCTGTGTTGACATCATGACAAAATTAAAGATGCCCTACAGCGCTGTTAGTGGAACGTTGCAGAAACTTTTGCACTCACCTAGCTTACATTGGGAACATATGGCAACTGTGAAGAGTAAAGCACGTCCTCCCATATGTTTGTGTAGTAAGCTCTGCCATTTACTCTTCAAGTTGCAAGCGGCCTACAACCACCAGCCTGCGCGCCACATTTGAATTGTATGTGAACATTGCCGCGTAAAATCTAATAAGTTTTCGTTGAAATTGATACACTTTTAACTGCTTAATGATTTCGTATATTATTTTATAGTTTAGTTATTCTATATTGGTGGTTGTGCAACGCTGAAACCATAACACCAGCTGCCACTGGTATAATATGACTATCAACAAGATATAAGAATTATCGAATAAAGAGACGAGTATAATTATTATTACACATCGTGAGAGGCAAACGATAAAGACATATAAGAAAAATCACGGAAATCGATCGATTGTAGAAGTGACGTGCTATGGAACCCTATAAAACAAGGTGTAAATATAATATCTGTAGAACAAATATCAAAATCATACTAACGTATGAAGGAAAAATCCTGGAGAATGAATGAACGAAACCTATTTAAGGCGGTTAAATGCGATTGAGACGGATGAATTTTGAAGAGCGGTTCGAGTTTTGAGAAGAGAAAGGTTGAGAATGATGAAGCAAAATGAAGAATGTGTGCGGACGGAAACACTGTTCAAGATATTGAAAGCCGGGCAAGGGCGTGTCTACAGGATGACGGGAAGTAGACTTTCCATGCAAATTATGGCGTGGAAACACGCTCTGGTTTCCAGATGTTCCAGATTAGAATGGCAAATAGTGAGTGAATGGGACCTTTGTGAAGGAGAATGTGAGAACAGAGGTGAATGGAATGACGTATAGAGAGGGAGAGAGAGATAGTGAGAGAGAGAGAGAAAAGCTTTTTTACCAGTATATATTTTATTTTTTTACGCAAGATTCACAGATTTATTAATCTGTTTCATCAGAGGCTATCAAGTTTATCAAATAGACTCAAACGAGTACGGGGAAGTAGGTCTGTATACATTTTTTTGACAGACCTTCGGTCGGTAGCAGACTGTTACATTTTGTTGCCTAGCAACGGATTCCTTGTTACATAATAATTGACATGTTAAATGTAGAAATTTAAAAACAGATTACATGTTTACCATCGGATTATAAAGGTACGGTACTAACGTTTGTTTGAACGTTTACTGAAGGTGGATGGCCGTCAAAAGAACAGCCAAAACGTTTGCAATAAATAACATCAACATCAGACCACGGCCTTACAGCTCGGCCAACCAAAATATTAACAACCTTGACGCCGGCCGTCAAAGCCTAACACAATAAAATATATTCTTGTTTCAAAAAGTATAAATTATTCTTTTTAATCAACTATTGTAATAACCTGAACCAGCTCTATAAAATACTATAATATCAGATAATTTTGTTGCAATTAAAGTGAAAATTATGTTGCTCTTATCAGACGTTGGTGCTAGAGGACAATAATGATGGAATGATGGAATTAATATATATATATTATATAATATATATATATATATTGCTACAATAAATAATAATCCCTGCCTGATAATAACTACGACTGTGGACTCACCTTTTTTCCGCCGTTCGTTTCAAAAATTCTGCGTTGCCAACTTCTTTTCGTAACTCGAAGAAGGTTATATTTATTATATCAAAAGCAAACTCTGTTTTAAGAACTGTCAGGAACCAAACATACAGTATTACGAATAATAATAGTTTAACTATCCATTTTTAAACCCTTTAGTTACCCAATAACGTTCCCGATTATTTTAATTGAAAGTTGAGTTTTTCTTTATTTATTGCCGGTTCGCTATTCTGTTTAGTAACCAGTAATGGTCGATTTCGTTAAATCTCAAGGCGTGGAAATGTTCTTTTAGCTACAGAAAAACGTATTTAAACACACAAATAAAAGTACAAGCTTTACAACAAATATCAAAATATTATATATTTGAAAAAATATGGACGACTAAGGTCACAAAATTACGTTCGACAAAACTAGTGTTTATAGGTTAATTTGTTTAGTATAGTATTGAATTAATTTACAGTTTTTTGCACAAAGAAATAACTAGAAATAGTGGTTTTGGTGTTAGTTTTAATAGTTCATGATCAAAAGAAGTCCACAATTTGAATTAGTGAGTGTGAAATCAGATTATCAGTGTAATTCACTTTGTCTGTCTTCGTTACGTGATAACTCAAAAATAGGTTATACTTAACAACTGTTTCTTCATCTCAGGTCCAGTTACCATGTCTTGGGTATATGTAGTTTTCTTTTTTGTGATTTATCCACTTCAGTAATCCACTTGGAAATGTTTTTTGGCTTATTATTAATAATCTATGATGCTATATCCAGATTGTTTATTAGGTAGTTCGTTTCTGTTACTTTTTTCTTATAATCTCAAGCTCTGTAATTTCTTCAATCTTTTCTCATCAATGGTTACTAAAGAACCCCCAAATTAATTTTTATTATTTTATTATTTCAAGCATCTTTTCTTTTTTTTTACTCATCAATGTTTGTTAAAGAATTCTTAAATTATTTTTATTATTTTATTATTTCAAGCTCTATACTTTCTTCAATATTTCCTCATCCTTGGTCACTAAAAAACTCTCAAATTATTTTCATTAATTTGTTGTTGCTATGGTTAAAATACCAAATTTGATTGGTGGACATTATGAGATATTGTCACTGAAATACATTGTCATTCTGTACAAAATTGGTCAAATATCTTTAAATAGGTCTAATTCCCTTATACTAACTGTGAATCTAAATCTAATAACATAATTGTCTTGCTTTTAACTTGTACATCAAGTTGGAACCAAACAAGGTTACTTTTAGTTCATAAATAATGATTTTACATTTTTACCACTTAATTTTCTTAATAATTAATGTTATACTACTTATTTCGAATACATTTTTGTTGTGCAGACTAATATCATTAAACCTATTCATATTACATTCATTATTTCAATAAACCTTGCTGTTATACTTTAAAATTTACAATTTTCCAGTTTTTATATATAGGCCTAGCAGCTAACATGTCTGAAATTCTACGCCTACACTTATTCTAACAAATGATCTTTATGTTGTTATTTTAACACCTTCTACATAAACAAATTAACATAATTATTTAAAATACAACATGTTGGTTTCTAAACCTTACAAAACAATATAATCTTTTACTTATAGACAAAATACATAATTTCTTTGGTCTAGCTTTAATACAACAGATTATGTATTGTTATTAGTCTTAACTTTTGCAAATAACTTTATGAACATAAATAATTAAATATTACAACATATCTGAACAGTTTCAAACCATAATTATGAACCTAGTACTTGTAAATGACCTATTATTATTTTGAAATCATCTCCTAATAATGCAATTTAACATCTTACATTTATCAGCATTCTCCCCTTGACCTACTGATAATAAACATTTTATTTTATTTATTTGTCACTTTATCACTTCTTATTTTATTATTATTATTATATTGGTTCATTTAACCTTTCAATCATTTTATTACATCTTTATTTACTACTTATTATATAATTCCCTACTCATTAGTTTGTACTTTTATATGGTCATTACAAATTATAATTTACTGGGAATATGGTATCTAGTCTCGAATATTCCTTCATAGTTCATTTTATTTTGTTTTTATCTTTCTCCATCACCTTACCTAAACATTTGGGTATAGTCAGTCATAGTTAGTTTGTCAAATATAGTCTTTAGTGTTATGCTATCATTCTTTTATTTATTACTTGTTTTTTTATTGTACAGCTTCTCATTCATTTATTCTTGCAAATCTTACATGGTTTTATGTCATACCATTTGTCACGTTACATAATGCCTTGCTACCAAAATTGATTATTTAATAAAATAATGTAATTGTTTTGTTGAAATCATTAATTGAATTATCACCCAAGTTATTTCTTGTTATTCAATTATTCATCATTCTTGATCTGACATATTTGTTTCTTTCTATAAGCGTTCTATCCCTGGAACATTTTACCTTCCTAACTAAATTTTTTAAATCATATTAATTGGAACTGGTCGCTTGGGCAACTTTGGCACCACTTACCCGCCATCCATACATAATCTCTGAGTTCAGCGGGACCTACCGTCTGCTCAGTAAAATTGATTGCTGGAACTATCTCTACAGTCAATCACATTCAATAATAAATAAAGTCTATTCACGACTAAATCAAATAAAATAATACAATAAAATATTCGTGGGATTATTCATTCTGTTAACTTTCAGATCTAATTATCTTTCCTTTTTCATTGATTTATTCAGATGTTCAGCTTTCTTTGGGGCAACATTGTTGACATATATTCTAATCAGTAACATTTCATCTTCTTCTTTGCGATCAATTTTTGACATATCTATTCTTCCTTCAGCATTTTTAATTTACAAAATTCTGACTTGTAGCTGTATCAGTTGTTACTATATTAATTCTTTTCATTATAATGATAGTCGTTAAGTCATTCATGGTCATTTTTATTTTACGGTCTCATCTTATTATTTCACTGTCAATTGTCTTGTTTGTTTCTTCTTATTTACATCACAATATTTTGTTTATCAATTCATCTAAAATTCTGTCATTTAGATTTTTATTTACCCTCTTCTTACTTTTTCTTGGATTCCATTGTTTACCTCTGTTTCTAATTATTTTTGTTATTATTTCCTTCAATATTAAATTATTCAAATCTTTTGTAAAATCTACCCTTACTTCTTCTTGGATTTTGATAATTATTTATTCTTTTATTATTCTGTTCAAAATAATGTTATTAAAATATTCTGGGTAAGTTGACCTTACTTCTTATTTGAATTTTGACAATTATTTTTTGTTACTGGTTACATCTAATAATACTTGTCTTCTTATTGTTTTGTTTTGCCTCCCGGTGGCTCCAATTAGAATTATATTATTGATAGGTAGAGTTGGTAAGATGACCTTACTCAGTTCTTGAATTTTGTGGTATTCATTACTGTCGATTAATGACACATTAGCTCCAGTATCTATCATACATTTCGTGGCTATCCCATTTACTTTAGATTCGATGTAAGCAATCTCGTTATTTGAATTATTGTCTTTAGTATATTCTTCGTCAAGTAACTCTTCACGAATATTTTTTAGATAGTGGTTGTGTACAATGGTAATGTTATTGTCATTTGTCTGATCTCGTCTCAGTATATACCCAAAATGCTGGTTCAGTGATGGGACTCGGTGGTTTCTCACTGCCGCTGTTCGTTTAAATGCTGATCAGTTTCTTCGGCCCTATCATCCTGCCGACTGGATCTATTTCTGTTCGGTAGTTCCTGGATTTCGACTTGGATATTGTTGAATGTCACCGTATTTCTATTTCCTCTATCATCCTCACTGCTCCCGCTTCGTCTATGGTCATCCCTATAATCCTGGTTATTTTTTTCTTGGGAATTCATATCCCTATTTCCATTGAAACTTCCTCGTCCTTGGTGATGGCGCCTTCCAAAATTCCTATCCTCTGTCCTGACATAATTTACACGTCGCCTGTATGTTTGGTTTTGACTATTATTATTGTTTTGATTATTTTGTCTATACTGGCTATCATAGTTAGTAGAGTTATTGTTATAAAATCTGTTATCTCGGTAATTATCATTCGTGTTATTGGGACCCTGGTAGCTGTTGTTGTTATTCGTTGGAGAGTTACGGTAATAGTTGTTGTTGTTATGGTTATTATTATTGCTATGGGGACCATTACCGTTGGCGTTATATCGGTTATCTCGGTAACCATCATTCCTATTATTACCATTGTTCCTCTGTCTGTTCTGAAGGTAATTCCTTTCCCGTTCGATCTCTTCCAATAATTCGGCCATGTCCTGTATGGTTTTAATTCGTCCATTTATTCGTCCCTTCGTGACTTCTCCATCATAATGGTAGGGAAATTGTATCACCAAACATTCTTCGGGAATCTCGGGCTCCAAGTGCCTTCCAACACTAACCTTGCCCAAAAAATATGTGTTTGGAGATTGTCCGGATCGTGGGTCATATCGGGCATGAACTAGGTTGCTCCTTATCATATGTTGGGTGGCCTCTGACCAGTATTTCGACTTAAACTGGTTTTTAAATTCCTGGAAACTTGGAATGTCCGGTCGCATCGCCGTCCACCAGTTGTCATAAACATCCTTGAACATTTCGTCCAACATATTTCTAATTACCGTCCATCTGGTCTCCCTGATTCTCAATAGATTTTCCTCTACCCGCTTAAGGAATTCCATGGAATTGCGTTTATAATTCCGGAAGCTGATGACTTCTCTGTTTTCATTGCATGATATATGGGAGCTAAGACATTGTCTATCTCTCCATGAATTAATTTCTTCTTGGAGATGTAGTCGGAATCCTTCTAGTTTTTCTTCATGGGTAGTTGTTTGACCTTTTATCTGATTAATGTTGGTATCTATGGCTTCCAACCTTTCTCCCATCTCTGCTTGTACTCTCGTAACGTTCCCTTGGTTTATTTGTACAGCTTCGATTCGTACATTAGTGTCTTCTTGGACTCTCTGTATCTCCTGATTCATCCGTTCACATTTTCCTTCGGTCTCGGACATTACCCTCCTAATTTCGGTCACCGGTTCTTTCAACTTCTTGTCCCATTCTTCCCTCAATTGCTGATTATTGTCCTCTATCTTCTTATTCCACATTTCTTTTAATAACTCCCGATGTTCATTCAATTTTTCCATGGTTTTCTGGTTATTTTCTTGTAATTCCTCTTTTAATGTTCTATTATTTTTGTCTATTTTCTCCTCCATCTTTCTACTATTCTCCTTGAACTCTTCCTTTAACTGCTGACTGTCACTTTTTAATTCTTCCATTTTCTCCTCCATTTTCTTACTGTTCTTATTGAACTCTTTCGTTATAGCTTTATTAGTCCCTTCTATCTTCTGGCTTAATTCTTCCTTCAAATTTTTTAAGTTATTATTATTATTCTCATTTAATTCTTCCATTTTCTTACTGAAATCTTCATGACTCTGTTTTAAGTATTCCATAATGCTCTTCATGTCAACGCTCTCTGTGACTCTGTTCGGTTCTTGTCTATCTCCTTGGTCCTCCATTATTATTGCTTCCACTTCCTCAACTGGTGTTATTTCCTTGTCTTCCATGTTTAATTCGCTTTCTTTCTCGGTCTCTGCCGCCCGTTTGCGTGAAAGTTCTCTTTTCTTCATTTTCGCCTATTTTCTGTAGCCGCTATCAGAAATTAGTTCAATAATGTAGTTTCTTCTACTAATTAATGCCCTACTACGTTGGTGCGCCAATTTTGTTACAATAACTAATAATCCTTGCCTGATAATAACTACGACTGTGGAACTCACCTTTTTTCCGCCGTTCGTTTCAAAAATTCTGCGTTGCCAACTTCTTTTCGTAACTCGAAGAAGGTTATATTTATTATATCAAAAGCAAACTCAGTTTTAAGAACTGTCAGGAACCAAACATACAGTATTACGAATAATAATAGTTTAACTATCCGTTTTTTAAACCCTTTAGTTACCCAATAACGTTCCCGATTATTTTAATTCAAAGTTGAATTTTTCTTTATTTATTGCCGGTTGGCTATTCTGTTTAGTAACCAGTAATGGTCGATTTCGTTAAATCTCAAGGCGTGGAAATGTTCTTTTACCATTATTTTTAGTAATAGTATAGGGTCCGGTATATAGTAGTAATAGTTTCTTTGCTATTCCCTCTATTGTACTTGGTAGTTCCCTGTTTTTTAGCAGTACTTTGTCCCCGACATTGTATTCTATGGTTTTGGGTTGATGATCTTAGTATTTCTTCCTTCTTTTCTCCGTTCGCTTCACGATTTTATTCTAAAATTTTATGTTGTCAAACTGATACGCTTCGCTTCTAGGAAAGTT
Organism: Magicicada septendecula; assembly: GCA_034769895.1. Lineage (NCBI taxonomy): Eukaryota > Metazoa > Arthropoda > Insecta > Hemiptera > Cicadidae > Magicicada > Magicicada septendecula. Next base: position 230,161,863 of record CM068367.1, read on the forward strand.
AATCAACTCTGCTATTTCCCTTGGTGGAGGTCTCTCGAACATTGCTGTGTATGGAGTGGTATCAATGGCTTGATGATGAGATAAGTTAATAAATTCTTCTGCAGTTGATAAGTATTCCGACCATCTCCGCTGTTGGTTGTGACAATAGTTTCGGAGTATTCTGCCTACTTCCCTTAACACTCTCTCCGCTGGGTTGCTGCTTGGGTGATACACAGAAGTTTTGTAGGTCTTTATACCATTATCCATCAGAGTCTCCTTCCATCGTTTCCCTCTAAACTGTGTTCCATGGTCACTGATTATTGATTTAGGTTTTCCTACTTCAGATAAATATTGTTGGATTATTATTCCTAAAATTTTCTGCATAGTCGCACGGTTTATGGCATACAATTTGGTGAATTTTGTGTAGTGGTCAAATATGATGATTAAGAATTTATACTGGTGTCTCCCTCCGCTGCGTGGAAATGGACCAGATATATCTACAAAAACCTTTTCTAGTTTGCAAGATGATGTTATGGGTATCATCATCCCCTCCTTTCGGTCATTATTATACTTAACAAGTTGGCAAATGTGGCAATGTTTAATACAATTCCGTACTCGTCTGTTCATGTCCTTGATGTATGTATGTTCCTCGAGTGCCTTGACCACCTTCACGGCTCCCATGTGACCATATCGGTTGTGGAAGTCGAGAATCAAGTCCTTTTCTATCGATCGAGGTACCAGTATCTTCCAGGTATTGTAACCGAATCTAGTCTTTACGAACAGTATGTCTTGGTGCATGCAATAGAATGATGTTATGCGTTCGTCTTGTTCTGTCAGTCTTTGTTGTATTCTGTTTATTTTACTGTCCTGTTTCTGGTGTTGTCCAATTTTCTGTACTATCTCAGCTATCTCAGATCTGCTTTTAATTATATAAAATATTATACAATTTGATTACTGTCTCTTTCTCTCCTTCGAACGTCTGGTCCTTCACGTTAATTCTGGACAGTGTGTCCGCTGCAATATTCTTTTTACCCGGGATGTACTGCCAACTGATGTTATACTCTTGCAGTACTAGACTCCATCTCGTTAGTCTACCGTGATTCAATTTACATTTTTTTAAGAAAGAGATTGATTTGTGGTCTGTTCGAACCGTTATGGGGTATCCTAAAATATATGTTCTGTATTTATTACAGGCAAATACGACGCTTAGTAACTCTTTTTCGGTTACGTTGTAATTGCGCTCGCAACTATTCAGCACTCTGCTGGCGAAGCTAATTACTAGGTGGTTCTCTTCGTCGTCCTCCTGATATAATAAGGATCCTAAGCTGACGTCGCTAGCGTCGCAATTCATATAAAATGGTTTTGTAAAATCCGGATGGTGTAACATAATTGATTCTAGGAATTTGGTCTTGATTAACTGTAGTGTGGTGTCTTGGTCTGGCCCCCACGTCCATTTGTTTTTTGATGATAATTGATGTGAAAATTGTGATGTCGACTCTGAATAGTTTTCTTTGAACTTACGATAATAACTGCAGATACCTAAGAATGATTGCAATTGTTTTTTATTTTTCGGTGTTGGAAATTGCTGGATCGCTTCGATTTTGTCTTTAGATGGTGTGATTCCATGTTCGGATAAGTTAAAACCCAGGAACTGCACTTCATCAGCGATGAATTTTGATTTATCCAGTTTAAATGTTATATGATTTTCGGAGAGTTTCTTCAATACGTGTTCTACTCTTTGGCAATGTTCCTCCCAGTTAACTGATGTGATAAGCAAATCATCCACGTCAATCGTAGTGAATTGGAGTGCTTCTTGTCCTAATACTTGGTCCATGCACTTCACGAACGGAGTTGACCAGTCAAATGGGTAGTCTTTTGAAATGGTAGTTGCGCGCCTCGAATATGGAGGCCATGTATTGGCGGCTGTTCGGGTGCAGTTCCACCTGCCAATACCCGCAGAATGTATCCCAAGTGCTTATAAACCGGGTACCATGGAATTTTTAAGGATCTCCTCTATCTCTCCCGGGGATGTCAGGTCATTAATTATTGTTTTGTTTATTTCCCGTGCGTCCAAGCAAATTCGCACTTTCCCGTTTTCTTCGGAACTGCTAGAATCGGGCTGGTATATGGAGAATGGCTGGGTTCAATAATATCTTCCTTTAATAAACGATTAATTTCCTCTTTTACCGCTAACTTTAGGGAATACGCAATGGGGTAAGATTTACGGTTAAAGTTCACGGGTTCTTTGAATCTTATCTCGCACTGATAGTTCTTTACCTTACCAGGCGTGTCTGAAAATACATGTCGATATTTGTTATATACACTAATCAGTTTTTCTACCTGCCCATTTGTTATCTGAGCATTCTTCTTTTCTCTTTTAATGGTGCGTATTTCTTCTAATTTTTCATTCCACAAGTGGCCGTCGTCATTCTCATAAAATATATTTTCACTAGGCGTATATTGTCTATGGTTTTTAAATTCCCTAACATTGTAAATGGCTCGGTCCGAAGGGGCACTTTCGCTTCCAATTAGCTTCGCCGTCCAATTTACAAGCATTGAGTCCAGAGTTACTTTGGCTCTGCTCATATCTATAATGGCTGAGTACTTCCTCAGCATATCGCAGCCGATTAACATCATAAACGGTAATCCATTGGCTACCAAAAATTCCATAGAGATTGTTTCGCCGTTACTTGTCAATTCTAACATTACTTGTTTTCTGACGGTCTTGTTTTGACGCCCTGTTGCTCCTATTACTACAATATTATTCACAGGTAGTGTAGGTATAACTTTCTTGCTTTTTTCTTGTATCTTGTTCAATTCAATGCTATCTATTAACGACACATTTGCGCCGGTGTCTATCATTATCTTGGCGTATACCCCGTTTATTTCCGCTATTATATATGCAATTTCATTGCTATTGTTGTCCGTTTTGTTGCCATCCTCTTCTAATAATTCGTCTCACAGATTTTTGAAATAATTGACTTTGATTATAGTAATGGTTCGTTCCGTTTCGTTGTTGTTTACGACGTGATTATACCCAATAGATCGGTTCAGTGAAGACCTAATAGTGCGACATAAATTGCTAAGTGTATAATCCATAGCAATTACGCGAATTAAAAGGAGTAAAGTGATTTTTTATTATATTAAAGGAAGTTATGAAATTTGACGATATCCTTTTATCGAAATAACTTAATACCATCTGTACATACGAGCGAATAAGGGGCATTGCACCTTACTAGTTTAATTAATTTGTTAATTACAAAGAGAGTTCTCAATTTAATTTTATTTAATTAATAGATGAAAGTTATATATATGATGATAGTTTTTTCAATATAAACACCAAGAGTGCTTGAATTAATATTATATCGATGAATTTATTCATAGTTAAACCGATGGTAATTTAACAACAGCTATCCAGAAATTCGAGAATTGTCAATTGACATGATTGACATGAATGATCAAAAGATGATTGAGAAAATAATTTATGCATAGATTTAAGAAAGTTTCTAATATTATTACAATATTTCATTATTAAAAGAAGTTAATACCAAATTAAATACGATTCTAAGAAGGAACAGATTACCTGTTTAAAGTAATCCAATATAACTGTTCAGATGATTCTTCCTGGAACACTGAATTGATTTATAACTTTATGGAGTTTATATTTTATGTGTTATAAAAGAATTATTAATTCATTTAAAGTTCATTGGTGGCAGTTACAATACACCAAGTTAACCTATAATGTCGGAACCAGACATGTCTATGAAACTTTCTGTTATTCATTAAGATGTAATTAATTTTGTAATTAATTCTTCGACTACCCAATAATGGTAGTGTAAGTCTTCTGTTTGTTTTATTTGTAGTCTGCAGTCTAAAAGGACCTACACGTTAGATAAATATTTTAACCAAAAATAAGTTTAATAATTCTGATAATTACAAATCAGAACAACCAACCCTGAGACAAAAGATTTCATAAAAATAAATATTATTGTAAACCAAAATAAGCAAGTAACAATTTATTATATTTTTAAAGTAATTTAATGAATATTCTCAAGAAATAAACCACAGTTTTATACGACAAAAATAGAGTCAGACGATTTATTTCAGTAGACCAGACTATTACAGATCAGGTGGATATCTCGCAATGGATGGCAACACTGGCAGCGGCAAAATGAGTTTATTTTGAATAATCCTAAACTTAGATTATCATATCAACACTGCGCGGTTAGCCAACTTCACTTCAAGTAAGTAATTATTTAATGAAATAAAAATGTACTTTCAGTGAGAGATCGACTTCGTAGATTTGTCTAGTCAACCGAAGAAATGTCACACCATAAATAAAGTCCGAAGAACCAATATAATCGAACATTTAAAAAATGTATTTAAACAACAACAAAAAACAATAGCCGAATTTAATTAATAAAAATAATTATCAACAAACTTAAATAAAAAAGAGCTTAGTATTTCAAAGTGACGCAAACCACGTTCTGTGATTCAACCCATACGACAACGTTATTCTACAAATTGGCGCCCAACGTGGGGCTTTGGGTTTAAGAGTACGAAGTGACGCCAAAGATTTTGTCCAAAATAAATAAAATCTCTTTAAATTGACATAACTTTCTTATAACCCCTCTGATTGTGAATCTAATCTTATTACGACATGGCGAACATTTGGCTCTTAATTTAGAGTCCACACATGATATATTTTCGTCCACGATTAAGGAAGATATTGTTTGAAATTAACACTTTATACCATTTCTTAATAAATTTAGGTATCCTTTCTCTAAAACTAACAAATGACAATCACATCTCTTCGAGATTATGCTTTTCAAGTCCTTTTACACTCTTTACTTATTATCTATTTACTATTATTGACAAAATACATCTCCTATGCTTAGGTTGCCTTAGGCCTATGATCCTACTAACTATAATTACTAATTACATTTTAATATTTGTCTCTGGACAATTTCTGTTGTGTCACAATTACACATACATGGTCAGTGCAACTACTGTTCGCCCTAGTTACTGTTAATACATTGTTATTTTCTAGTTTTGAGTCTATATAATCGCCTATAGATTGTGCTATAAGATGTCACCTTACTTTACTTCATTCTTAATTAAGTAGTGGTCTTTTAGGTCACTATCTTGTTCATAATTGTTCACTACAGTTGTTACATAGTTTTACAATTTTGTGTTTTACATTGGTGCATTCTCTTGTTTTGAGAATTTAGTAAAAATACTTGCAGCTAGTGTCACATGACAGATGTATTTAATTATTATTATTATTCATGTTTCGTAATGGTATCCAAGTCACTTTTATATAATTTTAAGTGATTACCTGTATGCGGTCCGCCGTGTGACTTCTCAAACTTGGTTACGTTACGCGTTTCAAGGCGTATGCCTCATCATCAGACGTTTAAAAACCAAAAACACATATATCACACAAAACTGCGTTTGTCAAAAAATAAAATAGCAGAAACAAGCATATTATGTGCACGTGATGTAGGGTGCGCACCCGTTCAAATATTGTCTGCTACTGATTGGAATTCGTTGAGCAGTCTCAAAGCAGTATCATACAGGCGGTTAGATACAAAGTTCAATTGTTCATTCAGAACACAATCACGACTGCTATCATTATTATATGCATTATAAATTTCCAGCTCCTCTAAGGCATTCATAAATCGGCCCTTGTTGCATATATGCAAAGGCATTAGATTGGACTTAAAATCTGTATAATTGTGATTGTGTTGGGTCAGATGACGAGTGTAATTAGATTTTATATCATAGTAATTATGTGTCTTTTTTGGTAAATGTTCACGGAAGCGTTTGTAAAAACCTCTTCCGGTCTGACCTAATAGAAGCTGTCACAATCATTGAAAACCAGTTTATAAATGCCTGTTTTTTCTTCAATAGGTAGGGGCAGTTTAGGTCTAAGTATATTAATTAGTTTATTATTGGTTCTAAAAGACATAGTATAACCAATACTGTTCATCACTGAAGGTCAGACCGGAAGAGGTTTTTACAAACGCTTCCGTGAACATTTACCAAAAAAGACACATAATTACTATGATATAAAATCTAATTACACTCGTCATCTGACCCAACACAATCACAATTATACAGATTTTAAGTCAAATCTAATGCCTTTGCATATATGCAACAAGGGCCGATTTATGAATGCCTTAGAGGAGCTGGAAATTTATAATGCATATAATAATGATAGCAGTCGTGATTGTGTTCTGAATGAACAATTGAACTTTGTATCTAACCGCCTGTATGATACTGCTTTGAGACTGCTCAACGAATTCCAATCAGTAGCAGACAATACTTGAACGGGTGCGCACCCTACATCACGTGCACATAATATGCTTGTTTCTGCTATTTTATTTTTTGACAAACGCAGTTTTGTGTGATATATGTGTTTTTGGTTTTTAAACGTCTGATGATGAGGCATACGCCTTGAAACGCGTAACGTAACCAAGTTTGAGAAGTCACACGGCGGACCGCATACAGGTAATCACTTAAAAAAAATATTATTATTATGCCTTGCATTAGTGATAATAATTATCCTACAATATTATGCTAGTAACGTACCATCTTTCTTGCTATACAGATATCACCCTTTTCGTTTCTGATTAATTTTTCAACTTGTTTTAGCTAAACTTTACATGATGATTCCCATTCTGTCTGTTTTTGGTCATTTTGTTTACATCAATTACAATATAAATACTACTCTAGGTAGTTTATCTTGGTATTGGTAGAACCCTTACAATATCTACTTGATTTTTTGTCCAAGAGATTTTAGTTTAATTATGTTTTAGTTATTAATTCTTATTGATCTAAGTGGAAAGTACATGTAGTTAGGTTATGTGTCTCCCCATTCTAATGCAACAATGGGTTGACTGAATTTATTTTCATTTAAAATTTTTATTTCTTTTTACTTGTATTAGTGTTATTAATTATCACCTGTAATTTATCAATTGGTTCTTTTTCTTTCTATTATTATTTTTCATAACTTATTTGGTAATTATTACTGTTATTTGACCAATTTTGTTTCTCTATTAACTTACATTAATACTGGACATAATATGTTTTCATTCTGTTGTTTACAGCTTCTTATTATACTGATATTCTTATTACTCTCACTCTCCTGGCTATTATTGGATGCCCTACTCATTTACTAGATTAGTGGTCATATTCAGGTCATCTAATGTAGTCAGTTAGTGTTTTGGCTATCTGTCATTGTCTCTCATTCTGTAATTCACTTGTCGTTGGTAATTTATTTCACATTTGGTCTTCTTATCTAATAGTTAGTGTAAGTTCTTGTTTCTTCTCGTGGCACCATATTGATTGACATCATTATTATTATTGTTTTCTTCTTTATAATATGTGTTCTTCTTTGTTTCTTGGTTTCTCACTGACCGAATCTATTGGGTTATTGTATCTATTGGGTAATCACTATTTAATACATTTTCTTTCTTGGTTTATTATTATTACCATAACTGTTTTAACTATTTAGTTGTGAGTTCATTCTTCAATTACTATTTTTTGATATAGTTTTAATGCTTGGTACATTCACTGTGACTACTTAATGGGTCTTGCCCACTCAATTATTATGACATGTTGTGTATGTTTTGATGTCCAAAATATCTAGGTCATAATTCTCGTTACAATATTTCATCACTTAGAAGATTAATTCCCAGGCTGTTGGGTCTTGGTCGATTGCTCACTGTTATTATCGTAACTAGGCGTTTCGGCTATCCACCGCGTGCCTTCTTCAGTAGTAAAAATAATTAAAAATCGTTCCACAAAGAGATGGTAGGCCGTCAGTAAAAGTAAAGAGACGGTAAGCCCCTAGTTAAGGTGAAAGCAATAAGTTCTGAGGGTTGATAACTGCACTGTCGCGGTTGATAGAGCTTTACAGAGCGGTATATATAGAGCGGTACACAAAACAGTTTTATTAGGATAGGTTCGTTAATGCAGCATGCCAGATCCTATTACTACTGAAGAAGGCGTCCGGTGTGTGACCAAAACGTCTAATTATGATAACAATTATGAGTAATCGACAACGGCCTAACAGCCGGGAAAATAATCTTTTAGAAATTACTCCGGCCGTGAAAACCTGCGTAGTAGAATTAAATATCTCATTGTTGATTATTTCATTCCTTGATGAGATGACTTGCGTTCTCCTCTAATACCATGTCTCAAAGACTCAACCTGTTCTTTATTCCTTTCTCTATTGTCTGTGTTTTAGATCCACTGGGAACTATATTGCTTACAAAAGATTTCATATTTTCCCTCGTCTCGATTTTAGTGTACCTAGGAATAAGCAGTGTTGCCTCCCAGTCCCTTCCATCCATCGTGGCTGTGGAGTCCCTAATTAGTAACAATTCAGTATTCAATATTTTCCTTTAACCACGTATTAAAACATAATTAGGGTATCTGTTGACTGTTCACAGACCAACTAATTTAACGATCTGAGCAGTATTTCCCTCGTTACACAAATGTCAAAAAGACAGCCAGAAAGATACATCTGACAGACATCAGCCAAGTGTCTCACACCTGACCTGCCTCATCTTAATCCCTGCCGAACGGGTGTAGAATCATGGTCACCCATGACGGCTGTAGAGTCTCCCATTAACACTAGTTCAATTTTTTTTTTCTTTAACAACATAATAAACCAAAATTAGGGTTCCTGTTGAATGTTTACTGACTTAAGTAGTATTTCCCTTGATAAAAGAAGGTCAAAAAAGACGGCCAGAAAGACACTAAACTAGCAGATTCTTAGAAATACTAATCACAAAGGACCCCCCTCTATCTTTGGTCACTACAGTACACTTCCAGATAATTGGGCAGGGCTACATTCATCAATACAAAGAGCGGCAAATTTCTAACGGTAATAGTCAAAGGAAATGACAAAATGTACTCTGTGAAATATGTGGTGTATGCTTGTTTTATTTTACATAGAAAAGTTTCAGGAAAAACGTATTTATTAATAACAGAGATTGCATAAGATAGTCAGTGAAAATAAATAAATACCGCTCAAGCAGATTACTGGAAATAGGTCAAAAGTATTGTATTTAACTAGTAAGATAGTACCACGAGTAAGTGAAAAAAATTATTAAATGAGATTTAATTAATCATTGCAGTATTTATGCTGCTATAAAAATAGCGTCGTACGAATATAAACTTTTTGCGGAGTTTTTAATACAGGATTATTTTGCTGTTGCAAAAAACTTATTTGACTTACATCCGGGTAGTCTGGATTTATAAATAAATATTTATTTTATTTGTTAGTCTGGGTTAGTCCGTAATGATGGAATTTATAGCGCTGCATTTTCCCTTAAGCGTTTTTTCTTTCTCGGTCGTATAATTTTCTTTTCAGGAAACAACTAAAGCGTCACTAACGTATACATTGTATTTGTCTACGCTGAAAATATGTAAACATTAATTATTTGTTTATAAAATGCACTATTTTTACATCAAAAACTAATTATTTATATAATTATTATTTTATTTGTCATTTATTTACACAATTTTAATTAGGCTATAAGTATAGTACTCTTGTAGATTGTGATAGGTATACAGTTTATAAAACAACACGTGTGTCATTTCCAGTGCTTGGCTTTTTATAAAGAACGATGGATATGAGATGAATATTGTCGTACAAGCAAAAGAAATAAAAATGTCTATAAAATTAATAAATATTTTCTATAATTTCTATAAAAATTTCTGAATTATAATTTTCTTTCTTCTACTCTTCCACGCTTACGCCTTTCGACCGGATACGGGTTTACCATCTTGTCCTCAGTCTATAGTTTCTTTATTTCCCTTTTTGCTAGTAAGTCGGATCTTTCCTCGCGACCATTCTTTCAATAAGAGTTTTCCAATTTTCCTTGACTATTGTTTGTACGCCAATTCTTCTTGTACAATTTTATTTACTAATTATATTTTGTTTAGTGCTGTTCCAGCATTATTACATGGCTGCGAATCTTGGACGATGAGGAAGAGCGACTGGAATAAGATTCAAGTAGTGGAAATGAAATACTTAAGAACAGTAAAGGGATGTAAAAGAACAGACCGTATAAGAAATGAGGATGTAAGAAAGGATTTGAATCGACTTCAGTTAGACTTCAGGTAGTGTTGTATAGAGAAAAATAGAAAAGCCACTTGCAACGAATGGGTAATACCCGCATTCCACGGTTAACCTATGGAAGAAAAGACGTTGGACGACCCGTAGCAAGGTGGCGAGAAACATGAGGCTGAAATAGCAGAACGTTCCAAACCCTTGTACGGTTGATGATAATGATGATCTTGTTTAATACATAATATCTGGATGCATCTCAGATATTTCGTTTCCAATTTTATCTCTTTGCTTCACATGGTTCCCAATATTCGCACCCGTAAAACAGACTTGACTTGGCCACCACTTTGTAAAACGTTCTCTCTATTTCCTAGTACCATTTTCTGACATGTTTTGTGCCACATATTCCTTGATATACATAAGTTTATAGTAAGCATTTTTGCTTTCCTCCATCGTTGTTTACAAAAAGCCAAGCACTGGAAATGACACACGTGTTGTTTTATAAACTGTATACCTATCACAATCTTTGTTCTTACGGGATACATTCCTAAAATATTCTATTGTAGTAGGTTTTCAAGATCTGGTATTCGTCATCTAGCCAGGCTGTGAATATTTATACTTGTAGACTTTCGTTGTCGCAACTTTCAGTAACAACGTTTTTGGTTAATATCCATGTTTGACTGGAATTGTAATTAACACCAACATTTTCGTACAAACTGTGACGTGACATCCTCAGTGGTAAAGCTGAGAATGAAGCTGCCACGTCACAGTATGGGCGAAACTTTTAGTGTTAATAACTACACAACGATACCAATAAAACGTGGTTGTCCACATCAAAAAGTGTTGTCAGTGAAGGCTGAGAAACGCTGTTCGGTACTTGTCAGTATAACTTAATAGTCAGCAAATAACAGTGAATTCTGGTATATTGAAAGTTGTACAACAGGCAAAAACGGCTAAATTGTGTCTGTGCCATATTGACATTTAAAATTTTCCTAATTTAAAACTGAGTACAAAAATATATTTTTTTTATTAAAAACTAAAAAGCAACCCCATTTGGAGTTGCTAGTCTCCATCGGGCGCCTCCCCAGGTGGCGGATATGAGAATGCTCACCAGATATGGTATTTTGTTTCCAGATATGGAAATAAAATACCCGGGGTGGACCAAAAGTAGCGGCTGCTGCCTTGTAGTTGGATATTGGTTTATCAAAGGCTAAAGGAAGTAAGCCTTGATTAAAAATTCCCTGGTCATCCAGGTTGGGGGTTAATGCAATGAGCCAACTCACCATTCATTGAAAAAAAAGTAAATGTTAAAATACCAAATACTAGATGGAATAGACCCCACCAGGAAGAAGGAAAAGAGGAAGACCACCTGTGACCTGGATACAAGAAATTCAGACTATATTGAGAGAACGAAAAATTGAAGATCTTTAGATAGACAATTAGCAGTGGAAGATGAGAATTCAATCACTTCTGTTATCTTTGGTTTCGGAAAATGTGTTAACATTGTACAGCCGGAATAATAATAACTAAAAAATAACAACTTTTCGTCCCATAGACCATCTTCAAGTTTTTCTTACTTATGATGTTGCCTACGCCTTATCTCTACTTTTCCTTGTTCTGCCTTATATCTTTCTGCATTCAAGTTGCCAATACGACACTTGCTTCTTGCAATTAAACATTAATGTATCTACTCTGTCACACTTTGAGTCAATAGATAGTCATACACTCATTGAATACACAAATATAAAGTTCACAGCTATTTTTTAATATCACATATTTATTGCGGATGGACATCACTTATAGGCCTGTACGTGCTAAGCTATCCAGTCCTGACCAATCCATAGTATAATTACAATTTTATAAAATTTCAAACCTGTTCCTGTTATGGTTTTACTTATAAAAGCGTTTTAATTGTACAGGAAACTTATTAACGTTTGTCAGTTATGCAGTGTTTCATAGGGTCCCCTCTCATAAAGATACATTGAGGATTCAGAGTGTTGAAATGAAGTTTCTACGGAAAGTTAAAGGTTACATTTGATTAGATTGATTAAAGAATGATGATGCAAGACAAGATTTGGTTATACAGACGCTGAACGACAAAATCCAACAACACACGAGACAGCAGTGGATAAATCGTTTAGTAAGGGTAGATGATAAATGACTGATTAAGCAAGAGGCATACACTACTCTCCCTAACGAAACAGAATTTGTGTAGGACGTACATGCAGAAAGTTGAATGAAGTGTGAAATCGGGACAAGCATTCCGTAAAGTGCGGACGACGACAAAGTCTTAGTTTATTTTGAATAAAGAAGTTTAACAAGTACATAGCTGTAAGCAAGAATGAATACAAAACTAAGTTTAAATTAATATAGAAAATTGAACTTTCACATGTGAAACTTACTTGTTTTCTCCCGTACGCGTTTCGGCGTGATGTGCGCCTTCATCAGCGGATTGAGCCAGACTGCCATTAACTCGTAACGGTTTTTTTGATAGGTTGAGTGGGGGTGGTGTGTGGTGGAAGGGGATTGGCGCGGGGATCCGAATTATTGTTTGTTTTACGTATAATTGTGTCAAAAGTGTGTGTGATTTATAGTGTAATTGGTCGTTAAGTATGCTGTTTGGTTGTGTTGTGTAGTGTTTGTATATTTCATATTGTTCTGCTGTGTTTAGTTTTCGACTTTTGGGTAAGTAGTGTAATATCTCAAGATTAGTATCTATGTTGGTGTAGCTGTGGTTTTTTGTGTGTGGCAAACGCGGAATGTATATTGTTGTTGGGTAAAGCTTTTAGGTGTTCAGAGTACCGAGATGAAAAAGATCTTCACGTCTGGCCTAAATAGAAACTATTGCAATCATTACAGTTTAATTTGTAAACACCTGTTTTGTTATATTTGTCTATGTCCGTGTTTGTATCATTGATGGTATTGTTTGTTCTGTATGCTATTTTGTACTTGTGTTTCCTGAATGTGTTCGCGATTTTGTGTGTGTTGGAATTATGGTATGTGAGGGTGATGTATTTAGTTTGTTGTGTGTTGTTGGTATTTAGTGTTTTGTTGTTTTAGATTATGATGTGTTTGTGTACAACAAAATACACTAGATACCAACAACACACAACAACTGCGAACGCCATATAGTGGGAGGTCATTCAAACGACTGTCGATTAGAGCTACGCGAGTTCCGTCATATCTGTCCTGTTTTCTTAACTTAACTCTATACAGTTATGTTTTATTTTCTTGACACTCGATGTGCACCAAGAGTTTTCAACTCGATTATACAGTACACGCTGTTTACATCAAATTATTTTGTGTATTTCTACCAAAAACTTGACATTTTCCGTGTATTGCGAGCCAGTACTTGTTAGTGTGTGTTGCGTTAGTTCGCCAGTCTGCCGTAACGTGGAGCTGACTCAACTAGTGTACACAAGGTGAACACCAAGCGCAGTTTAGTGGCGGATGCAGGAAGTACTGCAGAAATAAAGTAGACGGATTCAACTATTTGAAATGCAACTAAACGCTAACGTTTATGAGACAAATGTATTTATGCCTTTACACGTACGCTTTATAAGAATTATCGGGCGTCATTTTTTTAGCTTGTATATTCCAGATTAGATGCCAGTGTCCGGATTTGTGATGAGCACAACAAATTATCCTAGTTTTTTACTCAGACTTGAAATTGACATGTGTTTGTTAAACATTTAACGCCCCTTAAATCACACAAGGAGTGTATTCGGAGACATTCTGTTTCCCAAAGATCCGCTAAATGTAAGAGGCGTTAAAATCGGTTCATTTACTGGTAGATTTCTTGGCCTCTAATTGACATGAAAACGGTGACAAATAAACTAAAAAATTCTGTTCTGCGTCTTTTCGGTATGTGTTGTTGTCAGCAGACATTCATGTACTTTCAGCAAAACATTTACACACAGATATTTGTTACCTTCTTTTGTGCAGAAAATTAAGAATAAATGATGATGATTATGTGTGTATTTGGAAAAAATCAAATGATAATATAAAACAGAACGTATACTGAAAAGCATAAAAACTTTTTAAACATTAATTTACATATATAAATACACACAGTCTGTCACGGCGATCAACAGTGTATCCCACATTGCTTCGGAACCCGAGTACACAGAATGCTCTGCGGTTGCCCTTCGCACTGTCCTCAGGATCTATCCATTCTGAGTGTAGAATCACCCAACGTTGTACTTAAATATGTTTGACTGATAAAAACATATTTGTCGCAGTTCCAATGACGGTGAGCATCCCAAAATTCTAACAATAACTTATCATCATCATATTCAGGGATTAGACCAAGGATAGGTTGTTCCGGTCTCAAATAGACAAGGATTAGAGCTGGTCACTCCAGGGCTTCCTCGGACGTCCCACACCTCTTCGTCCCTTCGGCTTATAGTTCCATAGTTGTTTGGGGATGCGTCAGTCATCCATTCGGCAAAGATGTTCCCACCAATTCAGCCGATACTGGGCGATCCTGTCGAGTATACTCCTAAAATTCAGTTCCTGCCGTATATCTGTGTTTCTTCTATAATCATGGAGAGTATACCCTGCCACGTGCCTGAGAAATCTCATTTCAGCCGCTCGGATGCGACTGGCCTGGCCTTTCGTTAAAGTCCAATTATCAGACCCATAAAGAAATGTGGGAAGAGCCATCGCCTTGTAGAATTTTAGGCGTGTTCCTTCACTTGATGACTTAAGGGTTCGCCTAATGGTCCCGCACATACGGTTGAATCATGCAACTTGTTCACAACGTCGTTGCTTGCATTATAAGACATGCTGTAGCCCAGGTACTCAAAATTGGTAACTTGTTCCAGGACAGTGCCATCTATAATAATTTTTCTCCGTACGGAATCAGTTCCTCGAAAAGCCATCACCTTGATCTTAAGTGTGGATATTTGCAATCCAGAGTCTTTGCAGGTTCGATTTAACAGATGTGTACCCATCTGCAATCTGTTTTCAGAGTCCGACAGAATAGCCTGATCGTCAGCAGACAACAAAGTGTTAACTGTAAGGTAACCAACGATTTTAACTCCTGTTATCATTTGACGGATCTTCGAGAAACATGTTATCTCCTGATAAGTTCCTAGAGATTTAACGTCCATTAAAGTTTTGAGGAACGCCTATCAAAACGGTGCTTAAGAATTTATAACCTAAGTAAATATGTCAGAAAATTTATTACCCTTGCCATAAATCCGGACACCGTCATGTACTCTAAAAAAGGTCGGGCTTATACCGACAGTTTATTATTCTTATGATCCGTGCCTAGCGCTTGGTTGGCTTTAGAGATGGGCCGATATACCTGTAACAGATATTTTGGAAGGATTACTTGGGTGAAACGGATATAACAGTGAGTGAAAATTTGAAATACCTGTTCCGATTACACGCGGAACCCCTCTACCTAACTAACGAATACACGAGTACGTACAAATTTAATATCACGAAGTCGGAACATTTGATCACTTAGTTTGCTTTTAATTTAAAAGAATGTTCATTCGTATATTTTGTATAACTTAAAACATATTTTGCCTAACAATCTACACTAGGCCTATATTTCGCTATATATTATTGCGTACAATTTTTAATTAAGAATTATGTAGTATTTAATACGCGGACCCATGATGGGCAACAAAACCCAGTTTCACAGAACAATAATTACACAAATTCAACCATTTCTTCTGTACATAGGTACCACAATTTAATACACCATTACAACAAAAGCAGAGTTTGCAAGATGTTGAATGGCCGAAGTGAGGTCTCATTTTTAATTCGACCGTTGTATGCACATTAAAGTCGATTGCAAAGTACAGAGATAAGATTCCTTAGATCAGCAACCGGATATACCTGCTTAGACAGGAAATGAATGAGGACATCCGTCATGAGTTAGCTGTCCAACAAGTGAATGACATGGTGAGGGTGTGTAGACAGACCTGGAACAACGTTTTGCCACTTCCCTAATTTTTCATTAGACTAAATCGTTTTAGTTGTTTTGATGGTTCATCTTCTTCATTCACAGCACTTAATTAATACTGATTGTTAAACTTTCACTTGTGAACTTACTTTGTTTTCCCCGTACGCGTTTCGGCGTGATGTGCGCCTTCTTCAGCGGTGTGAGACAGAATGTCCGGAACTTGTAACGGTTTCTTAGTTGGTAGGTTCAGTGGTGGGGGTGTGTGGTGGAAGGGAATTGGCGCGGGGATCCGAATTGTTGTATGTTTTATGTATAATTGTGTCAAAGAGTGCGTGTGATTTACAGTGTAATTGGTCGTTAAGTATGTTGTTTGGTTGTGTTGTGTAGTGTTTGTATAGTTTTTGTATATATACGAGGGCTACCTTTTAAGTTTTTACAAAGACAATGAAAGAAAAAACATTTTTTGATACAAATCGTTTTTTTGTTTCTCAAAATATTCGCCTTTGAGATTTACACACTTTTGCATGCGTTCGAACCAAGTCTCGAAACATTTTTTCCACTCTGATGTTGGTACCTCAGAAATATGGTTTTGGAAGGATTCAACAGCTTCTTGAGGTGATGAAAATCGCTGTCCACGCATTTTTTGTTTGACACTCGAGAACAAAAAGAAGTCGTTTGGCGATAAATCAGGTGAATACGGGCAATGAGATTCGATGTTTTCCTCCTTCAAATAATCAATTGTTTGACGTGCTGTGTGAGAGCTGGCATTGTCGTGATGAAGAATGATGCGACGTTTTCGGTTGTGTTTCCTGATTTCATCGATGACTTGTGGCAAACAAATTGTTGTATACCATTCAGCATTAACTGTTCTTCGATCCTCTAAAGCAATGGTCGCGACATGTCCAGTGTAAGCAAAGAAACAAGCGATCATTTTTTTGGAAGTGCTTCGTGAACGAACCACTTTTGTTGGCTTCGGTTCATCTTGGAACACCCAAACAGTTGATTGTTGCTTAGTTTCCGGCTCGTACGAATATATCCCAGTTTCGTCTCCTGTTACGATGTTGCATACGGATTTTGCATTTCCTCGGTCGAATTTTTTGATCATTTCCTTACACCATATGACACGAGCCTGTTTTTGAGTTTCGGTCAAATTATGCGGAATCCATAGGGGAACAGATCTTTTTAACAGCTAAATGTTCACGTAAAATCGAATGTACTGCAGTCTTCGATAAGCCTAAGGATGCCTCTATCTCACGGTAAGTCACATGCCGATCTTCATTAATCATGTTGTGCACAGCATCGATGTTTTTGGGAACAACAACCGATTTAGGTCGACCTTCACGAAATTCATCGCTGACTGAAGCACGACCACGGCGAAATTCCGCAAACCAATTGTAAACAGTCTTTTCTGATGGTGATTGATTACCAAAAGTTGTACGAAGAGATTCGAGACATTGTTGCTGAGTTAGGCCTTTATTAAAATCGTAAAAAATCATCCAACGAAAACCTTCACATGAAATTTCCATTTTTTCACAAACACTTTTGTTTTCAACGCTCACTGTAAACAAACTACTCGGCCAATATCTGAGCTGCAATTGTTTTACAAGTAACATATGACAAATTTTTCAACAATGATAATGTCACATCTCACTAGCGCCATCTAGTGGTCGTTTGTAAAGACTTAAAAGGCAGCCCTCGTATCCTAAAAGTCGGAAACTTAACACAGCAGTACAATATGAAATATACAAACACTACACAGCACAACAAAACAACATACTTAACGACCAATTACACTGTAAATCACACGCACTCTTTGACACAATTATACATAGATCATACAACAATTCGGATCTCCGCGCCAATTCCCTTCCACCACCCCCCCACACATAACCTACCAACTAAATAACCGTTACAAGTTCCGGACATTCTGTCTCACACCGCTGATGAAGGCGCACATCACGCCGAAACGTGTATGGGGAAAAACAAAGTAAGTTCACAAGTGATAGTTTAACAATCAATATTAATAAATCGTTTTGTACATATATTACTGTAGTTGAATTCACAACCGACGTATTCAAACGTTTGGCTAATTAAGCGTAAGTTTTAGAGATATGTCGTTAATGATTGAACGAATCATTCAGGTGATCAACTGATCGAATCGATCTTTTAAAAGAGAAATCGGTCAATAATACCGTCACTGGCGAACTATTTGAGATAGTTCACACAATCTCCGCTAGGTGCCTCTCTGCGACTTTCTAATCAATCTAGGTCTCGTCTCGGTCAGTAGATGATTCGATCAGTTGATGATTCAATCAGTTGGTTTGTGTGTATCATTTCGATCTCGCTCATTTCAAGCGCTTACTGATCCGATCAGTGATCGAGTTACTGCAGGAAGTTTCCAGTCTCTGGCTTTTATTTCAACCTCAATTCGCCCATTGCGATTAGTTGCTAAGCTGCCCTCAACAGCGGTTCGAAAATCGTTCTTTTAGTTGTTCAGTACACAACGGCTTTGCGCGTCTGACGCTTTCTATCTTGTGTTTTATTCCGCGTTAGGAGTTAACGTGAATATTTTACTAATGCACAGGTGACTTAAATTTTTTTTGTTTTTAAAGTCGACAATATTTAACTAATTTAAGAAGTTATGTAACATTTTCGTATTTGATTGTGATAGATCAAATCTGTATAAAAAACTGAACTGCAAGGTAATCCCCCTCACAAGACACAAATATTATTTTAATATAATAAACATAAACAAGCGTTTTAGTTAACTGTTGAACTATTATTATTAAATTATTTAGTAAAATATTTCTCTTGTTAATAGTGTAATAAGCAATATTCGATATTCAGATTAACTATAAAAAAGCGCCCCTACTAACCTCTGACAGTGTGCTAGTAAGTATCTGAAAACAGATCGGACGAATAAAATACTGGTTTAAAAGTAAGCGTTACAAGTAACCAATATTTGTAACGGTTTCATTTGTAACTGCTACTTTCAAATACAGGTTTAGTACGTACACCTCTACTTTCGTTTCCATTTCGATCACTTACTGATTCGATCAGTGATCGAGTTATCGCAAGCAGACTCCGCTGGACGCCTCTGGCATTTCATTCGATATCGATTAGAGCAGTCGCCATTTTTCGTGAAAATAGCAAAATGAAAACAATACGTAGTTTTTAAATGAAATAAACATTAATTATTCATAACCCTGTATCTTTTTATTCATGTCTTTATAAAAAATAAAACGGAATAGATGCAGATGAACGTAGCTCATGTTTGTATTCAGCTTCAAAAATATTTCTTTCTGGTGTGTCTGTAATCATTTGTCTATCAGAACTATATATAGTAACTGAAATAATATAGCTCTGTTACTGAATCTGATATAACTGAATTTTTATAGGAACTATATATTGACGTAAAGATAATTGAAGTCAAGTGAGGTCGTTCAATAGTGGTCGAATCATTTCACTGATTGAAGGTACTGTTCCTATTAGAGATGTGTCGTTCAGGATTGAACGAATCTTTTTGATCGAATCATTTAGGTGATCGACTGATCGAATCGATCTTTTAAAAGAGGAGTCGGTCAATAAGACCGACACTGGAAACTAGCTGAGTTAGTTCGCACAATCTCCGCTAGGTGCCTCTCGACAACTTTCAACTCAATCTCGATCTCGGTCTCGTCTCGGTCAGTAGGTGATTCGATCAGTTGACGATTCAATCTCGGTCTCGTCTCGGTCAGTAGGTGATTCGATCAGTTGACGATTCGATCTCGGTCTCATCTCGGTCATTTCAATCACTTACTGATTCGATCAGTGATCGAGTTACCGCAGGAAGTTTCCAGTAGATGTCTCTGGCTTTCATTTCAATCTCAACTCGGTCATTTCGATCAGTTAGCTAAGTTACCCTCATTTGCGGTTGCGGTTCGAAACATTAGTTTTTTATAAGTTTTAGTTACATACTAGCTGTTTGTAATATTACACCTGAATATTTGACTTTTAATAAGTATTTTAATATAATTTTATTGTCTATGTCTATATGGCGTTCTGTCAGATCGTATAACAATTTTGTACTCATTAGTCAAATTCTCTCCAAAGTTGTTTTCAACACTTGTACTATTTTAACTTGTACTAAATTATTATGTTGGAGCAACAGCCTTTGAAGTACCCGTTTATAAAGCCTTTGGAGATATTTATAAAGTACCTGTTAAATCAAAAATGCTAAATTCTTTATTTTAAGTGTTGCTGTGTTAGAAACATTGTATAACACATTAAACGTTATGTTTTCCACAACCATGGCTTTTATTTATTTCAGCAGTAAACTAAAAACCAAAAACCGTTGTCACCTAACCTCACAAATGAAAACAACACGTATTTTCGCTTTGCATTAATAGGACAATTTACAATTAGTACACTTCTTCTTTTCCACATTCTAATATATCAATACAATCGCATATTATATAAAACATCGAAAATGTACTGCAGAAATGGATAAATTTCTGATGCCGCTAAATAGCTTTTGCTTATTTACTTGTTACTATGGTAATTAATTCTGGTCTCCATGGTATTGTTGACATCTTTATACGCACCAACGAAAAGGGCCTAAATCGAGCAAACGGGGCAAAATATCAAATTCCAAGTTAGACAGTATTTTTCGCCTTGTGTCAAAGGTTACCTGTGCAAAATTTGGTGGTAATTGGTATAACACTGTGGATTTGTATTCAGTACCCATAAATCCTCAGACTTTGAGTTTTATATATATATAGATGTGACTAACTGGTATACTTTTAAATAATAGCAAAAGTAACTTACAAATGACAGTAAAAGAAATAGTACCTTTGATAAAAATATTTAATATTTATTATGAAATATTAAAATTTATATTATATTTCTATAAAAAATATTTCTATTTTTTATAGAAATGTTTACAGTATTAATTGAAGACTTGTTAGGCACTTGGTGAAACATATAAATAAAAACATTTAAATAAACACAAGCACTGGATAGTTTCACAATAATTTATTCCTAAACTCTGACAATTGTTTCAGCCAACTAGACTATTCTCGGGGGGGGGGGGCTGGTAAGAAGAATTAAATACAAAAAATGTGTTAGAGAGTAAACATGTGTTAAGAGTGTGTTAGAAGATGCGGAGGAGCTAGTACAGGGAAGGTGAAGTGACTGTAAAAACCAAATATAATACGAATGCAAATTGTAAAATTATTTTAACTAAATGGCTGCTTTTAACAAAGGTGAAGTAAAGAATTCTGTCTGTTCATTTGTTATGTTTTTTATACTACAATGTTATATTCTGATGAAAAAACAGTAGCTAAGAAGGAAGACAAATATTGTTAATTATATGAAGTGTAAAATGTATGTGTATAGATGGCTGTAGCAAACTGTGTTTTTGTAGTTAATAAATTGTCTTTCAACAGTTTTTGTTCTAAAATCAATGCGTAAAAACTCCAACAACCCATTGTAACTCCATCCCCTTTTTCAAAAATTATTATAACTGATTCCAAAATAAATGATTCTTCTCTGTTATTATGTAGACATTATTGCCTTTAAAATACTTGTTTATTTATCAGGTCTTATGAGGGGGTTATTTAAGAAGTGGTGCAAACGCCTATGCAAAAATATTGCAAGGTGTTGGTTGTGTATTTGTCCCACATCCAGTAAGTGAAGCTTGCCAGTGTTTCTTTACTTTTGTGCACCAAAATTGTAATATTCTTTCAAATAGTATTACTTCAGGAACCAACTTATTCACATTTTTTAACCACTTAAAAAATTGGTTATGTCACTGAAGGTCATTAACATTTTATTTTTTTATGTGGGAACATTTTGATAAGAACAAGTGTTAATTTATAAAAAGGAAAAATATAAAGTTACTTTGGTTGTAAATATTGAGTCAGACAGGCCTCCGGTAATTTTAATACTCAGGTAAGTAATGGATTACAAAATCCAAGAATTAAACATTTCGCTGTCAAAGGCAAGAAAAAATATTGATTCCAAGGTTTTTAATGAAGACGCAGAAAGAATAAAGTTGAAATAATCAATATCTAAAGTAATTTCACTTTGTTTGTAGGCCCTAATCATAAAATTGCTTATAGGGTAAGATTAGTAGGCTACAGAAATACTACCAAGTTCCATCAGTAGTAAGAGATATTATATCCTCACGTCCTCAACTAACCATTTAAATCTCTGTAATTTCGTTGACTGGGTCAATAGATCCCATCACGGCAATCTTTGTCTTTCGTTTCAATCTCGCTCACTTACTGATTTGAATTTCGAATCAATGAACAGGTTACCGCGAGCGAACTCCGCTAGATGCCTTCTGCTTTCATTTCAATCTTGGCCAGTGACATCAGTGATTCGATCAGTCGCCATGTTTGTCTCGTTCCCATCTCGGTCACTTACTGATTCGATCAGTGATCGAGATAACGCAAGCAGTCTCTGCTAGATGGCTCTGACATTTCATTCAATTTCGAATCGAACAGTCGCATGGCAAAATGAAAAGCGGTACGTATTGTTTAAATAAAATAAACATTAATTTTTCGTAATTGTGGATCTTTTTATTCATCTGTATTTATTAAATTAAAAAAAAGACGGAACAGATGAATCTCGCTGTTTGTTTTCAATATCAAAATATATTTTGGGGGGTGTGTATAATCATTCAACTCTTAGAAATTTATATAATAACTGAAATAATACAGTCCTGTTAGCGAATCTAATATGATCGAATTTATGTAGGTACTTTATTGATGTAAACAGTACAAATAACTGAAGTTAAGTGAACTCGCTAAATAGTGATCGAATTATTTCACTGATTGAGATGTACTGATCGAGTTCACTAAAGTGATCGAATTCGCCCATCTCTAGTTCCTATTCACCAACCTGTAGTGAGTTTAGTAGCTTCCTCGCCAAACGAGACTGCTTTTCAAAAATTCTTGTGAATCAAACCTAACCTATTCTTTGATGAATTGTGATTGCCATACAATGAGGGTCCCTCAAACGACTGTCGATTAGAGCTACGACAATGTGTATCAAGAGCTTTCAACTTATACTTTACAGAACTCGCCGTTTAAATCAAATTATTTTGTATGTTTATAACCAGAACTTGACAATTTCCGAGTATTGCGTGCCAGTACTTTACGGTGTGTGTTGCGTTAGTTCGCCAGTCTGCCGTAACGTGGCGCTGACGCAACTTGTGTACAATCGCGTTACTTTACGGTGGCCTCTACATAGCTGCGCGAAAAGTGGGGGTAGTGGGGAGACTCAGTGTGCTTAGTTATAACACTTCATTCAAAAACGTCCGTCATACTGTTGCTACAGACAGCGCCGGCTTTATGGATGCCCTTAACTATTTAATTATTACAACTCGGGTTTTACACATTGTTGATATTTCCGGATTTCATTCGACTAACTACTATTTATAATTTTACTCAGTATTACTGTAAATCGTATCAAATATATATTTGTAATACCACAACAATATTATTTGTTACATAATGTAAATAATAAATAATTACTAGTGTAAAGCAAGCAAGTGGAATACTAATAAAAGAAATAGAGAAATATAAATCTAAAATGACCAGAAATATGCTTTATGCAAGTACTGCTAAAATAGGACCTAAACGAAAAAAGTGGGTAAAATATACGTAACAACGCATAAAAATATGCATAGTTTATATAAAATATCACATAAATCGAGCCCATTAATTTTTCTTGCATTTAATATAATAAATATTAATACAAATTCTAAAATTAATATGTAAGTAATGAATGTAAGTAACATACCGACTTATAAAGAAGTATATACGAAGTCAGAATGAACTGGGAATTCAGTATCATTCTCCAAGTCCGGCGATGTTTCTCTGTCCAAAATTGCTTCAACACCGGAGTTATAGCTGCCATCATCTGAAGAAGATTCAGCGCTTGATAGGTCATCGTCGTCGTCATCGTCATCGTCATCATCATCTTCGTCTAAGTTAATTACAACCATATCTTGCATTTCATCTATTAATCCTTCTCTTTCCAAATATTCGTCTTCAATGTTAATTACATGTTCACTGTTCACACACTGATGTCCATTGTTGTTTTTCTATTGATTGGCATGTTTTCCTAGTTAAATCTATTACGTTTTTATTATCAAAAGTGGTGTTGTTTTTTGCAACAGAGTGTTTAAGTTGACCCCAAATAAGTTCTATGGGGTTTAGGTCAGGATGATACGGAGGTAGACGAATAAAAGTGTGGCGTGATTTCCTAAAATACTATCTATTTTATAGGGTTTTTCTAACAGTTTATTCATTTTACTAACTTATATAGGTGTAAAAGGAATTGTCTTATTAGATAACCACTGCATTAACTCACTTTTTGAAGAATTTGATGTAGGACATTTTTTAGATTGGTAATTGTGGTATGGCGCATTAGCTAATACTAAAACTGAGTTTTTGGTAATCCCGGAATTACCTTTTCAGCTACCCATTTCTCTAAATTTGTACTATTCATCTCTCCATGATAATCACCTGTATTCTGTCCCGATTTAAAAACCAATAAGGCACCGTCGATGAACCCTTGATCTGTACCCGTGTGAACTATTATGAATCTGTCTCCTTTATTTAACGGTACACTCGCTCCTTCACCACTTTCGTCGTACCATGACTTTACTGCATGAGACGTGTGTATATACGTCTCATCTGTGTAAACGATTGGCCGGTTTTCTGTCCTGAATTGTGTTATTTTCCTAAGGTATTCAATTCTTTTTGCCATTATCTCTTGACGTTCATTTAATACACTTCTATTATTTCTAATCTTCTTCCACTTAAACCCTAAGTGTAACTTTGGGTTATAATAACTTTCCTTAAACATGATAAAGCTACCTTGAAAGTTTACACTAGACTTCAGACGTTGATGAAGTTTCCGTAGCGTAGGATATGTTTTTTGTGTTGTCGTAAAAATGTAAATTGTTCGACTTATCACTCATTTATCAAAATCATCAATATCAGATTTTGTTGACCTCTTTCTTTCTTTACGAGGTGTTGTAAAGTGTGGTGACTGTCCATTTTCTTTTGTTATCCTCTCACTTTTAATACGGCGGATCGTTCGTTCAGAAACTCCTGTTGCTGACGCTATTCGTTTTTGAACCTTTTTTTGTGAAATACTAATTCCATTTTGTTCACTTTCCATAAATTTACATACATTAGAAATGACTTCCCGAGCTTGGCTATGCACAATCTTTTTACCTAACTTTGACTTAATAGGAGGCATTTTTTCTGATTACGTAATGAAATAAAATGTACTGTTAAAGTAACAATACTTTAAGAAAAATAAAATTTAGTTTAACTTAACTTGATGTCTGAAAACACAACCACAGACAATATTAAATGAAATTTAAAATGTAATTAGATTATTTAGCACACGTCACAGTCCCAAACTAAACACTAGTAACGATACAAACTAAATAATTAAATGAAATACAGGCCTACACGGTAAATGTTTTTGAAAACGCATCAACATTTATGCACTCAGTGAGACGTGCCATTACACTGACAAAAAACAGGGTTCTGCGCACACTGCTTTCACCAAGGTTGGCGGCCGTCATAAAGTACACAAGTAGTACGTGAGACGAACGCCTTGCGCGGTGTAGCGGTGGATGCAGGAAAGTACTGCAGAAATTAAGTAGACAGATTCAACCATTTGTTGTGCAACTAAGCGCGCGTTTATATGATAAATGCATTAATGGCTTTTAACGTATTAACTATAAGAATTGTAATATACCAATATAAGAATTATAGTATATCAATATACGGATTTTTTTAGCCGTATATAATATGTATATTTAAGATTACATGGCAGTGTCCGAATTTGTGCCCACATCAGTGGCGGCTCGTCCATAAGGTTCAATGGTTCAGTGAACCTCCTAAATAATTTAAATGTGTTTAAGGATTTGTTGAGTTAATGCTTCCATATTTAAATAACAAGAGTTGCGAGATAAATCTTGTTGACTGAACAGTAATGGATTCGCGTTAGGCGAATTGCCCACTACTACTGCTTGAGGTTCAAAGTAGCTCTCACCACCTCCTAGACTGTGTAGACAACTTTGGAGAGGGAAATCAGCATACGCAAAATTACGTACATTGAACTGTCGCTAAACCTCGTGTTTCCAACACGAATAATTCCGACGAGGGCCAAACCGCACTGACCGGGAATTTTAACATTTTTATAATACCGCCATTCGCCATTAATATGATTTTTCCCACGTGATTTGTCCATATACCTTCCGTATAGTTTTGTGTCAGATTTCGGTATTTCATTTAGAATGCAATGAAAATGTGTGCAGTAAAGTTTTAAAATCAAACAAAATAGTGAAGTAATTGTATCAGAAAATAAAATGTGTTTAATGTAGTCATCAAATAACTACGTTATATTAACGTTAAGCTGATTGAAGCGTGTATAACCTTCAAAGTGTATGTTCCGGTTTTTCTGTGTTAAGTGTTCAGGTATATCTTTTTTTTTGTTGAATTCATTAATTTGATAAAATAAATAGTTCTCAATCTATTTTTAAAAAAATCTATCTTTTCTCTCTATTAAAGATAAATGCAAAATTAAGGCACCCGGTAGGCCGCTTCCCGTTTTAAATATTAAAAAGAAATATTTAGTTATCCTTTTATTTTAACTATATATTTTAGAATAATTTACAAATAGCATAAACACAGCTTAATATTAGTCCTACTAAAAGTTGTCAATAGTTATGTCTGCATGTTGAGACCCACCCCGTGTGGTATTTGGAATGGGATAATTGCTCTTATCTTAGTAGAAACATTTAGACATTGAACCCCCAACTGTCACAATCACGAGCCCCCACTGGCCCACATTAACAAATTGTACTAGTTTTTTACTCATACTTGAAATTTTTATCACTGGTTTGAAAACGTTTGTTAAACATTCAACGGCCCTTAAATAACACAAGGAGCGTATCCGGAAACATACTGTTCTCCAAAGATCCGCTAAAGATAAC
The DNA here is from genome assembly GCA_034769895.1 of Magicicada septendecula. Lineage (NCBI taxonomy): Eukaryota > Metazoa > Arthropoda > Insecta > Hemiptera > Cicadidae > Magicicada > Magicicada septendecula. Next base: position 230,188,854 of record CM068367.1, read on the forward strand.
GAAGGATAAAATCGACAGCGGCTAAAGATAGCAGACGTTAAAATCGATGGTTAATTTACTGGCAGATTTCTTGGTTATCAATTGACATTGAAAACGGTGACAAATAAACTTAAAAACTGTTCTGCGTCTTTCTGGGATGTGTTGGTGTCAACAGACATTCATGTACTTTCAACAAAACATTTACACACAAACTTTTATTAAGTTTCTGTGACTAGAAAATTAAGAATAAATGTTGAGGACTATGTTTATTGTTGCCAAAGAAGCAAATAAAAATATAACTCAAAATATATAGTAAAAGCCTAAAAAACTTTGTAAGCATTAAGTATGAATACACAGGCTGTCATGACGTTCAACAGTGTATCCCACATTGCATTGGAACCCAAGTATGCTCTGGAGTTACCCTTCGCACTGTCTCCAGGAGGGTACAATCGTCCAACATTATACTTATGCCATCAGAATACTAATCAGTTTATTATAATAGTTAATCATTACCTCCAAATACAACCAACTTAAGAAGCCAGATATCAGTGCAAAGTTACCTACAAAATTTCTTTAACCTTGTGTATTATGAAGAGTTGAAAGTATTTAGCATTCTGCGTAAACTCCAGACAAGCTCAACGAATTGCAAACAAAAACAGATGTCGTTGAAAAGGCGCGTGAGAAAGATAAAGCGATTTGATAGTAAGGAATACTTTTTTGTCACTTTACAGCGATAGTATAATGTGCTTTCTTACTGATGATTTATGTAAAGTTCGGTTGCTTGCCAACTAGTAAACATAATACTGAAATGTATTGGAATGTTAAAATCTGTAACGTTTTGCGTCAGTGACGTCACAAACAATTGCAATGTTTAAGTAATCGAACATACAGAACAGACTAAAAGCCAAAATTAATGTTTTAATTTGTTGAAATTTTATTAATTACTCTCGGGGCTATTAGGCCTTGGTACAATACTGCCGCGTAGAACAGATGTTTTGGTCTCACCGTTGAAGGCCATCTTCAGTGTAAACGACTGGAGTAACTGGTAAAAAACCGAACCAGTTCTTTTCGTCGAAGGGTCCTGTTCTTCAGTTCGACCCGTCGCTGCTGGTGTCCCTCGCCCCCGTTCTGTACTTCGTGTACATGAACGACCCTCCTTTTTTACCCGGAGTCACGATGCCCCTCTTCGCCGACAACACAGTGTATCATTGCAGCTCCCTGTCCCCGCGTTTTGCGAGTACAAAGCTGTATCGTCAGTTGGACATACTTCTGGACTGGCTACGGAAGTGGCGGGTGGAGATCAGCACGGGGAAATCCGAGGCAATCTGTTTCACTCGTAAGTCCACTTCCCGATACCAAGCCCTCTCCCTAGAAAGGAGATCTACTGCCTGGAAAGAGTTGGATAAACTATTTAGGATTCCGGCTAGACCGACGTCTTAGCTTCAACGCCCACGTGACTAACACCCTCAACAAGGCTCCCGGCATCCAAGCCAAACTGTTTCGAATGCTCTCTTATGGCAACCGCCTGGCTCTGCGTACTAATGATACAAACTATCTCTTGTTTCTTCGGTCAGTGCTGACCTATGTCGCTCCCGCCTGGTGGTCACACTTGTCGGCCACTAACAAGTGTAAGCTGGAGCACTTTCAATCTAGAACCCTCCGTTCTTTGTCGGGGTCTCCTTGGTTTGTCAGAAATTATGTAATTCGTTGAGGCCTTCCGGTTCCTACTCTTGCTGCTATTGTCCGGTCACCCGATGAAACTCTCTTTGCTTCCGCAGCGACCTCTACCTTCCCCTACCTCAGAAGCATTAGTACGTCTGCACCACCTCCATCAATTAGGGTCAAAAGCCCTCAGGCGATTCGTGATGACCCCCCGTAAAGATAGCTTCATCATGCTATTTCTATATAACTCCGATCATCTGCCACTCCATTCTGTCTTACCTACGCTCCTCAGGGAAATCCTTCCCCAAGCATGTCTCTAGCACACTGCATGGCCCTGTTACCATTTCCAACCAGCATGGAGAATCTCTGCCTCGCGAGAATGACCGACGCCTCAGGGCGTCTGCCTACTGTGCTACTGTGTCCGCATCGCCACCAGGGGGAGTGCTATTAAAGCATAATGAATATTCTTCAAAATTCCGGCGCCATCAAACGGATTACCTCGTTTTCTAGCCCCGTCCAAGTTTTAGGTACCCTGTCATGAAAGTCCAACGCTGACAGTCATTGGGCAGGTCCCAGAAGCTGGAATTAGACCGCGGATACAAAGACGTCCCACTACCTAGTGCAAAGCAAAACAAAGCTGATTTTTTCGAAAGCTGTGTCCTCCGAGCGAGGCAACTACTGAGCATTGTCATCTTAGTTGTCTGCTGGTACTTTGAGTGTTTAGTAGTCGGTATGTTGTTAGAAAAAAATGCAAAAAAACAAAGCTTATTATTTGCAAATAATTTTTAAGCATTTTAACACTTTCAACATTTTAAAAAATATATGGAGCTAAGAAGAATATACAAAAAGCCAGCGGAAAGTAAACTTACGAAGTTGACACAACGTACACTTCCTAAAGTTACATTAAGTCTGTAAATTGTTTGAAACTGATCGAGCCAAAGCGGGGTCTCAGTTTTAACTCGGCCTTTAGGCATTTATCTATCTGTCATTTTCGTTATGTCCTACCGAAAACTTTTGAGTGCATCAACCGACGTATTCGAGCGTTAGGCTGATTAAACATACGTTTAGTGGCTGCCTCGGTGAACGAGACAGCTGTCCAAAAATTAAATCATGGGACCATGCAGAGTTGATGGTCGTCCCAAAACTCTGATCGCCATTCAGTGAGGGTCGTTCAATCGGCTGTCGATTAGGGCTACGCGAGTTTGGTCACATCTGTCTTGTTCCTTTTAAATAATTGAATAAAGTTATGTTTTATTTTTACTCGATAAAAGTCCTGCTAGAACACCTGCTAGAAGAATCCTGCTCGTGTCCTACTTTGAACAGAACACGTTGTTTATGACAAATTATTTTTTTTCTATCAATAATTGACAATTTTTGTGTATTGCGAACCAGTTCTTCACGATGTGTGTTGCGTTAGTTCGCCAGTCAGTCGCAACGTAGCGTTCACGTAACTCGTCTATATCATACAAATCGCTGGCGCGGTGCAGCGGGAATGCTGGAAAGTAGACTGTAGACAGTAATGCTGCTGGACTAGAGTAGGTAGCCGCAGAAACAAAGTAGACGAATTCAACTATTTGTAAGGAAAGTAAGCGCACGTTTATGTGACAAATATATTTATGTCCTTCATAATATATTTATATTATATCCATGTGGGCTGAATTTGACAAGTCTGTTAAAAAGGTTTGGAAAAGCGAATTTCATTGTGTTATAACCTACAGAGTGGCTGATAGGTAATTTAGTACTTTTTGTTAACGTGATTTCGGAGATGATTTTAACTTCACTGCATACGTCACGTAAATTCTTTTTTGACATTCTTTGTTGTGTTATTACGTGGACTCTAAATTTAATGCTTGAGTTTCGCAACTGATTTCTCTAACCAAAGTGGAATCAATAATTTAATATTAAATCTATGTCACTTTGTTTACTCCTAGTGAAAACTGAAATTAGTATTCCCAATGGGAGATAAGCCTATAAATTCTCTTGTTTCTAATTTTCTTGTTAAACAGTAACAGCTTAATAAAGTCACAGTGTAAAGTAACACTGTTATTACTTTTAGTTTCAATTTATTTCTTGTAAAAAATTATATAGTACATGTATATGTATAATAAATATATAATAACAGGTATTTGTACGTGTTATTTTTCTTGAACGCTATCGTTCGTACCTGTTATTTTCAAGTACTAGAGTAGCACACCAGTAGTGTAAGTTTTAATCAAATGGACTATTTGAACTCGTCCGCTTATTTGCCGTACTAATTGTTGGATTCTAATGCATTAGTTCTGCAGGCTGCAGTACTTTCATTCCGACAGAGTGCGCGTCTCGGAAGAACAAGAAAGAAATGGATCTGATAATTTAATGAAAAAGTTGTGTTAGTGGTTATAATCACAAACAGAATTATCACTGTTGCACACCACTATAGGAAAATTATTCCGCCGGAATAATTTTTCTATAGTGGCGTGCAACAGTGATAATTCTGTTTGGGATCTGATAATGTGAAGTCATAACAAGCACATTGCCTAATCCCTGAAATAGGCTTATAGAAAAAGAAGGATTAATAATAATACAATGCTATTATTTCGTTTGCCGTCTGACCATTAAACCATAAGCCAAAGAAAGATTCTAGGAGAAAGAGTAAGACCTTAGGAGACAGTGAGTACGGAAGACAGCACAACAACGAGATACCTACACACACACACACACACACACACATGTGGAAAAGCTGAAGCTCAAAATTCATTTAAGTAGGATTGCCTTACAGCCTTACATAAAGCGGAGAGTCCAAACAAATTGAACTACCGGATCTCTGCTTACTTTCTAAGTAAGAAAATCAAAAGGGGGCCGATTCACCGAGTTTTAATCTCATCCTCTTCTACCCTGGGGTGTCGAGGAGTTGCAAATAGATCGCCACTGTTGCCTGTAGAGAGCAAGCGCCCATGCCTGACTCTCCAAGTCAGGTCAAAAAATTTCCTTCCTGCTTGCTCTCTTTGCTTTCTTTGAGTTAGTGTGGTCTAGAGTGTGCCGGTTATTGGCCTACAGCACCCACAGCTAGTATCCAGGACTAAATGGAGTTGCTTCAGCTGGCTGATATCATGGCTCAGCCTACTCTCTGGGACGTGCTCTTGCACCAACCAGATTGCAACTATATTGACGTTGTCTGTAGCTTGCGGAAACAATAGAATAAAAGTTTCTAATTATTGACTTTACTTGCCTTTACAGCAAAACAGATCAAATTAATTGTCGCCGATTTCATACTGTTTGTCAGACATCTATAACCTTGCATAGGGTAGTTTTCAGTTTGTTTAAATAAGGCCAACCGTGATGATAATAGTAACTCTAGTTTTGAAATTGAAAGATATTTTTTAACTTTTTATGCAGATAAAACGTTTTGATTACACTGCGATGAAACATTAACAATGACTCGTTGTAGACTGTGTCCGAGTAGTGAGGACAAAACGCTTCGTGGTGAATAACTTTAAAAGTGAGGCTGAACCGAAATACAGATTATCTCGGACCTCCCCGCACCAAAATCAGCAATACCGCTCTGTAGTGTATGCCCTCAACAAACCCTTCTCCAACCTTGATTCCTCCCAAACCCCAAAGCAACGCGCTTTCTCCCTCTCAAAGAGACCAATGGAGACCAACCTCCATCAACAAAACTACCTGGAGACCTTCTTTCCTCATAAACCGTCTCCTTGCCATAGACGATGAATTTCCTCCAAGAAATCCTCGCCGTTAGAGACAGAGAAATAAAAATATTTAACTCCCATCAACAAAAGTACTCTACCTGACATCCTTCTTGATCACATAATTTTCCCTATCTACTAACCCGGTCTTTAGCCCTCTTGTTTGGTTCCCTCGCCTTACCTTGACGCCTCCATTCAGCTTTAGTGCTCTGTGTTACACGTCCCCGTCTTGATATCGTCATGTTTAAAATTTTATGGCACTTCCATTACCAATTTTGCTCTACACACTACCTCCAATTTCTCCGCTTCCGGCCCGTTTCCATACGGCTGAAGGCGCCTTGCCACAGAACTTCCTGAGTCTTTCGGGACAAGTCTCAAACATCCGAAAAAACACCTCTCCGTCCTCACGGCTTATAATTCCACAGTCGTATACGTGGAAAAAATAAAAAATTATCAACAATAAGTGAGAGCGTTGAATTCTTATCTGATTTGAAAACGGAATAATTTTAAAGAGCAAGGTATAATTGATATAGTCCAAACACGATTTTGCTTCATTATGTATTAAGAAATAATAATTGCAATATTCTCCGTTTATAAAACACCAAAGTTTTGGCCCATCGCTACTTTTACTTACTTTTCTACACCTCTTTGTTGAATTCACAACAGATATTGAGATGTAATACTGATTTCACACAGATATGTGCTAGCTACAAAATATAGCAATAACGGGAAAGGGTCATTCAAATGACTGTTGACGAGGGCTATGCGAGTTTGGTAACATCTGTCATTTTCTTACATAACTGTATACAGTTGTGTTTTATTTTCATGACACTAGATATTCTTCAATAGTTTTCAACTTACTTTGAAAAGTACACGCTGTTTACGTTAAATTATTTTGTATATTTCTATCAAAAAATGACAAAATTCTTGTATTGCGAGCCAGTTCTATACGATGTGGTTTGCGTTAGTTCGCCAGTCAGCCGCAACGTAGCGTTCATGTAACTCGTCTGGCGCGGCGCAGCGGCGGATGCCGGAAAGTAGACTCAGAGAGTAGTGCCGCAGCAGTAGCTGCAGAAACACAGTGGAAGAATTCAATCATTTATAAGGAACCTAAGCGCATATTTATGTGACAAATATATTTATGTCTTTAAATGTAAACGTTATAAGAATTATCAAGCGTCGGTTTTATCCTGTACATTCCAGAATACATGACGGTGTCTAGATTTGACCAGAACAGAACAAATTTTCCTAGGTTTTACTCAAACTTGAAATTGTTATGCAACGTTTTGACAGGCGACCGTTAAAAATTTAACGGCTCTTAAATGACACAAGAAGCTTGTCTGGAGATAACCTGTTTCCAAAAGATCCGTTAAAGATAACCGGCGTTAATAAAAAATCCTTGGCTAATTTACCGGAAGATTTCTTGGTTTCTAATCGACACTACAACGGCTACAAATAAACTGAAAATTCTGTTCAGCGTTTTTCTGGTATCTGTTGTTGTCAAAAGGCATTCATGTACTTTCAACAAAACATTTACCCACATATTTTGTCACGTTCCTTTGTCCAGAAAATTAAGTTCAAATGATGAAGATTATGTCTGTATTTGCAAAAAAAGCAAACAAAAATATAATATTTTATATATATACTAAAAGACATAACAACTTTTTAAGCGTTTATTTAAATATGGATACACAGCCGGTTGTCACGACATTCAACAATACATCCTATATTGCATTGGAACCCAAGTGTACAGAATGCTCTGGATTTGCCCTTCGCATTGTCCTCAGGACCCATTTTGCGTTGCAATCATGTTAAATATTCAACTAAAATACAGTTAAGAAGCCAGGCTCCAGTGCAAACTTCCATGCAAAATTTCTTTAAACTTATAGATTTTGAACAGTTGAAAGCCTTCAGTGTTCTGCATAAACTCCAGATAAGAGAAAATAAAATGGTATATAGTTGAATACGTCCAACGTTATACTTATGCCATCAGAAAACTAATCAACTTATTTTAAAAGTTAAACATTACATCCAAATACAAAGAGTTAAAAACCCAGACGTCAGTGAAAGCTATTTACAAAATTTCTTTAACCTTGTGTATTGTGAAGAGTTGGCAGCATTTAGAGTGAGAAAAATAAAGCGATTTCAAAGTGAGGAATACTTTTTTAACACTCTTCAACGATAGTGTAATTTGCTTTCTCACTGATGATTTATGTGAAGATCCGTTGCTGGTACACATGAAGTTGGAACAGATTATTACAATAATCTGTGACGTTTTGCATCAGCAATGTCAGAAACAATTGAACTTACCAATCTTGAGTAACCAAACAGGCAGAACAGATTAAAGCCAAAATTAATGTTATACTTTGTTGGAATTTGATTGGCTACCGGGCTGTTAGGCCATGGTCCACTACTGTCGCATAGAACAGATGTTTCGACCTCACCATTCGCGGCCATCTTCAGTGTAAACGACTCTTGTAACTGGTGAAGAATCGTACCAGTTACTCGAATCGTTTGCACTGAAAATGGCTTCCAGCGGTGAGCTGAAACGTCTGTTCTACTACCACGGCGTAATAGACCGGTGAGTAGTTAATCAAATGTCAACAGTGTTGACGGCTGCCGTGGTACCAATGAATGGTTCACTGAAACTCAGTCAAACAATTAACTGTACATTTTCTTTCTATAAGTTTATTTTTTATTCTGAATCTACTGCTCTACACTGTGGTGTGTGTAGAACGCCAACCGCTTACAACTTCACACGATACATAAGATTGGATAAATATACTAGCGAATTTTGCGCTCGCGTCTCTTTCTTAAACATACTCAAGTTTGAGGTAATAATATAAATATTGACCACGACTAATTGCGTTGCTCATGCCGTAAGTACGACACTGAATGGGTCCTAAAGTACACTGAAGTACCCTCAAGATGGGTCCTGAAGACAACTCAAAAGCATTGTGTACGCCGGTTCCCATAGAAGTAATGATTGGGAATAACGGACAAAACATCAATGACGACACAATGGCTAGGTCATCTAGCGAGCCATGCTAAGAGAGGAGGACGTCTGGATTCATGTGCCGCATGATTACGCAGAGACTGAAAAAGGGAGACATAGAGGGTCTACAGAGTAGATCAATATAGATGTGATCTATATTACATCCACCCATCAGGGCATCAAGGGCTGATAGATAATTAGCATATGCCTTGAGAAATCCTGAGGGCGCACGACTATAAAAGCAGAAAGAGAGGTCGGACCTTGGATAAGATGATTGGATGATGTGCTGGAAGATCTCAGACGTATGAATATTAGAGGTTACGCTGAGACGGCAACGAATATGACAGATTGTAGAAGACTGGTGTTAAAGGCCAGGGCTAACGTTGGGCTGTAGTGCTAAAGAACAAGATGAAGAAGAAGAAGAAGGCAAGTTTCAAAAAGCCTTAGATTAGACTGGGTTTAATGGCTCACTTAACCGGAGCGTCATAGAACGTAAGAGAATAGGAATAACGGACAAAAAGTTTTATTAGCACACAACTAGTTTACTATAGTCAGCCACTTGTCCTAGTTTTTGTCTGTGTAAGACGTTATTTACAAAAACAGTTTAACGTAGTGTAGATAAGAAAACAAATACTTTGTGAAGTGAGTAACAAAGTTTTCTGATATAACAGAGTTGAGCTGCAAGCTATTGTGTAACGGTTTGTCTTATATAAGTAACTTGCACAAAGCTATACTGTAGATAAACACGAATATATTTCTTTAACACCAGTACACAATGTTAGTTCGTGTTTACAAGAAATATGTTGAAAGTAGTATTACCTAAAAGTACGAAAGAATATATAGCGAAATATAAGTGTAGATTGTTATGCAAAATATGTTTTACGTTATACAAAATATATGAATGAACATTCTATTAATTAAAAACAAACCAAGGTGATCAAATGTTCCGGCTTCGTGATATTAAATTTTGTATACAATTTTTTATTAAGAATTATGTAGTATTTATTACGCGGATCTGTGATGGGCTATAAAACCCAACAATTTTACAATTTCTTCTGGTTGAGGGTATCACAATTTAATGCACCATTACAACAAAAGCAGAGTTTACAAGATGTTGAATGACCGAAGTGAGGTATCATTTTTAACTCGACTGTTGAATGCACATTAAAGTCGACTGCAAAGTGCAGAGATGAGATCCCTTGGTTCAGCAACCGGATATACCCGGTTGGACAGGAAAAGGAATGAGGACATCCGTCATGAGTTAGCTGTCCGACCTCCGACAAGTGAATGACGTGGTGTGGTGAGGGAATACACACAGAAATGTTTTAATCTGTCGATTAGGGCTACGCGAGTTAGGTCACATCTATCCTGGATTTTTCACTTAACTGCATACAGTTATGTTTTATTTTCTTGACACACAATGTGCATCAAGAGGTTTCAACTCGCATTTACTAGTACACGCTGTTTACGTCAAATTATTTTGTGTATTTCTACAAAAAATTGACAATTTCCGTGTATTGCTGGTCAGTACTAGATTTTGTGTGTTGCGTTAGTTTGCCACTCTGCCGTAACGTGACGCTGACGTACATCGTGTACACGAGACGAAGCCCTGGCGCAGTGTAGCGGCGGATCCACGAAGTACAGTAGATTCGAAGTGTGCTGAACTAGTATTTTAAAATAACAGGTACGAATTACACCGTTCCAAAAAAATAACAGGTACAAATACCTGTTATTATATATTCATTAAATATATACCTGTATTATATAATTTGTTATATGAAATAAATTGAAACTAAAAGTATTAACAGTGTTACTTTACACTGTGACTTTTATTAAACTATTAATGTTTAAAAGAAAATAAGAAACAAGTGAATTTATAGGCTATAACCTAGAAAAATTACAACAGTCACAGTGGAAAGCAATACTTAAAAAGGCCTTCCCATAGTCGGGGTTCACGACCGGTGGTAGGCAATAACACCTAGCTACGAAAAAAGTATTTACTTAAAAAAAAAAACACGGGCTAACTTACACGGGTTGACGTAACTCGTGTACATGAGACCAACCCCTAATTCAAATGTTCACCACATGTTAATAGTGAGTTATTTTCCACTAATAAAGTCGATCCAAATGATCATAACTTTCAAAAACTGATACTTTTACATTGTATAAAGCAACATTAAAAAAAATTTTCAATTATAGCCTTACTGTCATGGGTTAACCTAAATTTATCGATATCTGCAGCTGGTATTTTGTTAACGCCAATAATTTAGTTATAAGAAGGTTAGATAGTTTTAACATATGAAATTGTAAAACTAACGTAACATATAAAAAATAAAACTACAAGAATTCTGTAGCTGCATAAATATCAAATTATAAAAAATTATGAAATGTCGAGACCAATGGAACGCAGTAGTTCGTGTTAGCCACTGTGCTACCGGCCGATTATAAAACTAAACAACCGTAGTTCGTTGCTAGTTCAGCCTTTCATTTGCAGACGGTCGCTTGCAGTAGGTAGTCCGCGAATGACTAATGCTTCTGCCCGCTGCTGACACATTGTTTAATTAGTTTTCTGTTCTTGACTGAAGTAGGCCTATATTTTTGGAATTTTATTTTATCAAATTCCATATTTTTATGTTTTTAATTATTTTGTTAAACCGTTAACTAATTATTTTGTAATCTATATATTTATATAGATCTATATATTTTACATATAACATAAATTATATATAATATATATAAAGTTCTTTTTTAAGACAAGGATTTGTAAAAGTATATCAGTCACGATGAACCGGGGTTAGGGGATGATGAAACAGAGTGAAAAGTTTTTTATTATCTGATATTTGTTATTTCGACAAAGTCTGGCATAAATATGATAAAAATAAAATAGCAGAGAATATCGTATCTTAGGATTGGAGGAAGTTGCTTTAAAAGTTATTAAATAATTGAAAAGAATAAATTATTTCTTATTTCAGACCTGTGTTATTTATTATGATTCTTAAATGAGACACGGTTTCGCGATTCTGGCCTAAGGCGACATGAATAAAATTATTTTTATAATTTCCTCTATTTAAATATTTTATTTCGTTTGTTTTTTTGAAATCTCAGAAAAGGGCATTGGTTATATTTCAGCTAAAATTCATGCGCTTTGTTGTTACCTCGCGTGTATGAGAAGGGTGACCGTCCCTATAACCTAAGATAATCAGAAAGAGGAAGATGTCAACTTCTGTTCTTCTAATATTTATAACATTTTATAAAAAGAGTAGTTCAACACATTGAACTAGTGAACTAGCTCAATATGCTAGTTCGCTGGTGTTAACTACCTAGCTATGAGAACTTTAATGGAAGCACTTTTACAAAGTCTAATTTTTTATTAAACTAAATCGTTTTCTACATTGTTCAATTTGCAATCAACCTACTCAAATAATACGCTAATTAACTTCGAGCTTAGTAGCTGCCTCGCTGAACGAGACACCTTTTCAAAAATTACTTCACTTTTGGAAGGTGCCAGACTTCCACAAAGCTGGTCGCCATACAGTAAGGGTCATTCAAACGACTGCCGATTAGAGCTACGCGAGTTTGATTAATTGGTTGAGTTTTGGAACTGATTTGTCTAACCAAAATATAATCAATAATTTAATATTAAATCTATGTCACTTTGTTTACTCCTAGTGAAAACTGAAATTTGTATTCCCAATGGGAGTTAGGCCTATAAATTCTTTTGTTTCTTATTTTCTTTTAAACAGTAACACCTTAATAAAGCAACAATGTTATAACTTTTAGTTTCAATTTATTTCTTGTAAATAATTATATAATTCAGGTATATGTATAATAAGTATATAATAACAGGTATTTTGTACGTGTTACTTTTTTTGAACGGTATAGTTCGTACCTGTTATTTTCAAATACTAGTTTAGGACTAGTATAAGTTTTAATAGAGTTACCTCTAGTGTAAGTTTTAATCCAAATGGACTATTTGAATTCGTCCGCTTATTTGCCGTACTAATTGTTGAATTCTAATGCAATAGTTCTGCAGGCTGCAGTACTTTCATTCCGACAGAGTGCGCGTCTTGGAAGACCAAGAAAGGAATGGATCTGATAATGTAAAGTCGTAAGAGGCACATTGCCTAATCCCTGAAGTAGGCGTAAAGAAAAAGAGGAAGGATTAATAATAATACAATGTTATTATTTCGTTTGCCATCTGACCATGATACCGGAAGCCAAAGACAGATTCTGAGTGAGATCTTATGCCCCATCAAAGCAGATGGCTCCTGTACAGTGAGTACAGGAGCCAACACAACAACGAGATAACGATACACACACACACACACACACACACTATAACGTTGCAGAAATCAGATCATATATGGTATCCATAAGTATTAGAGATAAAGATAACAGGTAAAATAATTTAATAAATAATAATGAAAAAATATAAAATGGAGTTAAAAAAGAAGAAGGAAGAATTGTAAACAAGAATAATAATTAAAAGAATAGACTAGACTGACAAACAAATGACTTTGACCCAACCCCAGAGATTGGCCAGATAAAGACAATAAGATGAGAAAAGATTTACAGAAATTAGGAAGACAATTCAATGATAAGAGACACAAATGAGTAAAGAAAATATATAAATAACCATGAATAAAACAATAATAAAGAAAGTACACTAACCATAAAAAATAAGTAAGACAATTATTATTAAATAAAGTAAGTTGTTAAGAACCTTATTAAAATAAGAAAGTAAACCACAAAATGTTAAAGAATAATTATAAATGTATATCTAAAATATCATTGAAACCAAGAGTGAGAGATAGGTAGGGAGTGATAACAATAAACAATGAAGTGATGAGAATATTAAAATAAACAACTTATAATCTTAAGGAAAAGAATAGTAACCAAGTGTAACAAACCAAAATCATAACCAAATGATGAATAGGCAAATAAGTTAATTGTGTTAGCCTGTAAGAAACAGAGTAACTGTGGTTGTAAAAAATAGAAAAACATATTCTGTTACTAAAAGAATCATTAGAATGATTATCTTTATAGAATAGATGGTGTCGATTCAATACTCACCAAAATTGTTATTTTGTTAATTTAAAGAAAATTAATTTGTTTGTTTAGTGTTTAAAGGAGTAAGAAAGACTGACTTTACAGTAATATGTTTGTATTTTTTATGTAAGTAATGAGATGAGTAGTTTATAAAGAGATGAGTAGTAGGATCATTTTAAGTAATGACATGCAATATAATAATTATAATTAATAAGAAGAAATATGGCTGAACAATATACAGAACATTAAGTTATTTCTATATTATGTTTTGTTAATAGATTTAAGTGTTAAAGTGTTAAAGAGGTGTGTGAGAAAGGGGAGTAGGAATAAAACTAGTAATGACTTAACTTAACAAGCAACAAATTAAAACTATTATATAAATAGAAAGAGAGATATCAGATAAGAAATAATTTTGTAAAAGTATAATAACACTAATAGATTGTAAAACAGTTTCAAAGTAATTCAAGAGCCAATAAGTGCGAAATGAAAATAAGCAGACCATATGTGCTTAATAAATAATGTTTAAATAGAGCAACATAAGACATTCTATGATGCTACAGTTTAGGCCTATAAATGACATTGCTGTCTTGTGACGATTTAATAAGCCTAAATCCCACAAAAATTAAAAAATAAAAATAAAAATTATAATACTAATATTAGCTTTAATAAGGTACGAATGAACCCTTCTCCATGCCCCAAACCGGTAGTAACCTGCCGATTTGCCAATGTAGCAGTTAATAAAGTTAGATTTGAGAAACTAAATAAATCCGTAACTACCCCTAGTCACATGAAAGAGTAATCAAAGTAAAGAGCGATGTCATTAAGTTGTAAGTGAATTAAAGGAAAATAATTAATAATAAGTGAGAACTACTTTTACGCTGAGAAGCTACCCGCGCGCGGACAGCCTCTTCACCCCTATAGTTAGCCAGTTCAGTTGTATCTCAGACTCCGCTGCTGATACAGCGTACAAAAGTATGTAGTCAATATAAAACCTATAAACGAGGAGAAGCTTGTGTGAGATAGCCGGATGATGTAAAAAAAATGTCGAAAATGACGTGAGTGTATGACAATGACATCTCTGTAACAAGCTAACATCACCTAAATGTGATGTTAAACTTTTAACATGTAACTGTTAACCGTAAGTAATATATGCGGTACAACAATGTGAATACCAGTGAAAGTTACAACCCAAAACCTACCACAAGAATCTACAGACCCAGCAGACAACTCATCTTTAGGAATGACAGCAGATTTCACCAAAACACGATAGCCAGAAGATCTCCAAGACACCCTGCACAACCGATAGAAGCGCCGATTCGCCGACGATGTTACACACAGGTGACACGGAAGTTCAACTTCCGTGGTTCAGAACTTAACTTAAAATAATACATGATAGACACTTAATTAACCAATGAAAGTAAAGTAAAACACGAAAGACTGACTTAATTACCATAAAATTGTAATTTCATGCTTAGTAATAATATGTGTTAAGTTTAAGGCTTTTATGAATATAACACGTTAAAGTTAAATAAGCCCATTCTTCAGATGGCAGAAAATAAAGATTAAAATTTTAATATCATATACTGAAACAAACTACTCGGATCCGAGGGCAGTACAAGCTATGTTAACTCATTAATTACTCTAATTCTATTTGTACAAGAGGTGCAAATGTTTTTATTTTTAATATATTCATTACTAAATTTTTTCACAGATGTTAAAACATTATGTATAAAGAGATGGCATGGTCCACAAAGGTGAATGAATAAATCTACAAACCCCTGTCAATATTCCTCAATTCGCGGGATCCTATTTAACATTTGTTTACATTCCAGTTATTTATGAGTTTGTTAAGATTATGGCAGCCTGTTTAATTGACCTGAGCCAATTAACCAGGTTCCCGATATTATAACGACGAGACGTTATAAAATGCGCCACTCTGCTTGTTTTTGTTTTAATGCGCCAGTGACAATAACAAAATAAAATACGTTACTCTGCTGTTGTCATTTAATATTTTGTAATTATTCAACTATAATTATTCACTCTGTTAGTTTAACTACCGTGTTAATTTAAAATACGCAACTCTCCCTTTTGCGTGTAGTGAAATAAGAAGTCTTTATTATTAAACCTTAATATTTAATAGTAAGTAAAACAAAAAAATTAAATTAATCAAAATAAGAACTCGTAGTACAATAAGTTAAATCATAAATTAGGCAGAGAGAAAATTATAATCATTATTACGCAACATAATATAGGTAAGGATATTTAAATATTTAAATGTAGTAAGCCCAGGTTATTTCCTGTTCAAAAATTCATTCCCCAACTTGTCGGTTTGACGACAATCTCGGACAGGAAAATAACCTGTTACCGCCTGTACGAAACAATCCCATTGTTACAAGCTGCAAAGTCGAGTTAGACAATACACCACCTCCCTCTATTGTCTAATACAAAGTGTTTGACCCCATTCCCCCAGATGTGCAAAAATTTGCTGATGAAGCACTACAGCAATTACCCACAATAATAAGAGAATTACGTAGAAAGTCCGACTCATTTAAAATGGGGGAAATTGAAGAAGCTCTGACGAAATTATATATCTCCCCATTTCAATCACCTACCCTAGAACAGAGACCCACTACCGTGAATTTCGAATCCCCCCCGGTATCAAGGATAGAACCGAGTAATGATCAGTTACTGAATAGGAACGTGAATACCCTACCGATAGCTAAAGCATCACTTCCCAATGCCCTCCACAATCTCACCAATAAGAATGCGTTATCACCCTCAGCGATGACAAATCAAGCATCGGGACCTTATAGAATAACACCTCACGTAAACTTTAGTGTGGACCTCTACGGAAAGGTAACTCACCCCGTAGAAAAAATTCTATCAGAAATCCCATACACCTATGGATTGAGTATCACCAAACTATTAGCTTTCATAAAATATCTGCTACAAATAAAAGACATACAGCAACTAAGCGATTGCCAAATATGACAAGTCCTTCTGCCCAAAAGAAGACAACCATTAAAAGATCGTATACTGGAGTCACTAAGCTCTCAACATCCAGTAGAAGAACTCCATACTACTCTGATAAGACATTTTATTCCAACGGGAATTTACGAAGAGCTGAAACGAAACACAGTATTTCGAGTACAAGGAGCTCACGAGAGACTCGCCCACTATATCGCTGACATAAGAGAAGCTTCACGATTACTGCAAGTAAACTGGAGCGAAAAGCAGTTAGTAGAAACAATCTTGGTAGGATTATCCCCGGAAGAGAGATCTCGCTTAGCACTTATAAATAAGCCCAACACGTTCGCAGAATTAGAACAATGCAGTATCCACTCATCCAAAGTATGGTATTCGGATCAGAACCGACGTGCGTTACTCCCCCAGGTACAACGTAGAAATGAAACACAACCCCTGGTATCAGAGACAAGAACACACCGTGATAGACGACCATTTCGAATTCCTCAACTTCTCGCTACCAAACTAAATCGAGTAATCAACAACCCCAACAGAATACAAGTGATACCGTGAGTAGAGAAAAAAGATGTTATAACTGCGGGAAATTAGGACACATCAGTAGATACTGTAAACAGAAACAGCACTACCAAAAACCCTCTTATTCAAAAAACATGTAAGGCAGGGAGATCCGAAATCCTGTGTCTTCCGCAGCATCGTGAAAATAGGTAAAACCCGGCAGTACCAAAAAGGAAACAAAAACAATAATAAAAAAAAATTATTAGACCTCTACGTAGAGAGATTTATCAATAAATGCAACTCAATTACTACATGCAAGTCCAGTATGTGTCAATTACCATACATACAAGTTGACCTTGACGTTACTACCACACTTGGATTAATTGATTCTGGATCGACACGGAGCTTAATCAGCCAACAGCTAGCCGATATTTTAGCTAAACACAATCTTGTTAAACGTAGTCAACCGGTGAATATTAAATGCGCTACCGCTAACAAACAAAACTTAATCATAAAACTCAGCGTTACGATTAAACTAAAAATTAAAAATTTAACGTGGTATTTTCCAGTGTTAGTATATGACGAATTAGGACCAGACTTAATATTGGGAGCGGACTTTATCAGTAAAACAGGTATAATTCTTGACATGTACGATAAGAAGTATTATTTTAGATTCGACCGTACTCAAAAATATAATTTTGATTATGAAGTAAATAAAAGGAAAAAAAATGGAAACTTCTGCAACGCACCTAGAACACCGCGAGTCTGAATTAGATCACTTAGAAAGTAAAGATAGACTGAAAATACAGAAACTAATAAAAGAATTTTCCATCGTCCTCACACCAAAGTTAGGATTAAGGAATCTTATAGAGTACAAGATCAACCTGAGTGACAATAAAGTAATACGACTGCACCCATACAAATTATCACCACCAAAAATGGAAATAATGAGAAATCAAATCAATAAATTGTTAGAACAACAAGTCATAGAACCTTCCACTTCACCGTATTCATCACCTGGGTTTTTAGTACCTAAAGGCACCAATAAACATAGATTAGTTGTGGACTATAGACAATTAAATAAAAGGATAGAATTCGAGTCCATACCACTCGCCGACATCCACAGCGCCTTCCATTACTTTACAAAAGCTAAAGTTTTCACCATAATGGATCTCAATCAGGCATTTCATCAAATACCACTATCGGAAGAATCCAAACGCCTTACCGCCTTCGCCGTCCCGTTCAACCTGTACCAATTTACTAGAGTACCCTTTGGAATATCTCAAGGAAGTTCTGTATGTAGCCGATTGTTAGAGAAAATATTCCACGACATAAAATTTAAATTTGTATATCACTACCTAGATAACATAGTAATCTACAGCGAATCTATGGATCAACATCTTAAACATTTACGTGAAGTATTATTACGATTAAAGAAAGCCGGATTAACAGTAAACCCAAGTAAAGTAAATTTTGCCGTTAAACAATTTTCATTTTTAGGTCACATAGTAAAGGCCGACGGAAAAGTAAGTATAGACCCAGAACGCACCCGTGCCATCAGAGAATTTTTACCACAACGGGATACAAAAGGAATACACGGGATACAGCCCGATTTTTGGGAATGATAAATTACTTCCACAAGTATATCCCTCACTTAGCTGATATAGCAGCTCCGTTGAACGCATTAAGAAAAAAAGGAGCGAAATTTGAATGGACTCCACAACACCAATCTGCATTTGAAAAACTGAAAGAAAGCATAATATCACCCCCGGTATTACAATTAGCTGATTTTACTAAACCATTTGTAGTACAGACAGACAGTTCAAGTGTAGCACTAGGAGCAGTAATATATCAGGAAGTAGATAATTCAAGATTACCGATCAGTTATGCCTCACGAACTCTAACCGACCAGGAAAAGAAATTCTCCGCATACGAATTAGAATGTTTAGCTGTAGTATTCGCATTTGAGAAATTCAAACCCTTTTTAGAACATAAAGAATTTCTGTCAGAAACGGATAATCAAGCCTTATCTTGGTTATTAAATCACCCTAAACAGTTAGGTCGTATCGGACGATGGGTATTGAGATTAAATTGTTACAAGTTTAAGGTACAACACATTCGTGGCACCCAAAATATAGTTGCCGATACACTGTCCCGTATGTTCCAGCCGCCTAATAAAATATCCGAAAATAAGGAAAGTGGTGAAACATCGATTATCAATACGCTAATTACTGAATTCCCTCTTGCATTTACTGATATAGCTCAGTATCAACAACAAGACCCGTATTTAAATACAATAATAGAACAGCTAGATAAAGGAAATCATACAGAAAAATATATATTGAGTAAGAGAGTATTATGTTATAGAGTAGCTAATGGAAAATCCTTGAGAATAATTGTCCCGGAAATTATTAAACCTATGCTTATGGAACGCTACCACTCATCCACCATTGGAGCACATATGGGAATAAATAAAACGATACATCGCATTCGAAAAGAATATCATTGGGAAAATATGAACAGCGAGATAGCTAAATTCGTAAAACAGTGTAAGTTGTGTGCACTGAGCAAGCCAGCGAGAAACAACCACATAGGAAAATTAATCTCGGAGACTCCCACGACACCATTTTCAAAAATTTACTTGGACGTTTCTGGCCCCTACCCACGTTCAAAATCAGGTAATACCATGCTACTCATTTGTGTAGACGCATTTACCAAATTCGTCTGGATGTATCCCATGCGACGAGCGTTAGCATCTACCACTGTGAAGATTTTGCAAGATAGATTATTTAAAGACTTCGGTACACCAGTACAACTAGTGTCAGATAACGGACCCCAGTTTAAGTCCAAAGAATTCAAGGACATGTGTTTCAGACTAGGCATAGACCACATTACCGTTACAGAGTATCGTCCACAAGGTAATATATCTGAAAGGTATTTGCGAAACCTAAAATCTGCTTTAATAGCCTACCATGCAAACGACCATACCTCTTGGGACCAGAACCTATCCTGGATACAATTTGCCTTCAACTCAGCATATCATGAAGGACATAAATCGACACCTTTTGATTTGATGTATAAATATAAACCGAATCACCCATTATCCACAAAGTGGAAAATACATGAATTACTACCCCACGAAATTAGTGGTAAAAATATACAAAAGATATGGAACGAAGCTTGCGCTAGCTTAAGAGTGAACTTGAGAAAATCGCGAAAATATCACGAGCGGGATAGCAAAGAAGTAAAGTATCAAGTCGGAGACTTAATGATGTACAAAACTCACCCTACGAGTAGTGCAGTTGATAAGACCACCTCCAAACTATCTTACCGATGGTGTGGCCCTTACAAAATTTACAGATACTTAACTCCCGTAACCGTAGCACTGTATGAACCCACTACGAATAAATATGTACGTAGAAGTCATGTTTCCCAGATAAAATATTATCACGGAAAGAAAAATGCTAGTGAGTAAAAAAATAAATGAAGTAGAAAAGGATAGATGTATTAAGACGTATATTTGCTATATTGTAATTGAGTCACTACTTAATTACCAAATCGTATAAATAGGAATGAGGCCTGATCAACCTTAGATCCTGTTCATCGAGATATTCATCGAGAATAAGAAAAGTGATAAGTCAGCTGACACAGAATACAAGTAACGTTATTTTACAAATATTTTACAGTTACTTTACAAGTATTTTAATAAAATGGTTCGTCAATCGCGATTCAACGAAATCCTTGAAAGAGAAAAGGAAACACAGTAAGGATGTGAAACCTACCCTGTGAAGAGTAACTCCATAACAAGTGTAAGAAAAAGCTAAAGAAAAAACCGGTAGTAGTCTTAAGTAGTAGAATTAAGATGAATTTTGTGTATTTTATATATTTTATGAACTTTGTATTTTATGTATTTTAAGTATTAGTTAATAAGGTACTGTATTTCTTGCTAAGAGTAAATAGTGAATTGAGAGTGATTCATGTACCTTACGAGGAAGTTGTTAAAAGAGAGAAAAGAATTTCACACAGAAATTCCGAGCATACTCCCAGTGCAATTCTAATCTATTTCCCCGTTGAAAACACATCGGTCCCTGACCTTGTGTCTTCTTTAAGTGGAGGAGTATGTGACGATTTAATAAGCCTAAATCCCACAAAAATAAAAAAATAAAAAATAAAATTTATAATACTAATATTAGCTTTAATAAGGTACGAATGAACCCTTCTCCATGCCCCAAACCGGTAGTAACCTGCCGATTTGCCAATGTAGCAGTTAATAAAGTTAGATTTGAGAAACTAAATAAATCCGTAACTACCCCTAGTCACATGAAAGAGTAATCAAAGTAAAGAGCGATGTCATTAAGTTGTAAGTGAATTAAAGGAAAATAATTAATAATAAGTGAGAACTACTTTTACGCTGAGAAGCTACCCGCGCGCGGACAGCCTCTTCACCCCTATAGTTAGCCAGTTCAGTTGTATCTCAGACTCCGCTGCTGATACAGCGTACAAAAGTATGTAGTCAATATAAAACCTATAAACGAGGAGAAGCTTGTGTGAGATAGCCGGATGATGTAAAAAAAATGTCGAAAATGACGTGAGTGTATGACAATGACATCTCTGTAACAAACTAACATCACCTAAATGTGATGTTAAACTTTTAACATGTAACTGTTAACCGTAAGTAATATATGCGGTACAACAATGTGAATACCAGTGAAAGTTATAACCCAAAACCTACCACAAGAATCTACAGACCCAGCAGACGACTCATCTTTAGGAATGACAGCAGATTTCACCAAAACACGATAGCCAGAAAATCTCCAAGACACCCTGCACAACCGATAGAAGAGCCGATTCGCCGACGATGTTACACACAGGTGACACGGAAGTTCAACTTCCGTGGTTCAGAACTTAACTTAAAATAATACATGATAGACACTTAATTAACCAATGAAAGTAAAGTAAAACACGAAAGACTGACTTAATTACCACAAAATTGTAATTTCATGCTTAGTAATAATATGTGTTAAGTTAAGGCTTTTATGAATATAACACGTTAAAGTTAAATAAGCCCATTCTTCAGATGGCAGACAATAAAGATTATAATTTTAATATCATATACTGAAACAAACTACTCGGATCCGAGGGCAGTACAAGCTATGTTAACTCATTAATTATTCTAATTCTATTTGTACAAGAGGTGCAAATATTTTTATTTTTAATATACTCATTACTAAATTTCTTCACAAATTTTAAAACATTATGTAATAAAGAGATGTCATGGTCCATAAAGGTGAGTGAATAAATCTACAAACCCCTGTCAATATTCCTCAATTCGCGGGATCCTATTTAACATTTGTTTACATTCCAGTTATTTATGAGTATGTTAAGATTATGGCAGCCTGTTTAATTGACCTGAGCCAATTAACCAGGTTCCCGATATTATAACGACGATACGTTATAGTCTAACTTCAGAAAACCAATTGTAAACAACTGAAAATTGTATTTGAATAATAAGACCAAGTAAATTATTTAATTACCATCAACTAACAATAATAACATGTCAGAATTGTGATAAACAGTATAAATAAGTAAAATATCTACTAACATAGTGGTTAGTAGAAGAATGATCCGCCTTGTGTGGATCAAAAAATGTTAAGTGTGAAGTGTTCTATTTACTGTAGGTTGATTCGCCAGGATGCAGAAATGATGAAGCGAGTGGACTGTAATTAATACATTTATTAATTGTTCACATTTACACCAGAAGTTGTTAAGTTTCATTTCTGACTAAGAGATTGGCTAATAAGCATATCGTGAATACAATTCGTATTACATTAAAGTTAATTTGATGAAAGGGCCTAAAGGGCCATATATAAAGTTTTGGCCTAAGGCCTACATTAATTGTCGTATGAATAGAATAGAGGCGCGAATACGCGACACTCGAATACTTGAGTGCAAGTATTAGAAAAATGTGAGAGTAAGGCTGCGAGAGCGAGCCGACCGCCGCTTGCGAGCGTATGTGACGAACTGTGCGGGCGCACGGACAAGAATTGATCAGATTAAAGTGCAAATTAAGCGCAGATTAGCCAACCTATAATGTAAAAATTACCGCGCTGCTGTACATAAACTGCCCGTCAAAAAATCAGTAGATTTTTTACTACATTTTAGTAACTTATTATATATTTTGGTAACTTATTATATAACATACAGAGTTCTTATTAATGAAGGTTAATCTCATAGGCTACATTGAATCTTGAGTTGTAATCTTAGATAACAGCTGTACGTTAATGGTTTAGCGATAAGCATGAATAAAGATAAACTTTAAAGATAAGCGTTTGGTAGGCCAAGGTTGGCGAGCAAACTGAATTTCATGCATGAATAAAAATGTAAGCGTTGGCAATGTATTGCCCACATATATTGTATGTATACAATATTGAACGTTATAAAACATGAAAAATACATAATTTGACAATGTTTAATAATGTATGATCGGAAGCTCATCACATGATGCCCGATAAATTGTAACCCTATGCAAGTCATAGTTGGTTACCGTGGAATAGTTGAGGCCAGTAGACCTGTACAGAGTATTGCTTACATGAACAAAAATTGTCACAAATTATACATGTTTAGACGTAAATCTAGCATGGCGTCATAAATTTGAACGAGTCATGCTATACTTGAAGTTTCAGGAATTTACAATATGTTGTTGTGTGAGAACAAGCTATAGATAGCTGACTGATTGCAAGCGCATATGTGATGACATGTATGTCATAATTTAAGCAAGAATAATAATTGTGCAATGCATAATCACAAAATACAAAATACAATATAAAATAAATCTAGGCGTGGCATGGTTACATACAGTAGACCCAAAAAATAATATGTTTTACATAAATGCAAATTATATAATAAACACCAATTTAGTTAATTACAAATATGAATAAGCGCAATGGCATAAGTAACAAAATTTTTACATAATAGTAAGTAAAGACATGAGGCATAAATCAACTGTTGGATATACGAAAATACAAAATAATAATTAAAGCCTTGCATATTAAATAAACTAACACTTGCTTGAGTAAAACAAACAGTTGCTGAATCAAAAAATATACAAATTAAAGCTTATGCTAAAAACAAAGGTGCTTATAACTAACAAAGTCTTCTTTGAACATCTGATTTATGTGTTTTTTACAAATATATACAAAGGAAAATTTTTATTGTTCGTCCCTAGTAGGGACCAAACATAATTTATGGATTGGTCTGCGCAAAACACCAGTAGGCGTGTGAATGTCTACGACTCTAATTAAGTTATCTGGGCCGGGAAATGTGGCGATAATTACACCAAATTTCCAGGCTAATGGAGGTAGGTTATCCTCAATAAGTAAAACTAGGTCCCCAATGGAAACATTATCCTTAGCAAATTTCCATTTGTGACGCTGTTGTAACTGGTGTAAATAGTCGCGAGACCACGCCTTCCAAATGACTTGGACGAACTTCTGGAGAAGTTGCCAACGTCCAAGACGAGAGATAGGAATATGAGATAAGACTGGGTCCGGTATCGCCGTTAATGGTGCGCAAATCAAAAAATGGCCAGGTGTAAGTGGCACCGGATCATTTACATCCGAAGAGATGGCAAATAAACGGCGAGGGTTTAGACATGCCTCTATCTGAGACAAAACTGTCGTAAACTCCTCGAAGGTGAGTATAGACTTGCCTACCACGCGGCGCAAATGAAACTTCAAACTCTTTATGCCGCTCTCCCAAAGGCCACCAAAATGAGGTGACGAGGGCGGAATAAATGACCATGAGGTACCGTGAGAGGACGTGAATGATTTGAGTGATGAGGTGGCATCCTTATCATGCCAAAGGTTGTAGAGGTCATGTAAAATATTGCGGGCCTTCCTAAAGTTTGTGCCATTATCAGAGTATAACTGACTGGGTATGCCCCTGCGGGCCATAAAACGACGTAAGGCAGCTATAAACGCACTGGCTGTAAGGTCGGAAACCAATTCCAAGTGAATGGCCCTGGTTGCTAAGCAAATGAACAAAGACACGTATGCGTTAGAGAGAGTTCTGGATTTCTGCCCGCCATGACGAATCATGAAGGGACCACCATAATCAACCGCGCAGAATAGAAACGGTCGTGATGGAGTGACTCTAGGAGACGGTAAAATACCAAGCCTCTGAACCTGCTGTTTGGCACTAAACCTGAGACACTTGACACATTTACGAATGATGGAGCGAATGACTAACCTGGCATTAACAATCCACCAACGTTGACGAAGTGAGTGATGCACGAGTTGAGCACCAGCGTGCAGTAGACGAATGTGCTCGCGTTCAATGATAAGGCGAGTAATATGAGCAATGGATGTAAGACAATAGGATGTTTAGTGTCGTAAGGTAATTGCGACTGCTGTAATCGCCCGCCTACGCGTATTACTCCAGAATCATCAAGAAACGGGTCGAGAGAAGCCAACTTACTCCTAATAGAGACAGAAGACCCATTACGAAGACAATTAATTTCGGCTGCAAAGTGGATCGACTGAGATTGTTTTATGAAGAAATTAAGAGCATGATGAATTTCGACAGGGGTAAGATCGCCCGTTATTTTGTCAGCACTGGAGAGTCTAATATTTTTTATGAACCGAAAACAGTAAGGGTATGCGCGTGTCAGACGATGCAACGAAGAAAAGTCCTTAGAAAGGTCGATAGCCAGGGTAGACATTAGAGAAAGGTTATGGGTTTGTTTCTCTTCCGCAGTGACTTCAGAAGACGACGGATTAGAAGGTAAAAAGGGTGGAAAAGGATTGGACTCGGAAGATTGAGACAAACAAGTGGGACCGTGCCACCAAAGCGAACAATCGCGCAAAACGTCAGGGAGACACCCCCTAGAGATAATATCAGCAGGATTGTGCCTAGAATTGATGTGATGCCATGTATAGGCTTGCGTAAGACGCTGAATTTCACCAACACGATTAGCGACGTAGGTTTTCCACCTCGTGGACTAGGCATGAATCCAGTAAAGAGACACCATAGAGTCAGAATATAAATGAATACTATTAATAAACGAATAAAGCGCAGTAACGACCTTAGATACGAGTCGCGATAACAACAAGCAAGCGCAGAGTTCGATGCGAGGTAATGACACCTGTCGTAGGGGAGCCACGCGAGATTTAGAACACAGGAGATGACAAGAGGCCGATGAATCTTGATAAATGACTCTAATATAGATACAGCACCCAAACCCCTTTTCAGAGGCATCCGAAAAACCATGTAATTCAACTGTGCTTGCCTCAAACCTGCAACGAATAGAACGTGGGACAACAATTTTGCTAATCAGACACAATTTGTCGCACAATGAATGCCAATCCAAACGTGATTGCCCGGAGATCGGTTCATCCCAACCAAGATTGCAAAGCCAGAGTTGCTGCATAAACTGTTTGTACAAGAAAACAAGGGGATAGATCAGTCCAAGTGGATCGTATATGCCTGCTATAATCGAACGAATTCTCCTCTTGGAGATGCTTGATTCAACGGGGAATGATTTAATGTCAAACAGAAATGAATCGGCAGTGTTATTCCAGAGAATGCCCAGGGTACGCACATTGTTCTGTTTGTTTAAGGGGAGTGATAATTTGTCATGACTTGCGACCACTCTGGGTTCATTAGATGCCCATTTATGCAACGTGAGACCGTATTGTCTCAATAACGCTTCTAAGTCAGATTTCAACTTGGTCAGATCAGAGATGGTGTCAGCACCGGTAAGCAAATCGTCGACATAGAAATCATTTGTTATAGCTAACGCCGCATCAGGAAAAGAAGCTTGATGGTCCCTACCAATTTGAATAAGACAGCGAGTGGCCAAAAACGAAGCACTAGCCGTGCCGTAGGTTACCGTTCGCAATGCAAAGTGTTTAAATTGTTCGAGGGGAGAGTCCGCCACAGAATACGTTGATAGTGACAATCCTTTTCAGCTACGGGAATTTGTCGATACATCTTCTCGATGTCGGCGATGAGAACATATTTATGCATGCGGAAACGTAATAGAATAGAAAAAAGGTCTTGTTGAACATTCGGGCCTACCAACAATATGTTATTGAGAGAAAGGCCATTGGTAGTTTTGGACGAACCATCAAAAACGACGCGCAGTTTTGTGGTGAAT
The DNA here is from genome assembly GCA_034769895.1 of Magicicada septendecula. Lineage (NCBI taxonomy): Eukaryota > Metazoa > Arthropoda > Insecta > Hemiptera > Cicadidae > Magicicada > Magicicada septendecula. The sequence continues at coordinate 230,215,858 of CM068367.1, forward strand.
CTAGACTGCTTAAACACGGCATGGTGAGGCAGATAGTAAGTATTTGACATTCCTGAATTGATAGAGCAATTATCGATAATCGTCATGTGGCCAAGATCCTTATATTCATTAATAAAGTCTGCGTAATCGCGCGCGAGCTCAGCATCACGCCTGAATCGACTTTCTAAATTCAAAAATCTTGCTTCAGCATTGGTGTAAGATTCCCGCAACTGGAGATGATCGGACTTAAATGGCAGTGAAACCACGAACTTACCCTCAGTTTGCGATGAGTAGAACGCACGAAATGCTCCTCACAAGCTGACTCGTTATCAGGTGTGTTGTCAGGGATAGTTTCTGCTTCCCAAAATTTTTCGAGAGACTGCAAAATTTGACTGTCGTTGTTCCTAGCTAGGAACGAAACAGCAGGACCCTTGTAGCGGCAGTGTTGGGGCAGATTGCCAGCCAAAATGTAGCCTAACTTTATTTCCTGAATGATGGGAAAATGAGGGCCGCGTACGTATTTGTTGGCTAAAATTAAATCCAGGTAAAATTGTGCCCCTAAGAGTATGTCGATTTCGGATGATATGTTGAAATTTGGGTCAGCAAGAAAAATGTTGTCTGGAATGTTGAATTGATTTATGTCAAACGATTGTGCTGGCAGATTGTGGGTTAATGCAGGTAAGATAGCACATTTTGCCTCGAAGCTAAATCTCTGATAACGAGAAATATTGCGTACAGACGCGAGATTAGTGGCATGACACGCTGTATTATTTATACCCGTAATTGGTATGTTGGATTCAGTCAAATTAAGCCGTAATTTCTTTGCAAATGATTTGGTACAAAAATTTATTTGTGAACCTGCGTCCAAAAGGACTCTTGCCTTTTGTCTGTTGCCAGCCTGGTCAATGACAAATGCAATTGCTGTTGATAAAAGAATATTATTCGTGGAGTGTAATTTAAATGAACAATAGTTACTACTACTGGCAGAGATTGAGTTCGACACATTGTTCGTGTGCAACAATGTATGGTGTCGTTTTGAACAGATCTTACATGCCTGCTTATTCTTACAATTAGATACAAAATGATCTGATCTAAGACAATTGGTACAACATTTGTGATTTGATACAATTGTCCCCGCTCAGCGGTGCTTAGTGCACGAAATTTATCACATATGTAAAGCGGATGATTAGATTTACAACACAAACATGAATAATTGGTTGACGCTGAGTGATAACTCCTAAATGTAGTACTGCCAGCAGCGTTTCGTGATTTATATTTATCAGATTTATTGTTGAGTCTTAAACTCGGCTTGTTGAGTTGCTGTCCGGCATTGATAGGCAGTGTATTTTCTAACAGCTGTCTACGTGCGTTTAAAAAATGAGTGAAATCTTGAAAGTTAGGAAGATTATCAGGCTCTATAGACTCCTTCCATAATTTAAAAGTAGTAGGTTCGAGTTTAGTTGACAATAATTGTATAGTAATAAGTTCAAATGAATTCACTGACAGTTGCATTGCCGCCAGTGAATTAACGGAAGACGTTATCGTATTTGTGAATTCTGCCAAACTTTGGACAGAGTCTTTAATTGTCGACTTGACTTGAAGTAAATTTTGAATGTAGTATTTTGCTAGTATGAACTTGTTGTCATACCTTGCGGACAGCAAACTCAACACTATCGAGTAATTTTCATTACAAATAGGTAGTGATTTAATTAAGTCTAACGGTTCATTTTTTAGAGAAGAATGTAAATAATGTAGTTTTTGCACTGGCGTTAGATCGGATCTTGCATGCACCAAGTCCGTAAAAATTGAATGAAAATGCTGCCATTCCAAGATATTGCCTGTGAAGCAGGGAAAACTTATCGGTTTTAATTGCATATGGGCCGATATACGGGAGGTACAGTCTGAACATTAAAGGTATCAATCAATTGTAAAATATTTGCTTCCGTAGAATATAGCATTTCTTCGACCTCAACTCGGTCTTCTTGACCAGCGTTTATGTCTTTACATATAAGTTCGATTTCAGATTGTACCTCGTCGTACTTCGATGCCAAGCTTTTCAAATTTTTAAGTCTTACTGTTAAAAAGTGTTTTGTATTAGAATTTGTATCAAAGTTACTGACAGCTGATTGTATGCGCACTATTGCGGATTTTAAGCCGCCTCTCTTTCTGACTAACACTTTGAGGCCTTCTTCAGCCATTGTACGCACCTTAATATGATGTTAGTGAGGTGATACCTTGTAGGCGATGTCCTGAAACGTCGACGCCGTGGAGAAGATGGCAAACACACAGCTCGGAGAGATGACTGCTTTGTCTGATGTACTGAAGCTAGCAGGCTCTTGCAATGATGTCGTCAGGAGCCTCAAAGGCGACGAGCGAAATGCTGATCGAATCACGCCACGGCCGTATCAGCGGATATGCTGAGTCGCCCGTGATGGCCAGAAATAGGGGCAGAAAAATAATAAATGTGAATAATGTATCCGGAAATCCAGGTCCGGAGTGACCAAAAAATGGTTAGTAGAAGAATGATCCGCCTTGTGTGGATCAAAAAATGTTAAGTGTGAAGTGTTCTATTTACTGTAGGTTGTATAACCTCTTCTTTAGAGTTATAACGGAGGGAACCCAAAATAATTGGTTCTGCCAATTATTTCAGGCTGCCTTATTCGAGACGAGCTGAAATTTAAATCAGAACAACACACAGTAAGACATACAAGGAATCAGGGAAGGTGAAACTGTTGATTTATATACTCAGTATATGTGAGTAACAAGAAGACTTGCTTTATTAAACATTTGAAATATAACATTTACTCCAAAGAACAGATCCCATGACGTTATTAATTAAATTAGTAAAATTAAGTGAAATGCTTTATTTACAATATGGGATCACAACAAATTTATCTAGCTATACCCCCGGATCCGGGTAACCATTGGTATTTAGTCTCTAATCTTTTAATTATATTTAATTCAAAATTGTTATCTTGCAAGACTTTTACCTTTTTGCTTCATATATCTTCCATTAGAAGAATGGTATTAATAACACTACGTTACGTTAATATCTAAACTGTTACAATTGAATGATATTGAATAGTTACAATTAAGTTCTCAAATTTAAGTTTTTATATTCTTATAAAATCAATCGTCTCTGTAAGTCTCTTAAATAGAGTATTGTGTTACAAAAATATTATCATTATTCCTCGATAGACGTGCTATCGAGTCACCTCTATTTTTGGATGTAGTAATCGCCTCCATGTGGTTCCGTCTTGGGAGTCCTAAAACGTCGTCCTCGTCTTGGTCGGGTCTCTGTTGTTCATGGCTTAATACGTCTGCAGGATAGGTAGAGTCTTCTACACAGATACTCGTTGATTCTCAGATGTCTCGAACTGCATCATCGGTAGGGTATACTAGAGTTCTCATTTAGATGGTCCATCACCACAGGTCAGCGGTTGAAAAGATTCGTCCATCGGTGAAGATTGCACTCATCGTTTTTTTTTCTTTATTAACACTCGTCGTTTGTAGTTACATCTTTCTTCTTGTTACAAAGTTTTTGGAATTTTCTTTTTGTTAACGTTACATGTTACACTTTTTGTAACGGTTAGTAAAATACAAAATAATAATTAATTAATCCACACTAACAACAAATTGTATAACTTTTGAACAGAGCATTTTGCTCGTGCGTCTGCACAGCTGGGCGTCGTCATCGCAAGAGAGCGATTTTTCTTCCGCTACCCTCGTACATGACAAGAGAGAGTGGGGTGTTTATTCCGCGAGCATATATAGTTCCTGTTTTCTCTTTAAATAAACTTTTTATTTATACAAACTATCGCTAGATAAAAATACATCATTTAAATTAATTGTTTTAGTTACTATCTGTGTCTACAGATACTTTAATTATTAACATTAGTTTACTCTATTAATTTTTAATTACAGTAGACTCGGAAAACAGGTCGAGTCCGGTATCAACAGGTAGGCGCTTGATAGCAAGCAAAGGGTTAAATACGAACATAATAATTATTTACAATATGCCTTTTCTTTATGGATACTTTGCCCTTATTAATTACTTGTTCCATTCACACTTAGTACCTACATGTTTTTATTATTATTATTGTGAGATTTAAATGGTTAATTGTACGCAACCTTAATTAATTAAATTTTTTTTTTTTTTTTATTCTGTAAATGTCACAATTTAAATCGTCACTTACTCCGCCTCCTTACCAACACAGACTCCTAAAATTTTGGTCAGCTATGTACCGAGAGTATGCTTGGGGAGTTCCGTGTAAAATTTCTTATTATTATTATTGTTAATTATTATTCTCTTTTATTATTATTGCACGGTTTATTTGTTTTAAATTCTCTTTAAATGATCTTAATTCTCATTTAAATGTTCCTCCTCCGTGAAATTCCCTTTTTCTCACTAAATAGAGTACTTACTCATAATACTAATTTCCCTAATTTCAGCAACTCACAATATCGTGGCCCGACTGACACCAGCTTACTCTAACTCTACACGTTAGCTTTCAGCATTCAAAAAATGATCTCTTGGCTCATCATTATCCTTTTCAGTCGGCGCCGTTGTGACTCGTTACTTAACATGTATAATCACTTCTGGATTATATATCATAAACTTATTTCTAATGTAATCTAAAGAGGATCCCATACTCCACTTTAGATCACTGTTTTGAGAAAAGCGGAATTTCACGAAGATACTTTTCATTTAACTCTTTAACAATTACTAGACAAAATATGCGGAAGGGGAGACACTTTACACAATGCATTGTAATCCACTAGCGGTGGCACTCATTGTTTAGGGAGAGCAACCTTTAATACAATTGAGAGGGTGGCTGCTTAATACAATACTGAACACGCTTCCTTTTCTCTACCTTGCCACAACTGGGTTGTTTATACTACGCAACGTAACTTTTATTATTATTATTCACTTTTCTCTTATTTACTGCGATAAGATTTACTACTACTTATTTACACGTTACACAAATTTGTTTAACTTAAGATTTATTTAGCAATTATGACTATTTAAGCGATTATTAATCACTTATTATTACTTTGGGGTTTTAAAAACACTTACCTCGAATTATTTCTTATACACTTTAATACATTGTAAACATTTATTAACAGAGATTATTATTAAACCTTTGGCATTAAATTCTATTTAAACGATCAGCTCTTGGTACTCATTTTCTTTTCTTCTGTGACCTTCCCTTTATCTTGTTTCTTAAAATCTAACTTAATTTTATTTCTACTACTAATTTACGTAACCTCACAACATCATGGCCCGACTGATTACATCTTGTATTCTCTAACTCTAGTAGTTAGTTTTCTGCTACTTTCTTTAACTCTTGTAAAGAACTTTCTTTAACCCTTGTAAAGAATTTTTCAGTGCGGCGCCATTGTGACTGTGTTACGTTCCTTATATCTATTTCGCTTATTTATACTTAAGATAATCTAAAGTTGATCCCATACTCAACCCTAGATTATTTTTAATTCTAGTTGCTTACTTTACTGAGATAAGCGGAATGTCACGAAGGGGAATCTTTATTCACTTCTAAGCAATTAACTGTAACACACTAAACAAGAGGGGACTAACACTTTACTTTCAACGATCAGCTGTTACGCTGGAATGTAGGTCAGACTAGTTTTAAACAATGGCCTCGTTTATGAGTACAAAGGGCAGAAGTCAACTCGAGGGTGGATATTTCTCTATTGTTCCATTTAACAATAGCTGGCGGCTAGGGACTTATTTTCAAGCAGGACACAACTTATTTATTATTATTCATACATATTATTCATTTCTTTTTACTTATTTCACTAATACACTTTTATAATTATAATTCTACTAACGTGTTATAATAATTTACGATATTATTAAACTTTTTATTTTAAATGACTTATTTTTTATTATTAGTACTTTGGTCTGATTTAAGAGACGGTTTCTTTTTATTTCGAACTAGTTTATTTACTTAGGGAAACATCATTCCATTAAATTAATTAGTACACTTGTTTTATTTAATTCGATTTAATTTTCAACAAAGGGGAGATACACGGTTACTAGGCACAAGACGACACACAGGAAAGGACACGCTTCTTATAACAATAGAGCTATCAAAGAGGGTGAAGTGACTGTTTCATTCCCCGATGGGGGAGGCTCACAATGACAAAATACACACAACAGGAACAGACAAGAATTCAACCGGTCTGGTATTGTTTACAAACAGACGTGTTGTTGAATGAACTTTTGACAAGCTCCTACATGGTTCGTTTACATGTGATTATATGTTAATCTTACTTTACACATATCATATTTACTAATATAATTATCTATAGGATATTACTATAATATTAATTATTATTTTTATCTTATTTAAATTTCTTACACATATTAAAAAACACGAGTAAATAAATCAACAGCTTAAGAATAGGGACACAATTACTGTTTAACAACACAAGTCATAAAAGTGCGCATCTTATTTGTGACAATAGGTACACAATTAATTAAGCAATTAAGCAACCAAGCAGAGTACCACATCTTACTTGCATCACGATGCTTACAATTATTCTCAATTAGACAACAGCACAATACACAATTAATTATTATTTACACCATGTGACGATTTCATTAATAAAAAATTATGTTAATTAATTAAGTTGATAATATATAAGCGGAGAAATTTTAAATTCTTAATAAAATCTCACATTGTAAACTAAATCTTATGGCAATCATTTAATAATAATAATATTTAATATAAGTCTAATAATAAAATTAAAAGGGAATGGAATTGTACAGAAAGGGTAAAGCTTATTAATTTATCCTGCATAAACAGGCGCTGACCAGAATTAACTTGTTTTCTGACCCCTAAATAAACTAAGTATTATTGTAAATTTGTTATTATTTAAATAATTAAATAAGACCATTGTTACGTACTTTGATAACTTCTGCAACTAAGAATATCTCTATTTAATTATTTAATCAAACCGTAGTCCTTTAAAATTAGAAACACGGAACTACTTTTATGTTGCCTAGTAATTGTCTTGAGATTACTACACTCCCCCTTAACTATTTCTGCCACTTGGAATGGAGCGCTCACGCCGTAAGCAGCGTAAAGCGTTGTTTCGCTACGTGTATATAAAAATGTAAAAATCTTGATTCAATGACTATTTAAATAAGTAAATTTGTGTGGTGATGACATCTCTCTATATTATAAAATAACGGACTATGTAAATAATACAGTATTACAACCAAGAAGGTGATAGTCAACTAATCTATCATCATGTGAAGTGTATAACAGTGAAACAAACTTTCTATCTATGTATTCTAACTACAAGAATTACGAAGAATAACTACAGTCGCCTGAGATGAATGTACCACACCAGGAATGATTTGACATACTTCTAGAACTTCACCGTCACAGTATGACAAGGTAACGACTGAGCTTCAAGAAACATCAGGAGGACCGAAGAACTAATTCTGCAGCAACTTCAGGAAACACACAGGTGACATGGAGGCTTGTCTTCCATGGTTAAGAGTTACAATATCATAACCCCCAAAAGACAATTTAAATTATCATATTAAAGACTTTAAAACTTATGTTTTAAATGTAATAACATTAAAGACTTTAGAAAACTGACATTATGGGTAACATGTAGTCTAAAATTTAATAACACTAGTTATAGCAAAAAGGTAAAGTTTAAACTAAAAGTTTTGTTGTTTTAGAAGATTAATAACAAACCATTCTTCAAATGGTTAGAGTTTCAGTATTGTACATGGCAAGGTGATCATTATTCATTTAATATATTTAATCCCGGATCCGTGGAATTAATCAATAAGATGTACATCATATTTTGAGGCCCCTTTGTAAAGTAGTAATATATATATTTAATCATATAGTAAAATATATTGTTTGAGAACTTTCAATAGAGAACTTAATCACCAAATGTAATAAAGAGATGTCATCTAAGTGCCGAGTAAACTGAGTGCATAAATCAACAGTCTCCCCTTCCTAATATCCTGCTATATAAATTGTTTTATTTGTTGTGATTATTTTCAGTGCTTCACAACGAAGGCAGCCTGTATAATTGGCACATCCAATTATTACTGGTTCCCTAAGTTATAACTCTAGAGAAGAGGTTATAAATTGCGCGACTCTGCTAATTTGCTTAAATTGCGCGACTCTGCTATTCTGCTGTAATTTGCTTATTTTGCTAATTTGCTAATTTTGCGTAAGAGAAAAGAAAGAAGTAATTGCGTCCCGATATCCCACGCACAAAAGCTGTTGATCTATTCACTCATGTATTTCAATATGTGTCAGAGTTTTAAAAAGAGATAAAAATAATAATTAATATTATAGTAATATAGTATAGGTAACTTTATTTGTAAATATAATATGTGTAAAGTAATATTAACATATAATCCAATGTAAACAAACCATGTAGGTACTTGTTAAAAGTCCCATTCATAAACGTGCCACATTCACGACAATCTCGGACATGTAAGTTTCCTGTTGCCGTTTGTTTAAAATTGTCATAGTTGGTCTCCCCTAAGTTGAGTTAGACAATAAGTCACCCTCCTTGTGTGGTCTATTGTTATAAGAAGCGTGTATTTTCCTGTGTTGAGTAACCGAAGATTCCCCCTTTTGTCGTACGCATATTCATGCCTGTGTGAAATTTCTCTCTCTCGCTCTATGTAAAACGATAAAGGTTGTCATAACATTTTAAGTGTCTATTTGTAAAAAAAAAAAAGAAAAAGGAGTAAGAATACGATTGATTTATAATTTTATATTTTTGTATAAAAGAAAAAGGAAGCGTTGTATAGCATTTAATGCAAATAGTAGAATAATTAGTTATAGCCGCCCACGTTACGAAAATGGCTGAATTTAATCCTGATTTATTATTAAAAGATGAGCTATGCTACGAAGCACTTTTACGAGGTCTAAAACACGTGAATGTAACCGTGTCGGAATTACGAAAATCATTACGCCAAACCGGATCAGATACACCCTCGCAGTTAGATAGATTGCGTGAACTCGATTATGACGGCGAACGAGAAACCTGTTATGCGAAATATAGGGAACTGATAGTATTATCTCAGAACCTTGAGGACAAGAAATCACCTACGGAATTTTTGCGCGTTACGCAACGTATAGAACATTTAACCCGCCGGTTAAATAATTTATTAAGCTGGCCCGACGTCACCGTAATCCCCGCCGATGTGCAGAAATTTGCGGAGGAGGCATTAAGCCAATTACCCATAATTATCAACGACTTACGACGAAAATCAGACTCATCGAGAATGGAGGAAATTGAGCACTACTTACAAAAATTATATATCTCCCCAGTTCAATCCCCTACTTTAGAACACCCTCTCTCCACCTCGAACCCCGAATCACCCACAGTATCGAAGATACCACAGAGTCATGAACAATTACCTAGTAGAGAATTAAAAACCCAAACTATGTTAGAACCCCCACCGCCAAATGTTCAGCATACTCGCACTAGTAAATATGCGAATACAAATCCTAATGCAAACACCAATCCTTCGAAAAGTATACCTAACGTATGTTTTAATGTAGACCTCTACGGAAAGATTTCCCACCCAGTAGAGAAAATAATTAATGAAATTCCGTACACCGATGGCTTAAGCATCACGAATCTATTGACTTTTATCAGATATCTACTGCAAATAAAAGATCTACAACAATTGAGCGATTGGCAAATACTGCAGGTCATCTTACCCAAATGTAAACCACCTTTACGAGATCGTGTGCTCGAATCATTAAACTCGACTCTTCCGGTAGAAGAACTTCATACAAATATAATCAAATATTTTATCCCCACTGGAATATATGAGGAGATCAAAAGAAATACCGTACTTCGAGTACAAAGAGCTCATGAAAGACTGGCCCACTATATCGCAGACATCAGAGAATCTTCACGTCTACTGCAAGTCGACTGGACTGAAAAACAATTGGTCGATACTATATTGGTAGGCTTATCTCCTGAAGAACGCTCCCGTTTAGCTCTAATAAGTAGACCCCTTACTTTCGCTGACCTTGAACAATGTAGTGTGCACTCTTCAAATGTGTGGTATGCAGATCAGCATCGACATGCACCGGTATCCACAACACCACATAGAAAGGAAACGCAAGCCCTATCCTCAGATACAAGAAGTCTACGAGAACGACGCCCATTTCGGCGACCAACCTATGTTCATGGCCACGGTAAGTCCAAAGAGGTACCACCTAGACACGAAACCAGTGAGACCCCGCGTAAAGAATATATATGCTATAACTGCGGAAAACCTGGACACCTCAGTAGAAACTGTAAACGGAAACAGTATCATCAGAGAACCGATTATCCAAAAAACATGTAAGGCAGGGAGATCCGAAACCCTGTGTCTTCCGCAGCATCGTGAAAACAGGTAGGCTAAACCCCTGAGAGACCACAAATTAAAACAAAATACTAATAATAATAACAAAAGAAAATTAGACCCCTATGTTAGGAAATTTATCGATAAATGTAACTCTATTAGTAAATGTGATTACAATAGGTGTGAATTACCGTATATACAAGTTGACATTGGTGTTACGTCCACCCTCGGATTAATTGATTCCGGATCCACGCGAAGTTTAATTAGTCAAGAGCTAGCAAATCAATTGTTTAAACACAATCTAGTTAAACGCAGTCAATCAGTAAATATTAGATGCGCTACAGCTAATAAGCAAAACTTAATGATAAAACTTATCATCACTTTTAAAGTAAAAATTAAAAATCTAACGTGGTATTTTCCAATGTTGGTATGCGACGAATTAGGACCCGAATTAATATTGGGAGCTGATTTTATCAGTAAAACAGGAATAATTTTAGACATTCACGAGAAGATATTTTACTTTGGATTCGATCGTTCACGGAAATATAACTTGCATGATAATGCAAATAACAGAGAAAGTACTAGCACCACTTCTACACATATAAAGCATCACGAATCTGAATTAAGTCATCTGAAAAATAAAGATAGACGGAACATACAGACTTTAATAAAACAATTCTCCAACGTCCTCACCCCAAAGTTAGGACTGACGGATCTGATAGAGTACAAAATAAATTTGAGCGACAACAAAGTAATACGTTTAGCCCCATACAAATTATCACCTCCTAAATAGGAAGTAATGAGGAATCAAATTAATAAATTGTTAGAACAAGGAGTCATCGAACCCTCTACGTCATCTTACTCATCACCCGCGTTTTTAGTACCCAAAAGTAAAGACAAACATAGATTAGTTGTGGACTACAGACAACTAAATAAACGGATAGAATTTGAATCTATACCACTTCCCGACATCCACAGTGCATTTCATTATTTTACGAAAGCAAAAATCTTTACCATTATGGATTTAAATCAGGCATTTCATCAGATACCCCTTTCGGAAGAATCAAAACGTCTTACCGCATTTGCCGTCCCTTTCGACCTGTATCAATTTACAAGGGTACCTTTTGGCATATCCCAAGGTAGTTCTGTATGTAGCAGATTATTAGAAAAGTTATTTCATGACATAAAATTTAAATATGTGTATCACTACTTAGATGACATTGTTATCTACAGCGAGTCAATTGAGCAACATCTTAATCATCTACGTGAAGTACTAACCCGATTGGAGAAAGCTGGATTAACCGTAAATCCCAGTAAAGTAAATTTTGCTGTGACACAATTCTCATTTTTAGGTCACATCGTAAAAGCCAACGGAAAGGTAAGCATAGACCCAGAGCGAACCCGTGCAATCAGAGAATTTTTACCGCCGCGGGATGCGAAAGGAATAGCCCGATTTTTAGGAATGATAAATTATTTCCATAAGTATATCCCACATCTAGCCGAAATTGCAGCACCGCTAAATACCTTAAGAAAGAAGGGAATTAAATTTGAATGGAATAAGCAACACCAAACCGCATTCGAGAAATTAAAAGAAAGCATAATATCACCCCCCGTACTACAATTAGCCGACTTTACAAAACCATTTGTAGTGCAGACAGTTCTAGTGTCGCCCTAGGTGCAGTAATATATCAGGAAGTAGATAACTCAAGGTTACCTATTAGTTACGCTTCTCGCACCCTGACTGAGCAAGAAAAGAAATACTCCGCATACGAATTAGAATGTTTAGCTATAGTTTTCGCTTTTGAGAAGTTCAAACCATTTTTAGAACATAAGGAGTTTTTATTAGAAACTGATAATCAAGCGTTATTCTGGCTACTAAATCACCCAAAACAGTTAGGCCGTATCGGAAGATGGGTATTAAGATTAAATTGTTTTAAATTCAAAGTACAACATATTAGAGGCACCCAAAACGTAGTTGCCGATACACTGTCACGTATGTTCCAGCCTAGTAGTAATACTTACGAAAACAAGAGTAGAGAAACGCCGATTATTAATACTTTAATTACCGAATTTCCTCTTGCATTTACAGATTTAGCCCAGTATCAACAACGAGACCCACGTTTGAGTCCAATTATTGAACAACTTGAAAAAGGAAATAAGTCAGAGAAATACATATTAAGTAGGAGAGTATTATTTTGTAGAATAGCGAACGGAAAATATCTACGAATAATTGCCCCTGATATTATTAAACCTATGCTGATGGAATATTATCACTCTTCCACCATTGGAGCACATATGGGAATAAATAAAACTATACACCGAATTCGTAAAGAATATCACTGGAAAAATATGAACAGTGAGATCGACAATTTTGTGAAAAGGTGTAAGTTGTGTGCACTCAGCAAACCAGCGAGAAACAGCCAAATAAGTCAATTAATCTCAGAGATTCCTGCTACCTCGTTCTCCAAAATTTATTTAGACTTTTCAGGACCCTACCCGCGTTCCAAATCAGGAAATACAATGTTACTAATTTGTGTAGACTCTTTTAGCAAATTCGTCTGGATGTACCCCATGCGGCGAGCCTTAGCTACAACCACAGTAAGTATTTTACAGCATAGATTATTTAAAGAATTCGGTATTCCTGTCCATCTAGTGTCGGATAACGGACCACAGTTTAAGTCCAAGGAATTCAGGAACATGTGTTTCAAACTAGGTATAGAACACATTACCACTACAGAGTATCGTCTGCAAGGTAATATAGCTGAGAGGTATTTGCGAAACCTAAAATCTGCTTTAATTGCCTACCATGCTAACGACCATACTTCGTGGGACCAGAACTTATCCTGGATACAGTTCGCCTTTAATTCTGCATATCATGAAGGACACAAGTCTACCCCATTTGAATTATTGTTCAAGTATAAACCTAACCACCCATTATCCACTAAGTGGAAAATACATGAATTGTTACCCCTTGAAATTAGGGATAAAAATATTAGGAAAATATGGAATGAAGCGCGCGCTAATTTACGAACAAACTTAGCGAAATCAAGGAAATATCACGTGCGAAATAATAATAATGAAGTAAAGTACCAAATCGGTAACTTAGTTATGTGTAAAACACATCCTACGAGTAGTGCAATCGATAAGACCACTTCCAAGCTATCATACCGATGGTGCGGTCCTTATCAAATTCACAAATATTTAACTCCAGTAACCGTAGCACTGTATGAACCCTCTACTCAAAAATATGTACGAAGGACACATATTTCGCAGATAAAACATTATCACGACGAAGGAAATGGTAGAGTGCAAGTTAAATAAATAAAAAAAAAAGGGAAGGAATATGTTTTGTACTCAACTGCAAAGAAGTACTTGAGTAATATTTAGCTAGCTAATGGTATAAATAGGTACGAGGCCTGATCACCCTTGAATCCTATTCTTCGAATGTAGAGCAAAGTAAGAAGTCAGCTGAGAGCAAATATGAGGAATAATTAAGTAACAAATTACTTAATGAGTAATTCTATAACTAGAATAACTCCCAACTAAAGAAAAACCCGGTAGTAGTCATAAGTAGTAGTGTTAAGAAAATTTAGAATGTTAACAATATGTTTTTTTTAAATGTGTGAATTTTATGTAGTATTAGAATTAGTCTGTAAAGTATAATATGTAGATAGTAAGAATAAACAATTCGAGACTGACTTGTGTAACTCATAATTACATACAAAAACGGGTGAGAGAAATTACACACGGAAATCCCTAAACATACTCCCGGTATATTCAAAAAAAAAAAAAAAATAAAATAAATAAAATAAACCGCAGTCTGTGGCTAAAGCGGCGGAGTATGTGACGATTTCATTAATAAAAAATTATGTTAATTAATTAAGTTGATAATATATAAGCGGAGAAATTTTAAATTCTTAATAAAATCTCACATTGTAAACTAAATCTTATGGCAATCATTTAATAATAATAATATTTAATATAAGTCTAATAATAAAATTAAAAGGGAATGGAATTGTACAGAAAGGGTAAAGCTTATTAATTTATCCTGCATAAACAGGCGCTGACCAGAATTAACTTGTTTTCTGACTCCTAAATAAACTAAGTATTATTGTAAATTTGTTATTATTTAAATAATTAAATAAGACCATTGTTACGTACTTTGATAACTTCTGCAACTAAGAATATCTCTATTTAATTATTTAATCAAACCGTAGTCCTTTAATTAAAATTAGAAACACGGAACTACTTTTATGTTGCCTAGTAATTGTCTTGAGATTACTACACTCCCCCTTAACTATTTCTGCCACTTGGAATGGAGCGCTCACGCCGTAAGCAGCGTAAAGCGTTGTTTCGCTACGTGTATATAAAAATGTAAAAATCTTGATTCAATGACTATTTAAATAAGTAAATTTGTGTGGTGATGACATCTCTCTATATTATAAAATAACGGACTATGTAAATAATACAGTATTACAACCAAGAAGGTGATAGTCAACTAATCTATCATCATGTGAAGTGTATAACAGTGAAACAAACTTTCTATCTATGTATTCTAACTACAAGAATTACGAAGAATGACTACAGTCGCCTGAGATGAATGTACCACACCAGGAATGATTTGACATACTTCTAGAACTTCACCGTCACAGTATGATAAGGTAACTACTGAGCTTCAAGAAACATCAGGAGGACCGAAGAACTAATTCTGCAGCAACTTCAGGAAACACACAGGTGACATGGAGGCTTGTCTTCCATGGTTAAGAGTTACAATATCATAACCCCCAAAAGACAATTTAAATTATCATATTAAAGACTTTAAAACTTATGTTTTAAATGTAATAACATTAAAGACTTTAGAAAACTGACATTATGGGTAACATGTAGTCTAAAATTTAATAACACTAGTTATAGCAAAAAGGTAAAGTTTAAACTAAAAGTTTTGTTGTTTTAGAAGATTAATAACAAACCATTCTTCAAATGGTTAGAGTTTCAGTATTGTACATGGCAAGGTGATCATTATTCATTTAATATATTTAATCCCCGATCCGTGGAATTAATCAATAAGATGTACATCATATTTTGAGGCCCCTTTGTAAAGTAGTAATATATATATTTAATCATATAGTAAAATATATTGTTTGAGAACTTTCAATAGAGAACTTAATCACCAAATGTAATAAAGAGATGTCATCTAAGTGCCGAGTAAACTGAGTGCATAAATCAACAGTCTCCCCTTCCTAATATCCTGCTATATAAATTGTTTTATTTGTTGTGATTATTTTCAGTGCTTCACAACGAAGGCAGCCTGTATAATTGGCACATCCAATTATTACTGGTTCCCTAAGTTATAACAATAGAGAAGAGGTTATAACCATAGCACATTTATTATTAATTAGCAGTTAATTATTAATTAAAAGCAGAGTGGCGCATCTTATAACCTCTTCTTTAGAGTTATAACGGAGGGAACCCAAAATAATTGATTCTGCCAATTATTTCAGGCTGCCTTATTCGAGACGAGCTGAAATTTAAATCAGAACAACACACAGTAAGACATACAAGGAATCAGGGAAGGTGAAACTGTTGATTTATATACTCAGTATATGTGTGTAACAAGAAGACTTGCTTTATTAAACATTTGAAATATAACATTTACTCCAAAGAACAGATCCCATGACGTTATTAATTAAATTAGTAAAATTAAGTGAAATGCTTTATTTAGAATATGGGATCACAACAAATTTATCTAGCTGTACCCCTGGATCCGGGTAACCATTGGTATTTAGTCTCTAATCTTTTAATTATATTTAATTCAAAATTGTTATCTTGCAAGACTTTTACCTTTTTGCTTCATATATCTTCCATTAGGAGAATGGTATTAATAACACTACGTTACGTTAATATCTAAACTGTTACAATTGAATGATATTGAATAGTTACAATTAAGTTCTCAAATTTAAGTTTTTATATTCTTATAAAATCAATCGTCTCTGTAAGTCTCTTAAATAGAGTATTGTGTTACAAAAATATTATCATTATTCCTCGATAGACGTGCTATCGAGTCACCTCTATTTTTGGATGTAGTAATCGCCTCCATGTGGTTCCGTCTTGGGAGTCCTAAAACGTCGTCCTCGTCTTGGTCGGGTCTCTGTTGTTCATGGATTAATACGTCTGGAGGATAGGTAGAGTCTTCTACACAGATACTCGTTGATTCTCAGATGTCTCGAACTGCATCATCGGTAGGGTATACTAGAGTTCTCATTTAGATGGTCCATCACCACAGGTCAGCGGTTGAAAAGATTCGTCCATCGGTGAAGATTGCACTCATCGTTTTTTTTTCTTTATTAACACTCGTCGTTTGTAGTTACATCTTTCTTCTTGTTACAAAGTTTTTGGAATTTTCTTTTTGTTAACGTTACATGTTACACTTTTTGTAAAGGTTAGTAAAATACAAAATAATAATTAATTAATCCACACTAACAACAAATTGTATAACTTTTGAACAGAGCATTTTGCTCGTGCGTCTGCACAGCTGGGCGTCGTCATCGCAAGAGAGCGATTTTTCTTCCGCTACCCTCGTACATGACAAGAGAGAGTGGGGTGTTTATTCCGCGAGCATATATAGTTCCTGTTTTCTCTTTAAATAAACTTTTTATTTATACAAACTATCGCTAGATAAAAATACATCATTTAAACTAATTGTTTTAGTTACTATCTGTGTCTACAGATACTTTAATTATTAGCATTAGTTTACTCTATTATTTTTTAATTACAGTAGACTCGGAAAACAGGTCGAGTCCGGTATCAACAGGTAGGCGCTTGATAGCAAGCAAAGGGTTAAATACGAACATAATAATTATTTACAATATGCCTTTTCTTTATGGATACTTTGCCCTTATTAATTACTTGTTCCATTCACACTTAGTACCTACATGTTTTTATTATTATTATTGTGAGATTTAAATGGTTAATTGTACGCAACCTTAATTAATTAAATTTTTTTTTTTTTTATTCTGTAAATGTCACAATTTAAATCGTCACAGTTGATTCGCCAGGATGCAGAAATGATGAAGCGAGTGGACTGTAATTAATACATTTATTAATTGTTCACATTTACACCAGAAGTTGTTAAGTTTCATTTTTGACTAAGAGATTCGCTAATAAGCATATCGTGAATACAATTCGTATTACATTAAAGTTAATTTGATGAAAGGGCCTAAAGGGCCATATATAAAGCGTTGGCCTAAGGCCTACATTAATTGTCGTATGAATAGAATAGAGGCGCGAATACGCGACACTCGAATACTTGAGTGCAAGTATTAGAAAAATGTGACAGTAAGGCTGCGAGAGCAAGCCGACCGCCGCTTGCGAGCGTATGTGACGAACTGTGCGGGCGCACGGACAAGAATTGATCAGATTAAAGTGCAAATTAAGCGCAGATTAGCCAACCTATAATGTAAAAATTACCGCGCTACTGTACACATAGTATTATCAATTTTGTCCAAAAACATTAATACATGGCCTAGACCAGCCTTGTGAGATGTCAAATTGATCTTTGAAAGAAAATAGGGACATCTATATTAATATTTCAAGCATTGGAAATATCCCCAAGGAAAAATAACATTTATAAAATATTTATTCATTTTGAACAGAAAACCAGGATTTATAACAATAGTTTCAAATGTACTTAACCAATCAGAGTCAAGTAGGTTGCCATAACAACAGAAAGTTATTATAATTTTGACCGTTATGTAACGGGAGTTCCATTATTAACTATCCAGAGGTACAGACGCTATATTGATGCGGACCTAATAAAGGCAAATAACGAAGAAAATCAAAACGAAATGAAAGTAAATTGAATACCAGAAGTAAACCATAGTTCCAGCAACTGAAGGAGGAACAATAAACGAAATTTCAACATTAATAATTAAATAAAAAATTGAATAAAAGAAACAGACGCCAGAAGGAGACGGCAACCCTATCTTTGAAAATAAATGAATGTACTAACCCAATAGTGATGACACCTTGACGATCCATTACAATAACAACATGGTTTTGTTAAGTATGAATTAAATTATAAATAATTACGAACTAAAGCTGATTAACTTTTTTCACAATATATAACTCTCACTCTGAACTTTGAACACCAATTTCTTTCAAGGATTAATGAATCATATTTAATAACACTGTATGTAAATATAAAATAACCTATGTCCGAAACCTGTAAAACTGACACACACTTTTAACCAACAGAGTTGAACTTTCATGTAAACCTTTTTAATATTTAAGTACCACAATTGTAAGATGGTGTACTTTATTTGACAACTTGTTTTAAACCTTTTTCGTACTCAAAAGACCTCATTGGCAAATTAACTTGTGTAAATAAGTACACACGCCAGCCATTGCGGCGTCATACGACTGAAGCGCTGCCACCTTTGCTATCCGCTGAGTGAAAACTAATTTGTGGCCGAGGCTGAACTTTATTATAATAATATCTCTTGTACGACAATTATCAAAAAGTTAATGAATTATCGAATCAAATAAATAAGTACGAATCTTTACTAGCTGTCCTATGTTTATTTAAATTTTATATAAAATCCGAGGAAGAAAACAGTTGAATGAATTAACATCGTCTGTAGCTTGCGGAAACAACAGAAAGAAGGTTTATAATTATAGACCTTATTTGCCTTTACAACAAAACAGATCAAATTAACTGTCGCCGCTTTCATACTGTTTTCAGACGTCTATAATCTTGCATAGGGCACTTTTTAATCTTACTGTTAAATTACCGCCAACCGTGATGGTAATAGTATCTCAATTTTCAAATTAAAAGACATTGTTTACTTCTTTATGTAAACAAAACGTTTTGCTTGCACTGGATGAAAAATTGTCATTGGCTCGTTACAGACTGTGTCCGAGTAGTGAGGGCGAAACGCTTGCTGCTGAATAACTTCACAAGTGAGGCTGAACCGAAATACAGATTACCGCAGACCTCCCCGTACCAAAACCAACAATAACGCTCTGTATTGTATGCCCTCAACAAACTCTTCTCCAGCCTTGATTCCTCCCAAACCCCAAAGCAACGCGCTTTCTCCCTCTCTATTGAGACCCACCTCCATCAACAGAACTACCTGGAGACCTTCTTTTCTCATAAACCGCCTCCTTGCCATAGCCGATGAACGTCCTCCCAGAAATCCTCGCCGTTAGAGACAAAGAAATAGAAATATTTAATTCCCGTCAACAAACATACTCTACCTGACATCCTTCTTGAGCACATAATTTTCCCTATCTACTGACTCGGTCTTTAGCCCTCTTGTTTGCGTCCCTCGCCTTACCTTGACGGCTTCATCCAGGTTTGGTGCTCTGAGTTACACGTCCCCGTCTTTATGTCGTCATGTTTAAAATTTTATGGCACTTCCATTACCAATTTTGCTCTACACACTACCTCCAATTTCTCCGCTTCCGGCCCGTTTCGATACATCATTCCATACGGCTGAAGGCGGCTTGCCACAGATCAGTCTGAGTCTTTCGGGACAAGTCTCAAACATAAAAAAAACACATCTCCGTCCGTACGGCTTATAATTCCACAGTTGTTTACGTAGCAAAAATAAAAAAATTATCAACAATAAGTGAGACCGTTGAATTCTTATCCGATTTGAAAACGGAATAATTTTAAAGAGCAAGGTATAATGATATAGTCCAAACAACACGATTTCGCTTCATTATGTATTAAGGACGGCCAAGAGAACCGAGAATCGATTCAAAGAATTGACTCCTCTGAAAGAACCGTACTATGAATCGATTCACATGAAAGAATCACGATTCACATGGAATCGGTTGGTGGGAGAAGGTCGAGTGAGGATTTCGACTCCCTTGACTCCTTCAATTCCCACAACTCCTTCACCGTTTAGGCGACTGAGCTAGTCAGCTACAGTTCTTCTTGACTCCTTCCGTTCCATTCGATTCCATTCAGCTTTGACATCGCCTCTTCCTCCGTTCACGGCTCAGTCCTCTCCTTACCTTCCAGTTGTTTATGTGCCTTCAACGCTTCCAGTTGCCGCTTCGTCTTTCGGATTGCCGAGTTGGGGAAAACCCAGTCGTAAGACTATAACCTATCATTCATTAATATTTTAATTTAAAGTTAATCAATAAAATTATAAAATAGTCTATTGATTTTTCATTTTAGTTTCTTGCTGTGTGAAAAAATATCTTGATCTCGATTCTTGGGAAAACAAGGAAAATAGAAAGAAATGTCTCTATTTTAGTATTTACCGATTGTAGATTTAGGTACGTATATTTTTCAATAATATTTTAATTTAATTAATTTATAATTAATCGCTGTATTTTTCATTTTAGTATCTTTCCGTCATTGCCTCTTGCAGAAAGATAATTATACTTAATTATTACTCTGTCTGATTCTCTCAGGAGCTCAGGATTCGGTGAATAAGGTAAATAACAAGGTAAATGTTGTTTATAGAGTAGTTTTTTCATTTCTTTATTTCATTTCTTTTTCATTTTCTTCCTGCTTGGTAGTCTTTGGAAAATGTTTGCACAAACTTGATGTTCTCACCCTATTTTGATGTTCAATAACGATTTTTTTTGTTAGCGAACTATAATATTGTCAAAAATTGAAGAAATATGACGAACTTAACGGATTTATAATAATAGAATCTTCGTGGATTGCTTTTAAAAGTTGTTTTACTTGTTATTTGTTTGGGATTGCAGTTTAAAATTGCTTATTATTCCTAATTAAGACCGCAATTAAAAGTCTCGTTCACACGTAAACAAAAGGTTATGAATCTTATGAGTTATTGGACGCGAAAAGTCAATTTTTTACACATTTCGAGTTTGGAGATATAAATGTGTATATAAATAGTAATATAAATATGTATATTGTAGCATGACAGATAAACGCATAATAATGAATGGCATTGATCATTAGAATAATAAGATTATAACATTTAAATCCGAAGAAAGCATTAAATTTAATATAAAGAATTAATTCATAGCAACTGTGCAGAACGATCATTGTTATTAAAAAAAATATAAGTTCAAATAAAAGCGAGTTACTAGTGATGAATCATCCAAAACCAGTCTAATAACCCAAGGTTTTTAAATTATAACCCAGGAAGGTAAGGAGTATATAAAGAAGCAACAGAATATGACTAAACCCACAACGAGGATAAGTAAATGGAAAAGAAACCCTGAATAAGGCAAGATCCACCATAAAAGGTGAAGTATTTCAAGAAACCAGAAGAAGATGAAGTAATCCCAAGAAACCCGATGGCATCAAGAAGAAGATGGAGAACATACCATTCCAAGAAGACAGAAGAAAAGAAGACACCTTTGAAGAAAGAAGAAGAAGACAGCTTCCTGAAGAAGAAGGAATGCTCTTATAAAAAACACCCATTCCCCATATCCCAAAATAACTAAAAATCACTATCATAAAAAGTATAACGAAATAGTCTTGAACAGTAACCAGATGTACAATAAAATTAAGAGAAAAAAGTGTATAGATTAAGAGTTGTCAGTGAACCAAGATGAAACAATAATATAATGCCCAAAGAACAAATCTTCATTGTAACACACAAACCAATTTATTGATGTTAATGAGACTAAACAACCATTTAGAAATAACATAAAAAAAGTGTAAAGTGAACCAGTGCTAGTTTGGGTATTATAAAAAATAAACCTTATGTTTCATCCTTGGCATCCACAAACTGTGTATCTAATGAAATATACAACTCTAAGTGACTTATAATTTGTACCAGGTGAATGTAATACATATAGTAATATCGAGCTATAAATCTGTTTGAAGTGACATTTTTTTAAAGAATGGGTAAAAACAGATTTAATCATAAAGTGACAGGGTACAATTACCCAATACCATATTTAAAAGACAGTTTAAAAAACTGCATCGTTCAATTTAATATAAGAGATAGCAAATAAGAATATAGGTATAAGATTTTGTGAATATAGAATAAGGATTTTAAAAATGTATTAAGTATAAGGACGTTTGTTAAGTTTGGAACCACTAACATCCTAACTATAAATATATTTATTACTTGTATTTATAGTAATAATTAAGTAAGATGTTAGATGGGAAAAAACCTCCTTTGTAAATAATATTTCTATGTTAGTAATAAGTGTTGATTGTAAAAAATGTCTGAATGGTTGAAGACAACCATCATTTGAAAATATTTCTTATTTGTTTAACCGTTTATTGTATTGAAACCAATACTAATTATTGTTATGTTTATTTGAAAAAAATGTTTAGTTCATATTACCATGTTAAAAGTCAGAGAGGGTATAACACAGTATTTATTGTTTGTATAAAAAATTTGTAAGAAAAAACTTGTTAAAAAATCTAGGCAAAATAATGAAAACCAAACTTCATCAAAACAGAGAAATTACTCACTTAAATACATTTAAACTAAAGGGATATAGATAAAATAAACCAGATATGAAGCCATATAATTACAGATACCACTTAGAAAGATTTGAAAAAATTATAGCCAGAATTATAAATAAAAATGGAAATGACAGAACTCAAAAATTTGGAGAGGGGAGTCATATATTCCAACATAATATTTTAAAAATTAACCAATTCAAATAATTGCAAGAAACTAAGGGAATATAAACCGTTTAATACAATATGAGATTATTAATCATAAATATAACTTAAAAATGGCAGAATTTGCATAATGACAGGAAGTTAATTTTGAATTTTTACCAGAGACAAAATGAAGGTAAAATTACCAATTTTAGACAAAAACATAATAAAACGGCATTATTCGATATTAAAATAAGCCGAATAAACTGAAGGATTAAATTAAGTAACATCTAGCTAATAAATTTGAATAATAACCAAAGTTTAAGCAATTATATAATGTAATTTAAAACATGCACAGGATGCAAAGTTAAATTCGAACAATGTAAGGAATAATATTGCATTGGCTAAGATTTTAGTCGAAAGTGAAGGAAGTAGAGAGTTGATTATTGAACATTGTACGGTGCACTTGACGAGCGTATTTTAACCAAGTTAACCTAATTTATCGTACCGTAATGGCGAGTCAGTGAACGACACAATTTTGAAAATCGCGAGTGGCGAATAAAAACATTTTGTAACATCTACATAGTGACAGAAACAATTACCAGAGACTAAATAACATTGTACAGCACTAAACTACACCAAATAACATTATTAAACACCATAAGATAGTATACATCATAACCATAAATTAGTGCCGGAACGACAGAAAGTGAACGAACTTATACATACACCACTATACAAAATACAACACAGAAACTTCACCCAAGACACTACAACACATCAGAAGGAAGATTTGCTGACACCAGGACGTGAATACTGCAAGAAAATCTTTTATTTGGAACGTCGCATTTACGAGTGACATTTGACCAACTCGACGGCGGCCATTTGCAATTGTCGTCATCACTCAAGAACACCGCCTTCTAGTATTGTCAGCGATACGGTTCGACACCAAATTATTTTATTTCAATCTTAATTAAATATATGTACCTAGTATTAAGAATTACTTGTTGTAACGTTATACTTTTTTAATATTGGCCCGATTTCTCTGACTTTAACTATAATTAGCTGTTAAAAGAACCTAATTGCATTTTATATATCAAAAACTTGTAACAGTTCGATACCCTGAGAGTCGATATTATAATCGACAAGAGTCTTGTTAATCTTTTATCCAATAAATCATTTATACTTTTCACCTCAAAAAAAAAAAAAAAAAAAATACTACCTAATAATTTTGAGAAAAAAACCTTAAATAGGTTATAAATGTGAGAAATAGTTAATATCTATAATTGATATTTACATTTTGTTAACAGGCATGGCTAACAGGTCTGATATCTGGTACCATTTTGTGAAGGTGGATGAAAATAACCGGCATAAAAGGAAATGCCGTTATTGCTCGGCTTTGATAGCAATGACAGGTGGTGCGACGAGCAACCTTCTCCGGCATTTGGCCAAAATACACCCCACGGTCAATATTGATCGCCGAGGACAACCTGAGCCAACGAGACATGAGGCCCGATCCAGCTCGTAACCTCTAGATGAGTCACACAGGGAATTGCAAGAATTATCCCAAAAACTGAGGCATGCATCTGATGACCCACCGCCTGCAGTACCCCTCAGTAGTAGTACCCCTCGGCCTCTACCCACTTCCACTGATCAGTCAGCATCAACACCGACCCTGTCGCCCGCTATATCTACACCTTCCCCTCAGCTCCAGCAATTTACGCAATCTTCGATCAGCCGTTTTGTCAACATCATTAAACTTATTCCTTTAAATAAAAGCCGGCAAATAGGCATTCAGTTATTAAAAATGATCTGCGCAGAATACCAGCCATTCAGCCTTGTGGAAGACAAGGAATTCCAAAAATTTGTCCACATGTTATGGCCCAATTATTCTTTACCAAGCCGAAAGACCCTTACAAACAGTCTGCTCCCGTCGCTTTTCAATTCCCTGTTTGAAATTTTAAATGCTGGAAGGAGCGCCAGCTGTTTGTCTAACGTGTGATGGTTGGACAAACATCAATAATGTCAGTTTTTATGCAATTACTGGCCATTTTTTGAGCCCCATACACATATAAATTTAAATTCCATTTTGTTAGAGTGCTCCGAATTTTCTGAAAAACACACTGCCAAAAACATTTCTTCATGAATCAAAAATGTAGCTAATGAATTCAAAATAGATTTCAAAATTTGTGCTGTAGTTACGGACAATGCTGCAAACCTTAAGGCTGCAACTAGTAATTTAAATTTGCGCCACATATCTTGCTTTGCCCATAGCCTTAATCCAGTGGTCCAGGTGTCAATTCGTGATTCGATAAAGGATACGGTTGACAAAGTCAAATATATTGTCCAATATTTTATGCAAAGTCCTCACGCAATGGCTAAATTAACCGATATTCAAAAGAACTTTAATACAAAAATCTTAAAATTAAAGCAAGATGTACCAACACGTTGGAATTCAACCTTCGAGATGTTGGATCGGATCAACAAAAACAAAGAAGCTGTTACATCAGCTTTGGCTTTATGCAATTCAAAACTTTTGCTAGTTGATAGAGATTGGAAGGTCATAAGGGAATCGGTGGAGTTACTGCAAATATTTTCCGAAGTAACTGAGGAAGTTTCATCTGAAAAATCCGTCTCCCGGTCAAAAACTTGTGTTTTGGCCCGGGGATTAGTAAAATTTGTAAAACGCACCTTAAACGTGCAGGGCAAGGTTTTAACAGAAGATATTCAGCTTTTAGGACATAAACTATTAGATGGTTTATTTAATAGCTTTGGAAACAGGGAGAAAATTGACCTTATTGCCCAGTCAGTCTTTCTCGATCCCGCTTCAAAAAACAGGGTTTTGGGGTAGAATCCAATTTTGTAGGAACGAAGAAAGCGGTGGTTCAAATAATAAAAGGAGCCTTAAAAAATACTGGGCCACAGACACAAACTGAGTTGCCTCCAAATCAGCCAAGCACTTCAACATCATTAATTTGGCAAGAATTTGATGCGTCGGTGAGCATGCTCAGAACGGTCCATGATCCCACAGCTTCTGCTATTGTTGAAGTTGACAAGACAAGTACATAGCAGAACCAATCTTGGACCGTCATGCTGACCCAGCTGGTTTGGTGGCATGATAGGAAAAACATTTTTCCAAATTTGTATAATTTAATTCTGAAGAGACTGTGCATCCCCGCAACATCTGTCCCATGTGAGAGAATATTCTCTAAATGGGGCCAGATTTGCACCCAAAAACGTTACCGTCTGACCTTCTCGAAAACTGAACAAATATTGTTTATTAATCACAACAGTGACCTCATTTAAAATATGTATATGTAACCTAATATAATAATGTTAATATGTGATGTAAATATGTAATTTAAAATATAGAATGTAAAATATGTACATTAAAATAAAGAATAAGCTCAAATATTGTTTGTTAATAACAACTATGATCTCATTTAAAATATATATGTACATGTAAATATGGAATTTAAAATATGTAGAATAAAGCTTGTGAAAAGTAAAATTAATAATAATAATGTCTTTTTATTTTAAATTTACATTCACTACTTAAACTATAAAACGTGCTTGTTTTTTATATTCTGTTTTATTAAAGACTACTACTTGGCACTAAGCCGTCTGATATTAATTTTAAGTCAATTATAACAAAATAATATTTAGTTTTATTACTTCATTACAATTATACAATATAAAGCACAGAAACGGTTAAAAATTACCCAGGGCCTTTAAGAGAAGGAATAAGGTAAAAAGAATCGATTCTCCACAAGGAGTGAATCGTTGGGAATCGATTCACTTAAAAGAATCGAATTTCCCATCTCTGCTAAGAAGTGACTAAAGCATAATTCTGGCATCATTGTCGTCCAGTTTACTTACTTAGCTATCTTACCTCTTAATCCAACATATGCCAACATAAAATCAGACAAACATACACGGGACTATTAAAATATAACACAAATTGCACTTCTAGTACTTTTACAATAGAAAAAGAAATTATCACAGATTCAAGATAATTCTCATGTTGTTTAGATAGAAATATGTCTGTTTATCTTTTGTTCCTTAGGATGGTTACAAAAAGATTTAATTATTTCTGTTTTCAATAAATCAATAATTAAAATAATTACGATGATGATGATTATTATTATAGACAAGAAACTCTTAATAAATATAAATTTTTTCGTAAGTCATTAGTTTAAGATAAATTATAAAATTTTCTATTAATAATGATTTATGATTGGTATTATCTCGACGGTTGAACTGTAAGTTTAAAATTGAATGCTTCTTATGGCTTTTTTATTAAACTTGCTTTGTGACATGATTATTTCACAGATGCGGCCGTGCGTATCTGTAAGTACAAGAAATAGTTTACCTTCATTAAATCAATGTTTATAGGCCTACTAATAATATTTAGTAATAATTATTTGTCCGTAAATTCTACACGGTTCATTATTAACAGAATATAACAAACAACGTTTTACTTTCCAGCTAAATTTTAATCTAATATTAATTTAAAAGTAATTCGATTTAAAGGGTACTTGGTTAGTTTCTCTTTCATGTTGAGTGTTCACAAATACAGTGATAACAATTTAACATAGTAAAAAATTTAACTACTGTTATACGTTGAGCAGTAAATTCGTATAGAAATGTATAGTAAATATGAGGCTTTAAACGGGAGAGAGTGATGTTTCAAAAATTGGCTGTCAGAAGTGTCAGCTGTCAGCTATGTCTTCTCTAGACTGAAGTCTTTGTTGATTTCATAGGAATAATATTTATAATAATATTTGCAGCTATAAAAAATATTTCATAAATGATAGGTGGGGGTGAGCTGGTTCGTCCTCGTCGTGCCCCTTGATAGCATCTACTAGGTAGCTAGTGGATGTGAACTAAACGCTAGCGTCTTTTTCGGATCTCACTTTGCTTCAACTTGTCTTGGGTGAGATCTTTCTGGTCTTTAATCTTTCCTATCAGCCTGCCTTGGCTAACTCTTGTTCTTTTCGACTCCGACGCTATTAGAGTATTCGAGGGCTAGGATGTCTTCCATGTTTTTCATTCTATTTCTTGATACCTGCTGCCTTGCAGTAAGGCGTTGGATCGCCAAAGGCTAGAGGAAGAAAACCTTGATACAAAAATCACCTAGAAATTATGCGATGTATAAAACAAACGGATTAACTACCCCAGGTGGCAGACCAGGTACTCTGGAAAATCCACACTCCTTTATGGAGGTCGGCCCTATGGATTCTGGGGAGGGCCAACTTTCGCATATAAACCCATTTCAAAGGAGATCAACAATATCAAGATCACCATCAGAACACACGACTCAAGCAGGTACGCGCGGGATCGATAATACGACAGAAATGGATAAAGAGAAAGCTGAATTGCAAAATAGATTATGTGAAATGGAAAAAACCATGAATCAACTGAATAAGCAGCTACATAAGCTGACAGAGGAAAATGAACAGCTTAAAAAAATAATGATTTTACAGGGTAAACTGCCTGAACACGATACTGGCACTAAAACTCCAGTTAGTTATCATACAGACGAAGAAGAACTAGAAAGAGAAACTGACTGGTTAGTCAAGCAAACCAAGAAACGCAGAAGAAAGCGAAAAGCTGAATTCTCTCCAGAGGCAGAAGCAGGAAACTTCCTCAACCTTAGTAGTGAAGGGACTGCTGCTAATAAGGGTAACCCTAATAAGGATGAGGTAACTCAAGGAAGGTTAGGACTAGATAAGTGTGGAAAAGGGAAAAAAACTACACCTCCTCCACCAATCCATGTAGTTGGGATAACCAAATATGCAGATATTAAATCACTGATGGAATCAGTTGCAGACAAGGAATACAAAATTGTGGCGATGAATAACAATATATGGAAAACCCTAACATTGAACTCGGACGCATATAGAGCTTTGGCAAAAAAACTGAGTGATGAAAATAAGCAGTGGTATACGTACGAGGACAAAAGCCGTAGGCCCACTAAGGTTATGGCTAGAGGTCTCCACCCAACGTGCGAAAACCAGGAGATCAAGGTTGATCTCCAGCAGAGGGGATTCAAAATAATTGATGCTGTGAACATCATTAAAAAAGAAAGGAAAAAGGATGAACAGGGAAAGGAGGAGATTAGTAGGGTAAGGCTTCCTCTGTTCATGCTCACGTTCGATCATGAGGAAAATGTAGATAATATATATAACATAAGATCAATTCTCAACATGAGGGTTAAAATCGAACCGCTTCGGAAAAACTCGGGCCTTATACCACAATGTAAAAAATGCCAAGGTTTCAACCATACGCAGAAATTTTGTCATCGGGAGCCTAGGTGTGTAAAATGCCTAGGCAAACATTATACTAGCGATTGCACGATAAATCATAACACGCCGCCCACTTGTGTTAACTGTCGCGAGCAACATCCTGCCAGCTACAGAGGATGTGAGGTGGCCAAGCAACTACAGCAAATGAAGAATCAAAGACGCCAAAACAATAAGCAAAAGACTAGTGGTGTCGGGAATATGGCTTCCGGGGAAAAAATCCCGTTATATCTACCAACTGTGACTTCGAGGGGCAAACAAGCTCCTCTAGCAGCGAGAGGTAGGGATACAGGGACGAACAGCTATGCAAGAGCAGTGAAACAACAACAACTCAAGACCGCAGGAAACGCTGGGAAAATGGATCAAGTGCTTAGTGAGGTCATTGAAAGACTTGACGTCCTGAATAAGGCGATGGAAAAACAAAAAGATTCTACTGACAAAATTCTCGAGAAACTCGCTGAGCAACAGCAAATAAACAACAAATTGTCGAAAAAAATTGCGCAGGTGGGCGCACAAGTAACTGCTGCCCCTCTAAGCCAAAAACATGTATAACACCGTAAGAATTGCAACGTGGAATGCAAATGGACTTCTGCAACGGATAACGGAGCTTGAATTGTTTCTAAATATGGAAAGCATTGACATCTGCCTAATCTCGGAGAGCCACCTTACCAGAAATGCGATTGTTAATATAAGAGGATATAGCTGCTATCATGCGGCTCATCCAGCGGATAGAGCCAGAGGAGGCACGGCCTTATTGCTGAAAAGCACTATCAAATATTATGAAGACCTGAAAATAGAGGAGGACTCGTTTCAAGTGGCAACTGTCAAAGTGCAGCGGCTTGGTAAAGGAAACTTTAAAATTTCTGCAATATACTGCCCACCAAGGCAAAATCTGAAAAAAGAAGATTATGTTGAGTTATTCAAGATTCTGGGGAATCACTTCATTGTTGGAGGTGATTTTAACGCCAAAAACACCTTTTGGGGTTCTAGGTTATCGACCACCAAAGGCAGGGAACTATACAAAGCTGGGATTGAAGTAAAACTTGATTTTCACTCAAGCGCTACCCCAACTTATTGGCCTGCAGATGGCAACAAATTACCTGATTTGATTGACTTTTACGTTGTTAAAGGATTATCCAGCAGGTACATAGATGTTAAAAACTGTGAGGATCTCTCATCGGACCACTCACCGGTTGTCATGACAATAAATGATGAGGTTATTTCTCGGTCATACCCGTGCCAGCTTTCGAGTAACAAGACGAATTGGACCCTATTCAGGCAACTACTGGATGAAAGCATAGACCTTCATGTCCCTTTGAATGATATTTACCAGTTAGATGAAGAAGTCAAGAGATTTAATACTAATATTCAGAAAGCAGCATGGGAAAGCACTCCCCAGATCAACAGAAAACTGAAACAGAGAATAATCTGCCCTCCTCCAGAGGTGAATGAACTTGTCAGGAAAAAGAGGAAGGCCAGGAAAACCTGGCAGCGAGTTCGCACACCAGAAAATAAAAGAGCCTTGAACTTGCTCTGTAATGAGCTGAAGGAACTGATAAAAAAGGTTAAAAATGAGGGGACTGGAAAATATTTAAGCAAGCTAACAGCTCAGAAGGATACAGACTATTCACTTTGGAAGAGTACTAAAGGACTGAAAAGGCCGAAAACCCACCAGTCGCCCATCAGCCGGGAAGATGGGACATGGGCGAAAAGTGCGGCGGAGAAAGCCGTTCTCTTTGCCAGACACCTTGAGGAAATCTTTCAGCCGTTACCTAGACAAACAGCAGAGGAAAACACTAACTTTGAGCCGAAAGTAGATAGGAAAAACATACAGAAAGTAACGCTACAGGAATTGAGAGAAGAAATTAAGAGCAATCTAAGCGCAAAAAAATCCCCGGGTTTTGACCTGATAACAGGCCAAATACTAAAGGAACTGCCTGGAAAAGCCATGAGAAAACTACTCCATTTGATCAACGCTGCCTTCAGGCTGAAGTATGTGCCTAGTCTGTGGAAGGTGGCTGAGGTTATCATGATTCTAAAACCTGACAAAGCACCAACAGATAAAAAGTCCTACAGGCCAATCTCCCTGCTACCGGTGATCTCAAAACTATTTGAAAAACTGTTTTTGAAGAGATTAAAGCCTTTGTTACAGGAAAGAACCCTGTTGCCGGATCATCAATTCGGATTCAGAGAAAAGCACTCCACTATTGACCAGGTACAAAGAATCACCCATGTTATTGAAAAGGCTCTTGAAGGGAAGAACATTTGCTCAGCCGTCTTCCTGGATGTAGCGCAAGCTTTTGATAAGGTCTGGCATCATGGGCTTGAGTACAAGTTACATAGGGATCTCCCAGAGGAATTCTATCTGATACTAAAGTCTTACATCTCAGAAAGATACTTTAGGGTGAAGCATGAGGATGAATATTCAACTTTAAAGAAAATATCCGCGGGAGTTCCCCAAGGGAGCGTATTGGGTCCAATTTTGTATTTGTTATACACGAGAGATTTACCAAACAGTGAGGAAACAACCGTTGCGACTTTTGCGGATGATAC
Source organism: Magicicada septendecula (assembly GCA_034769895.1). NCBI lineage: Eukaryota > Metazoa > Arthropoda > Insecta > Hemiptera > Cicadidae > Magicicada > Magicicada septendecula. The sequence continues at coordinate 230,247,620 of CM068367.1, forward strand.
TGCTGTTCTGGCGGTAGGTAATGATGCCGAGACAGCGGCCAATAAACTGCAAACTTCAATCGCAGAGGTATGGGATTGGACTCGACGCTGGAGGATCAAACTCAATGAAACGAAATCAATACACACCAATTTTACCAACAGAAAAATAGAAATACAAAGGATCTACATCAATGAACAAGAAGTGCCATACTCTAACACTGCTAAGTATTTGGGTATGACTCTGGACGCAAAACTTAAATGGAGGGAGCATGTAAAAAAAAAGAAAGAGGAACTCAACATAAAATTCAGGAAATTGTACTGGCTGTTAGGTAGGAATTCACAACTAACAGTTGAAAACAAATTGCTGTTGTATAAACAAGTGCTGAGACCTGTGTGGACTTATGGTGTACAACTCTGGGGATGCACCAAGAAATCTAACATTCAAATGATACAAACTTTTCAAAACAAAGTACTTAGGAGTATCGTTGATGCCCCCTGGTATATTAGGAATGACAATCTGCACAAAGATCTCAAAGTAGAATATGTCAGTGAAATCGTAACAAAATATGCAGTTAACCATGACATGAGAATTCAGACTCATATAAATCCTGAAATGCTTTGCGTGGTGGAAGAAGCTCCGCACACGCTAAGAAGGCTTAAAAGATTGAAGCCCCAAGATTTGGTGACACACTAGTGCATTTAAATCTGTAAAACTCTAAAAGAGAGAAAGACAATAATCTCAACCCGGGGAACAGCCAGTGGGCTTCTACCCCATAAACCGTGACGTAATATTAAAGAAAAGCAACTTGTTGGGCTCGCTCAGTTGTTGCAAAGGGAGGTGTTTTTAGTGGGTTAGAGTCCCACACTACCTGGAGCTACGGGGCTCCAGTGTGTCTATAGAGATTTTCACCTGCCCTGCCGGAAAAAAAAAAAAAAAAAAAAAAAATGATAGGTAATTTAAAAATATAATTTAATTTGTTTACTTTGTTTTACAGATATTCGACTAGCAATGCTTTTATAAACTTTGGTGCAACATACCTGAATACCTGAATACCTGAATCTGCATCACTAGAGCTACAGATTTCATTGAAGGAAAATAATAGCACATTAAAGGCACTCATAAAGCTGTCCATGAGTGATAAAATGCAAAGTTATCGGATATAGCAAAGTCATGTTTACTTTCTATACTTTAAGGTTTATAAATGGTGTAGATATCGATTCTGTTATCTAACAAAGTATTAATCAAACATATGTAACTATGTTTGTTACGGACATGAGTGATGAATAATTTCAAACGGTGAGCTGACGCGACTGTTTGCTCTATACAAAACTGTAGTTTGCCTTTTTTGTTTACGTTACATGTGCCAGTTCAATTCTGGCAGTAAAACGTGCCACATTTGACTAGCGGTTCAAACAAATTTTCTCTTTAAAGCACGTGACGATTCGAATATTTCCATGAAATTGTGTCATGTCTGTGTGCCCGTATTTGTGTACTAGGTAGTTTAAAACGAGTGAACACATATAAAGAATGAAACTACTGTAACTATAAAGTAGCATAAACATTACCATATTCAATCGGTTCTATTGATTCTAAACTAGTTACTATCTAATTCTATCTAGTTACTATTCTTTGCAATTCTAATTTGGTGCGTGGACTTATCATTGGAGACGAATGTAGACAGTGGAAGGCCTGTAATTTTTCACAGCAAGTTGTGTGTCTCCAGGAAAGATTAGTGAATGCTCGAGTGATACAAGCGCTTACGTAATTAAGATGTATTATTTTTGGATTTACAGACTTAGTTGTATGCTTGACTGCGTGTGTAAAATAAAACTGCTACAAACAGGACAAGTGAAGTACAAAGAAAGCGATAAGTAATATTCAGTTTCAGACTTGATACTTCAACCGTTGTGATAATACTAAGCATAATAATTGTTTCTTAATATTTAATAAAACATGTTAAATTAATTATTATTTAAAAAAATTTAATTACATTTGCTGAAGGCTTAATTGCTTTAATTTATCATTTGACGTCCAAAAAGCAACAATAATTATTTTACAATCATTCTGTACCCATCCAAAACAGGAAACGATAAATTTTCATAAACAGACGTATTTATTTCTAACAAGAATCATGAGAAATACATTAAATTTAAAATAATAATTTACGGACACAGGACTTACATGAAATGAAAATTTGAATTATATTTGTATATTTTAATAGATGTTTTTGGATGACTTTTATTTTCTAGAATTTGGCATAAGTGTGTCTATGTAGGCAATTGGCATATAAGGAAAACAGAGAGACCAGAAATTACCAGCCAGCCGCCTTAGTGACTCAGCAACTAGGTGTTATCCTAGATACAGACTACTTATTTTTAGAGCTCGAGCCGACCTGGGGTAAAACAATTTTAATTTTATGCCTTATTAGTTTACGAAATAGTTTTCTTTTATATCCCGTTAGAGAGATGCGCTTTTTCATGCTGTACATACGCATGGACATACGTACAGTTTGCTGTACCCAGTAAATGTTTTGAACATAGATCTACCATTAAAAAATAAAAATCGTAAACAATGAGTAACAACAGTACACTAAACATATGTAAAGTAATCTAGTTGCACAATATGTAGGAGACTGAAGACTTAAAATATCGTAATATATATCTATATTTGAAGTTGATTTGCAGTTCAGATAAATGAAAATGAAACAATTTATATCAATCATAGTTACATCGATGACTAAAGATAATTTTCTAACCTATACTGTTAATACATTGTACATTGTACATTGTACTTGCTCACGCGCAATCAGCCCAACGCACTTACGTCATACGTTGCGGTGCAGCTCTCGCTGGCTCGCCGCTGCGTTAGTTAGTTAAGACTCAACTCTTCATCAGTACACTACATTCTTCCATCTGCTAGCCGCGGCAATGTAAAATTTTATCATGTAATTTCACATACAGTTTATTTTTCTACACCATACGTTATGTATTACGGCAGTTTACGCCACACGTAATTGTATTTCGGCGATGTAACGCCATACGTAATTGCTTGGGCCTGTGCTTCTTCTTATAATGTCACAATAAACGCAGCTTAACGCAGTTCATACAGTCCACTTATTCTTTCAAACACTTTCTGACTCCTATACCAGCAACCTTCAGAGTGCAACACCAACTCTAGAAATTTTCGAGAGCGTTAAGCATTCAACATTTGGTCCTCCGGGCCGGATATTATTTCAGCCTTACAGGCAACATTTTTGGTCCACAAGCGACCGCCATTCTTTGTCCACAAGCGACAACATTTTCGGCCCGCAAGCGACCGCACTTTTGCCCAGCGACAGCATTCTCGTCCACAGCGGCATTCATCATATGGTCCTCCGGGCCGCGGATATGTACTTCACGGACGTGACTAACTTCATGGACAATTCGTTTCATGGTTCAGTTTATTAAGCAGGCCTATCAGCATTTTTTTCTGCATGATTTAACTCAACAACTCCTTAATTATCGCCTACAATTGGAGCTCGTATCGCACGACATTGGGGACGTCATATCTCGCCAACCGGAGCATTTGAAGCATCATTGCAGCATATGAGCACTTAGCACGTGGCATTCAGCATGTGTGAAAATCCAGAGCAGCCTATCTAGACAGGATTCGACCACATCGGACATCACCGGACAGGCAGCGACCATGTCTGCATCATCTATTCATGGGTACCTGACACGACTACAAAGGTTTCGACAAGCCTCGATGCCTTCTAGAACATGCAGATAAGTACCATTTCAAGTGACTATGAACTCATGTTTTACAGTAGTTTTCAATTTGCATGATTTGCATATTTTTTCTCAATGGCATTAAAGTAAAGGAAGCAGTATTAAAAATAATAATATAATTTTTTAAATCAGTTTCATTTGAATATGAACTTGTACATTTTTTTGCGAACTCAACAAGCATTTTCTTTAATTGTAAGTCGTACCTTTTCAAATAGCACTCACATCATTAGTGATTATACTGCTATATTGTTTGTACTGCCTAAATCAGTATTTATTATCATATAAAACTAGTTTAAGATTTGTTAAGTAAGGATTACCGTGTCGTTGCGTGACTTTATAATTTGGACTTCCTGCCTGATCTTGCTCATCGCTTTGCATTCAATTGGTTTTTTTGTATTATCACTTAAATTTTTCTCATACCCAATCATGACGGATATGAAGGCGCTGATCAAGAAACGTGGCACGATCAAGGCCTCTATATCTCGCATAAACACATATGCAGACAATTTCGATCACGATACGCATGACCATCATGCACTAAAAATAAAGCTTCGCCACCTTATGGAGCTATCAGCCAAATATGATGAAATTCAAACACAAATTGAGTCTGAGGACTCCGACTTTGCATCCGCGAGCGATTGGGTTCAGACCGAGGATGATTTATGCAGCATAGAATGCAAGCTCCAAAATTTAATAGATCATGCCGAGGAGATGAGCAGGAAGACAACAAGTCCATCCGAAGTAGTCACATTCAGCACGCCTCCCATTCAGTTGCAACCGATTAAGCTACCCTGTTTCGCAGGTGATATAATTGAATGGCAACATTTTTACAATATGTTTTTGGAGTTAGTTCATGTCCGAACGGACCTGACTGGCATCCAAAAACTGCATTATTTGCATTTATCATTAAGGGATGAGGCGCTGAATGTCATAAAATCGCTCCCTATCACTCACGAAAATTACACGGTGGCCATTGACTTGTTAAAGGCCCGGTACGACAGTAAACTGATTGTTACTACGTATCATGCGGCTAATGTCTTGGGCATGAGGCACATGCAACGTGAGTCCGTGCTCAGCATTTCTAAATTTATAGATGAGCTCACCGTCAATATAAATGCGCTGAACTCATTTAACCTATCAGTAAATACATTTGAGCTTATTTTCGTGCATTTTCTCGCCCAAAAATTTGACGAACATACGTGCAGATTGTGGAAGGAAACTTTAGGCGAAAAACAGCTTCCGATTTACGATAATTTTATTAAATTTTTAAATTCAAGACGTCAGCTGTTACAAAACGTAAATGCTCCGACTGGTTTGTCTGGCGGCAGACAGGTTAGCGATAATGCTTCTTATCGCAAATCAACTAAACGCGCGGAGTTCACTGGGTCACTAATACACACTCAAACAAACAATAAATTTTGTCAGCTGTGTCGTGGTAATCACAAATTGCTCGAATGCCCGCAATGTATATCCTTACAACCTACGCAACGTAGAGCGGTTTTAATAAATAACAAACTCTGCCTGAATTGTACACGGTCGGGCCATGACAGCTCGCGTTGCCCTTCTAAATTTTCCTGCAAGGCATGCTCGAAAAGGCACCACACCATGCTCGACGCTTCAATAAATTATTCGAACAACAGGAACAATAAGCAATGTTCTTTGAAGCTACAGACTAATAAATCAATTTTATTGTCCACCGCCGTATGCACCACCACCGATCATGCCGGTAAAAGGCGCCCGGTAAGAATCCTGCTGGATTCAGGGTCGCAAGCCAATTTTTGTACACTGGGTTTCGCCTGCCGCATGGGCCTAAAACTAAACAAATCCGAGCTGCCTATCACGGGCATAAATAACTCATCATGTCAAGCCAATTTTAGCACACGGGTGCGCCTAACTCACGCTATAAGGATTTCACTTTAAATGTCCACTGCGCTGTTCTGTCCAGAATCACAAATAATCTTCCAACAGAATCCTTTGACATGGCATCGTTGAAAATTCCAAAGGGGATATTTTTAGCTGACCCGCAATTTAATAATTCGTCACAAATTGAGATATTACTTGGGGCACAGTACTTTTTGCAGTTGATTGAGCCGACTAAATTTGTTCGAAGTCCGCACTTTCCGACAATCCAGGAAACAAAGCTAGGGTTTATACTCGCCGGGAATTTACCCTTCAACGTAGGCATGACTAAGCCGGTCTCTTCATTCATTACGCGCGACGACAATAATGCTATTTCGTCGCAATTGAAAACCTTTTGGCAGTTGGAGGATGTTTCGTGGCGTACACCCTCAGCTCAGGACACGGAGTGTGAAGATCATTTTCTTGCAAACACCTATCGGAACGATAGTGGTAGGTTCGTTGTGTCGCTACCCCGCACTACAGAGTGCCTCGGCGATTCTCTTACCGGAGCGGTTCGTAGGTTTCAAACCCTTGAACACAAGTCTAGGTAAAACCAGTCTTTGCACAAAGATTATACTGGTTCACCCCAACTTTTAGGTCAATTACCTGCGCCCAGGGTCACTCCCTCCAAGCCATTTTCACAATGCGCCGTCGACTACGCCGATCCTATGTTTCTACGTCAGGGCGGACAGCGGTCCAAATCATTTACCCAAGTTGAAGCTTGTTTGAATTCGCGTCCCTTGTTCACTATGTCAAATGATGCTGGGGATACCGAGCCTTTGACTCCAGCGCATTTTTTGGTTGGTTCCCCCCTTACCGCGCTCCCGGAACCCGATTACTCGGATGCAAATATGGGTCGCTTGGGGAGATGGCAGCTTTTGCAGAGATTTACCCGCTCTATATGGCAGAGTTGGTCTAGAGACTATCTGCATCAGCTGCAGCAGAGAAATAAATGGAAAGGGCATTTTAAAAATTTGTCTATAGGACAGCTAGTCCTTATCTTAGAAGACAATACACCACCATTGCAGTGGAAACGCGGTATTGTCACTCAGACTTATCTAGGGCAGGATTCGTTAGTACGCGTCGCGGACGTCCGTACTGCTAACGGCATCCTGCGTAGACCTATTCACAAACTGTGCCCACTTCCGGTGGCATCAGACTAATTGACGTTTCGGTGCTTCATGCCGGGACATTTCCGGACGAGCACATGCTCTACTTTCTACTGAGTACAATGTCAAATGTACTTATTTATGCATTTGTATTTATTTGTATCAATTAATGTACGCTATGCATCTGTGCATTGGTAAACATTTAAACGTTTCTCTTTTTCTTAGTGTGATGTCAGTTATGGTGTACTGTTTGGTGCAGTGTTTATTATTACAGTGAATTTTTGGGTATATTTCTATTGTATATTATCATAGTGAATTTTTGGGTATATTTCTATTGTATATTATCATAGTGAATTTTTGGGTATATTTCTATTGTATATTATCATAGTGAATTTTTGGGTATATTTCTATTGTATATTATTATAATGAATTTTTTAGGTATATTGCCTTTGTATTATTATGTAATACTGCTTATTATGCACTAAGTGTCACGCTGTTATTGTTAAATTTGTTGGATTTCTCTAATTAATGCTACTTACGATGTCCTTATTGCCATGTATTATTGTTATTATTCTTATTATGTTTTATCACATATTCAAGCCTTTGGACTATTATTTACACTTGTTTATATTATATTTGTATTTTTGCCAATATTCATGTACCATGTGTTGTCGCATCTGTCAGATTTGTAACTTATTCATGTATACTTGTATGTTTTGAATAACTTTGTTTTTTTTTTACTGCAAACTATGTCAAAATCGCCCAATTTTGGGCGGGCAGTATGTTAATACATTGTACTTGCTCACGCGCAATCAGCCCAACGCACTTACGTCATACGTTGCGGTGCAGCTCTCGCTGGCTCGCCCCTGCGTTAGTTAGTTAAGACTCAAATCTTCATCAGTACACTACATTCTTCCATTTTTGCTAGCCGCGGCAATGTAACATTTATCATGTAATTTCACATACAGTTTATTTTTCTATACCATACGTTATGTATTACGGCAGTTTACGCCACACGTAATTGTATTTCGGCGATGTAACGCCATACGTAATTGCTTGGGCCTGCGCTTCTTCTCATAATGTCACAATAAACGCAACTTAACTCAGTTCATACAGTCCACTTATTCTTTCAAACACTTTCTGACTCCTATACCAGCAACCTTCAGAGTGCAACACCAACTCTAGAAATTTTCGAGAGCGTTAAGCATTCAACATATACCTTTAATGAAATTTACTTCCAATATTTCCAAACCACTTTACACATCAGTAAACAGTGTGGGTATCAAAATAGCTCATTATGGCCAACGCGGCTTCTAACAGGCTGTTTCCGTTTGAACCGCCTTTTTACTTTTCAATACACATTTATGTTTACTTAAATTTTATGAGTTGTTATATTTTTCTTTTTGTAGGAGTACTTCCAAATTCATATCTACATATTTTTCAAGTGTAGATATCTAAAATCAAAATTGGACTCAGTATATCATAACCACATAAATAGTATTACATTTTAAAATTCAGTAAATCGCAGAATTTAAAATGTTTGTAATAGGCAGAATGCTAAAAGAAAGTACGACATAGGAATCTATTATAATTGCTGTATCATATGTAAACAATTTTACCTAAAACAAAAAATTGAATTTGGTATTCAGAGAGATTCTACTCCCAAGCCCAGATTGTTAATCTGTAATGCCGCCTAAACAAGTCTATTAACACATTCTTCTGTAAAATTAGTCAACGTATAATCAGTAAAAAATTGTGTAAGATTTAATTGTTTATTTAGTTTTACTTAGGTGTTTACTGTCGGATAATTTTAGATTACAAAATCCCAGTTATTAAGTTATCACGAGACAGATATTTGAATGTGCTGTTGTTTGCTGACGACTTGCTTGTCCTTAAAAATACATAATCTGATTTTCAAAAATCTGTTTTTAAGCTTTATCATATTTGGAAATAATACAATACGAAAATTTCCACTGTAAAACATTTCCACGGTAATGGCATTTCGAGACAAGAAACCAATAAGAATAAAAATAATGTTTAATGATCGAAGTCTGGAACAGGTGAGGCATTTCAATAATTTAGAAAATAATATTAGCTATAATAAAAGTTATGATACTGATGTTAAGTTAGATAAATTCCAGATGATCTGTGGGACAATCAACCTTATTTACAGAAATAAGGTACGTCGAGATACACAATTATAGTTCTACAAATTTATGGCAGTTACTATAAGGTTCTTTGAGTGTGAAGTATAGACAACAGGCAAGAAGCAAGAAGTAAAATACACGCCTCGGTAATGGTGTTCTTAAGAGGAATTAAATGGTGTTCTAATCTTGACCGTATGAAGATTGAGGCCATAAGAGAAGAGCTACAATTTTTAACTTGAATGAAAAATTAAAAGATTAAAAACAGCGGCGGAAAGAACACTTAAAAAGAATGTCATATTCCAGACTGGCCAAACAAGTCTGGAAATACAAACCTATAGGGAAAAGGTTTGTGGGTAGACCCAGGAAGACATGGATGAAGGATCTTTGAAGGCGGAACAGGCCGCACCTTGCCTATGTCGTGCTGTGAAGATGATGATGATGAAGCCCCAGTGGTAGCAAATTTAAAACTGTAATTTCAACACATGTAACAGAAATATTCTAACCACAGTTAAACGGTATTTAATTGAAAAATAATTAAAATTGTTTTTGTCTCTAACTTAGTAAACTAGTAGGTCTGACTGACGGTAACGTAGGCGGCTGTAGATGACGAGTCATACATATACTGTATAATCTTATAATAACAACATAAACGCAATCAAAGTAAAGTGGCAAACTACAATTTTGTATAGAGCAAACAGTCGCGTCAGCTAACCGTTTGAAATTATTCATCACTCATGTCCGTAACAAACATAGTTACATATGTTTGATTAATACTTTGTTAGATAACATAATCGATATCTACACCATTTATAAACCTTAATGTATAGAAAGTAAACATGACTTTGGTATATCCGATAACTTTACATTTTATCACTCATGGACAGCTTTATGAGTGCCTTTAATGTGCTATTATTTTCCTTCAATGAAATCTGTAGCTCTAGTGATGCAGATTCAGGTATTCAGGTATTCAGGTATGTTGCACCAAAGGAAAAGTTTATAAAAGCATTGCTAGTCTAATATCTGTAAAACAAAGTAAACAAATTAAATTATATTTTTGAATTACCTACCATTTATGAAATATTTTTTATAGCTGCAAATATTATTATAAATATTATTCCTATGAAATCAACAAAGACTTCAGTCTAGAGAAGACATAGCTGACAGCTGACACTTCTGACAGCCAATTTTTGAAACATCACTCTCTCCCGTTTAAAGCCTCATATTTACTATACATTTCTATACGAATTTACTGCTCAACGTATAACAGTAGTTAAATTTTTTACTATGTTAAATTGTTATCACTGTATTTGTGAACACTCAACATGAAAGAGAAACTAACCAAGTGCCCTTTAAATTGAATTACTTTTAAATTAATATTAGATTAAAATTTAGCTGGAAAGTAAAACGTTGTTTGTTATATTCTGTTAATAATGAACCGTGTAGAATTTACGGACAAATAATTATTACGTCATGTTAATTATCAACTACGGACTTATTACGTCATGTTAATTATCAACTACGGACTAAACGAACACAGTAGAAACATTCGATACAAGCAAAAGTGTATTATAATTAATATTAGCTGTAAATAATTGCGTCAGCTGAATTTGAAGTATATCCTACACATAGAGAACATACTTATAAACAGAGAAAGGCTGGAAAAGGTAGATAATTAACATAATATGTAGTGCTAACACATTTAATGGTGTTTCATGAAGCCCGATAACTTAATTATTCCTCATCTCTAATTTACTTCAAAAGATACTATTCCATCGAATTTTTAACGTTCTAAATTAAACCTCTACACATTAGTTTTTGGATAAAAAAGTTCATACTTATTCAATAATGTTACGGTTGATGATTCAATAATTGTATAGATGATGATTTATATAAAACAAAACAATTGTTTCCTAGACATGAGTCAAACGTTTGGCAATGGCTTGCTGTTTAAAGTTAAACAAACTCCTACCTGCCAATGAATATTTCATTTAAATTTCAATATGAATTTTAACTTTAATGTTAATATTAATTTTAATTTTACAAAAAGAATGAATGGGGAAACTTTGTATTCTACTGTATTACACATTTAAACATTCCTAGGGTCTATTTTGTACCTAAAACATGAATCGCAACTGTATACTAAATAGTAGTAATCTTACAATAACCATATTATATGATCTTTCAGTATCCGAACTACAAAACAACACTACAACAGGTACGTCTACAAACGACACAATTACTGTCCATGTTATAAAGACCTTATAACAGTATCCTCAAGTGTTCATTGCTAACGTGTTCATTTACAAGAGTGGTCTACAAATTTCAAAACTGAAACGAACAAAGCTAAGTTATAAGTGTTACTTTTATCAGAAAAAATCAGTATCAACAAATAATTATTAATAGTGTAAAATGTTAAGTAACGTGTGAAGTAGTTTAGAGGTTTTGTTTATCTCGCCATTAACTCAATTGAAGGTAACATTTACAAACAAACAAAAGCAGAATGACCTGTGATTGACATAAGTAAACTGGTTACTCGTCACTAAATAAATCCAGTACTACTATTACCAAAACGTAACATACTATCGAAAACTCTTCGAACAGTAGTTATCGTGCCAGCATCCATTATAGACAAAATGTAAGACAAATCATAATTCCGTACGTCACCCATCCAAGGGTTTATGCAAGGAGCAGGGAACATCAGGAAAGGTTAGAAACCAACACGAGTCCTCTCCTCCAACCACTTCTCCTACAACAACTGGCGAGTAGATTGAAAGGAAGTATCAGAGATTTTTCATCTACAGAGGCCTCATCAATAAAAAAGGAATTAATAATTACTAATTTGTAAACCATAAAAAAAACTTTAAAATGTACACTTCACATTATTTAAATAATAACGTTGAATGTGCTGGCTGCTGAAGGAGATGCGTAATTACTGTGAAATTTAAGGGCTCAGGGTAAGCAAAAAATAATTTTAGATCCATGTTTTTCGGTATCCAAGCCACTTATAGTATATAATTAGTAAAATAGTTTACCTTTTTCTTGTCCGTCTGGTGGCCTTTTCTCTATATTTCATTCAACGCGTTTCAGGACATATGCCCATCATCAGGATATCCCTTGTTGAAGTTCGTCGATTGTTAAAATATTAAAAACACTGTATATACAATTCTACACATAACAATAAATATAATATAAACATAAAAACACATAAAATACCCAGATTTGAGACACACGATATCGGTGGTGCGCACCACGACATGCTATAGACGACTGCAGTGTTCATGTTGCTATATGTCGTGCACTATGGACCTTGTTCTGTATTCTTATCGCTGTGTCGTACAATAGATTGGACTGGAAATTCAGCTGATCGTTAAGGATGACTTCTTCTGTTTTTTTATTTTTGTAGGCCTTATATATTTCGTATTCTTCGATAGCATTCATATAATTTCCTTTTCTGCATATATGGAGGGGTTGAAAGTTCGTTGTGAAATCAGTATAACTATGGTTGTTGTCCATCAGATGGCGCGCGTAATTTGACACTGTTTTACTAAATTCTTTTTTAGGTAAATGTTCTTTGAATCGTTTTTTAAAAGGTCTACCAGTTTGGCCAATGTAAAAGCTGTCGCAGTCATTGCATATTATCTTATAAACGCCCGTCCTGTCTTCAATTGATTTTGAGTGTTTAGGTAAGAGTATCTTATTAATGATATTATTAGTTCGGTAAGCCATTTTTACATTTATCCCACCGAATACTTTGTTTAAAATTTTGGGTAGGGTGTTACCATATTCTGATGCTATATACCTAATTTTATTTCTATTATTATCTTGTAATTCTATGTTGTTTTCCTTTTTTCTGTGTTTCTTGACTAAATTATCTACGATTGATCTTTTATAACCATTGGCCTTAGCTATGTAATTGATCGTGTTCAGTTCTTCGTGAAAATCTTTGTCTTCTAATGGTATGGAAAGTAACCTATGTATTAAACTATGATAAGCTGCCATTTTCTGAGAAAAGGGATGATGTGATTCAGCATTTATCGTGAGATCCGTGGTTGTCGGTTTTCGGTATATTTGATATTGGAATTTTTCATCTAGTCTTGTAATTGTCAGGTCGAGGAAGTTAAGTTTATTATTTATCTCCGTCTCAAGTGTGAACTGTATGTTTTTATTGACACTATTCATGTATAATTTCATATTTTCTATTTGTCGTATTGTGCCATTAAAAATTATAAACGTATCATCAACATAACGTGTATATGATATTATTTTCTTGGAAAGTTTATTCACGTTATTGAGCAAATATGTATTCTCATAGTGGTTTAAGTATATGTCAGCCAATAAACCAGATAAAGGTGACCCCATGGCTAGGCCCTTTTTTTGGATGTAATAATTATTATTAAATGTAAAATAATTTTGGTCAAGTACAACTTCCAGTAAATTAACTAAATCATTGATTTCTTCAGAATTACATATTTTGGCGTTAATAAGATTTTCTTTAAGGATAGTGAGAGTTTCTTGAACAGGGACATTCGTATACAAGTCAACAATATCAAAAGATACTATTTTATAATTAGGTCGTAATTTAATGCTTTTCAATTTGTCAACAAGGTCAATGTTATTTCTTATACTATGGTTATTACTTATCTTTATACTGTTTTTTATTTTCACTGCAAGTTTTTTGCTGACATTGTAACTCGGCGCAGTTGTGAAATTTATCAATGGACTAATCGGTATATTGGTCTTATGGATTTTTGGTAGGCCAACAAATTGTGGTGCTTCTGCGTTAATGGGTTTTAGTGCACGGCGTGTGGCGTTATCAAACAGCCGTGTACATAGGTTAATTTTATTATTCAAAACTTTGACGAACTCTGCAGTTGGGTCCGTTTGTATCATTACAATATTATTATTTGATATGAACTCATTAACCTTTGAAGTGTATTCGTCTCTGTCTATTACGACTACGGTATTCCCCTTATCAGCCTTTGTAATCAGTGCATTGTTATCTACCAATTTAGTTTTTATATGTTTCAAGGTTTTATTTTCTTTCAAGTATCTTTGATTAACTTTACAGCGATTTTCATTATTTGTTATAGTTTTTAGGCATTTATTCAAGCTATTATTAATTACGGCACGGGTTTCATTTTGTAAAGCCTGGTTTGGTATTGTTTTTATGGCGGCCTCTGCACTAATAATTTCTCGAATCATGTGGTCTTTACCGATATAAGGAATATTATAATTTAGCCCCTTGTTAAGAATATCTCTTTCATCAGATGTAAATTGTATACTCGTCAAATTTGAGACACGCGTGTAGAACTTGTGTTTACATTCAAAGTCCTCCTCTCTTATCTGCTTATGTTTGAGAGCTTGAAGTTTAATCTTTTGTTTTTGGTAAACACGTTGCAGTACGTCATGAACGTATTTGTTGATAACCTGGATTGTGTTATCTAGTAGGGCCACATGAATGCTATCAAGTAGTTTTAAATGAGTCATATATAAATCTCTGTTTAATTTTGCTTTCTTTTTATACAAATATTTAAGTTCCTCTCTCATCCACATTATTTCAGCATGTCTTTTGATTTTCATTGCAGTCTCTGATTTTCTGTTTATTTTGATGAAGGCTTATCTAGGTATTATATTATTTGTAATACACTCTTGATCGAACTTTATGTGTAAACTTGTTTTAAGTAGTTTTATTTTAATATTTTGAAATTTAAATACCGTATGCGCTTGACAAGCTTCTAGTTTTAGATCCATGTTTTTCGGTATCCTAGCCACTTATAGTATATAATTAGTAAAATAGTTTACCTTTTTCTTGTCCGTCTGGTGGCCTTTTCTCTATATTTCATTCAACGCGTTTCAGGACATATGCCCAGATTTGAGACACACGATATCGGTGGTGCGCACCACGACATGCTATAGTCGACTGCAGTGTTCATGTTGCTATATGTCGTGCACTATGGACCTTGTTCTGTATTCTTATCGCTGTGTCGTATAATAGATTGGACTGGAAATTCAGCTGATCGTTATGTGGCCCTACTAGATAACACAATCCAGGTTATCAACAAATACGTTCATGACGTACTGCAACGTGTTTACCAAAAACAAAAGATTAAACTTCAAGCTCTTAAACATAAGCAGATAAGAGAGGAGGACTTCGAATGTAAACACAAGTTCTAAACGCGTGTCTCAAATTTAACGAGTATACAATTTACATCTGATGAAAGAAAGAGATATTCTTAACAAGGGGCTAAATTATAATATTCCTTATATCGGTAAAGACCACATGATTCGAGAAATTATTAGTGCAGAGGCCGCCATAAAAACAATACCAAACCAGGCTTTACAAAATGAAACCCGTGCCGTAATTAATAATAGCTTGAATAAATGCCTAAAAACTATAACAAATAATGAAAATCGCTGTAAAGTTAATCAAAGATACTTGAAAGAAAATAAAACCTTGAAACATATAAAAACTAAATTGGTAGATAACAATGCACTGATTACAAAGGCTGATAAGGGGAATACCGTAGTCGTAATAGACAGAGACGAATACACTTCAAAGGTTAATGAGTTCATATCAAATAATAATATTGTAATGATACAAACGGACCCAACTGCAGAGTTCGTCAAAGTTTTGAATAATAAAATTAACCTATGTACACGGCTGTTTGATAACGCCACACGCCGTGCACTAAAACCCATTAACGCAGAAGCACCACAATTTGTTGGCCTACCAAAAATCCATAAGACCAATATACCGATTAGTCCATTGATAAATTTCACAACTGCGCCGAGTTACAATGTCAGCAAAAAACTTGCAGTGAAAATAAAAAACAGTATAAAGATAAGTAATAACCATAGTATAAGAAATAACATTGACCTTGTTGACAAATTGAAAAGCATTAAATTACGACCTAATTATAAAATAGCATCTTTTGATATTGTTGACTTGTATACGAATGTCCCTGTTCAAGAAACTCTCACTATCCTTAAAGAAAATCTTATTAACGCCAAAATATGTAATTCTGAAGAAATCAATGATTTAGTTAATTTACTGGAAGTTGTACTTGACCAAAATTATTTTACATTTAATAATAATTATTACATCCAAAAAAAGGGCCTAGCCATGGGGTCACCTTTATCTGGTTTATTGGCTGACATATACTTAAACCACTATGAGAATACATATTTGCTCAATAACGTGAATAAACTTTCCAAGAAAATAATATCATATACACGTTATGTTGATGATACGTTTATAATTTTTAATGGCACAATACGACAAATAGAAAATATGAAATTATACATGAATAGTGTCAATAAAAACATACAGTTCACACTTGAGACGGAGATAAATAATAAACTTAACTTCCTCGACCTGACAATTACAAGACTAGATGAAAAATTCCAATATCAAATATACCGAAAACCGACAACCACGGATCTCACGATAAATGCTGAATCACATCATCCCTTTTCTCAGAAAATGGCAGCTTATCATAGTTTAATACATAGGTTACTTTCCATACCATTAGAAGACAAAGATTTTCACGAAGAACTGAACACGATCAATTACATAGCTAAGGCCAATGGTTATAAAAGATCAATCGTAGATAATTTAGTCAAGAAACACAGAAAAAAGAAAAACAACATAGAATTACAAGATAATAATAGAAATAAAATTAGGTATATAGCATCAGAATATGGTAACACCCTACCCAAAATTTTAAACAAAGTATTCGGTGGGATAAATGTAAAAATGGCTTACCGAACTAATAATATCATTAATAAGATACTCTTACCTAAACATTCAAAATCAATTGAAGACAGGACGGGCGTTTATAAGATAATATGCAATGACTGCGACAGCTTTTACATTGGCCAAACTGGTAGACCTTTTAAAAAACGATTCAAAGAACATTTACCTAAAAAAGAATTTAGTAAAACAGTGTCAAATTACGCGCGCCATCTGATGGACAACATCCATAGTTATACTGATTTCACAACGAACTTTCAACCCCTCCATATATGCAGAAAAGGAAATTATATGAATGCTATCGAAGAATACAAAATATATAAGGCCTACAAAAATAGAAAAACAGAAGAAGTCATCCTTAACGATCAGCTGAATTTCCAGTCCAATCTATTATACGACACAGCGATAAGAATACAGAACAAGGTCCATAGTGCACGACATATAGCAACATGAACACTGCAGTCGACTATAGCATGTCGTGGTGCGCACCACCGATATCGTGTGTCTCAAATCCGGGTATTTTATGTGTTTTTATGTTTATATTATATTTATTGTTATGTGTAGAATTGTATATACAGTGTTTTTAATATTTTAACAATCGACGAACTTCAACAAGGGATATCCTGATGATGGGGCATATGTCCTGAAACGCGTTGAATGAAATATTGAGAAAAGGCCACCAGACGGACAAGAAAAAGGTAAACTATTTTACTAATTATATACAAAAAATAATATTTTTTTTTTTTTAATTTGTTCGCTATTTTGTATTTATGGTTCTTCCTGACAATTTTTATATATAATACATCAGTAGTTTTAACAAACAAAGTCGTTTTAATATCAATTTTTAATAGTTATGCACAGTGACCGGAGGCTTTCTGTTCGTACGCTTGAGAGGACGCAGTAAACTTTGTTATAGTGCTGATTATGTTCAACTTACATACAATATTTTGATACTTACAAAAACTCATTTCCTGTGCCAGTTATGGAGGCCATAAAGCCTGTTTTTCAGGATTTAGCTAATACAGAACTGTTGAAAAAGTGCTTACACGGACGTACACAAAATCCGAATGAAAGTGTAAATAATGTTATTTGGAATCGTCTTCCCAAAACTGTTTTTGTGGAAAACAAAACACTTCATACACATGAAACTATTGCTTTGTTCAATGATGGCTACATAGTGAAGTGTAAAACAAAAATGATGAAAATGTAAAAAAATGAAAACACTTTTGACTGTAAAAAATCATACAGTCTAATACTTTGAATGTATCAAAATATTGAAAGTATTCTCTGGTACTTTGAATCTACACAGAAATGAATGTTCTCTCTTCAGATGAATAGACATAAAAGGAAAACTGGAAAACATTGATAAATAAGTACCATGTAAAAATTATGGTGGAGAAAGTATGTTGCTTTAATATAAATTCGATACGTTACAAAAACAACATACGTATTAATTCCGCTACAAATTCCAAGGGCACAAAATCAGCTGTAGCTATTGTTTTGTCACGTGTAAGGCCTGGTGCCAACCGAGCGCCGTCGGTGTGTACACGTAATATCTGTACACAGTCGGCGGGATTTATCACCGCTCTCTCGTGTGTGTACATCATACTCCTCCTCTAGTGATTCAGCAGCCCGTGGGCTTACGCTTCCATAAATCAACATGTCAATACCAGTGATATAATGGCAGTGACAAACACCGACCTGACAAACACTATTTTAGCATGTACGGTAGGTGAGCAACACAACAATTGTTTAAGTTCTATCACAACCAACACTATAAAACCGATGCGCCAACGTTATGTATCATTGTGTAATTCAACAACAATGTACAATATTTACGAGTAAAATTAAAAGTAGTCTACGAATTTAAATTGCTTTCATTACTTGGGTTTATTCTCAAAATGAGTGAAAAACATTTCCATCGAGTAAGTTTATTTTCACTTAAAATCGTATTTCCAGATGCTAGAGTGTATACTAATTAATATTTATGGCAATGGTATTAATTATTATGACTTCTACTGTCTACAAATGTTTATTAGACCTCTACTCTGTGCTTACTAATCGAAGATGAGTGTTAAACAGTGTAGGAAATAATAAACATGTTATTTCTTGAAATGCTTTTCGTGACTACAGGAGCAATTAGATTTAGAATTTGCAATTGGAAAGATGCACCGCAGCTTTAAGCAGAATGCTTTCCGAAACAAAATTTACGGAGTGAGAAAATGCTTGTTAGGGTGCGTATTCGGCTAAAAGAGACTGGGTCTTTATTTAGTTCCCTAAACCACTAATTAAGGTACAGTAGACCTTTGATATAAATTGTAATTTGGAAAAATCCTAAAAAAATTGTTATAGAATTTTACAAACACAACAATTAAAACGTACCGGATCTACAAAGAGCAAAAGCCCTTGAATATGTTGAGTGTGAACGGGGAGGTAGGCGTTTTGTTAACTTTCTACGCAAAATTGCAATTGAACCGAACGTATTTGGTCTCCCATGTTCACTGAAGAAGCAAATTTTACAATAAATGGAATCACATCTACTGATGTCTATAATAATTGGGTAGAAGAAAACTCTCACAACACATTCCAATCTGGATTCCAGCAGTTCTTTTCAGTTAATGTATGGGTAGTATCATTGGCGAATTCTTGATTGGTTACTTTTTGCCGCCAAGACTAAATGTCCAGAATTATCTTGAATTTCTTTAAAAACATTTTATTGAACTACGTTCCACTAGCCACAAAAAAAATAATGGTTTTTATGTATTGTAACTTGACTCACATTTTACATTGCTTTTTGATAAACGTGACAGGTAACTGGCTGTAGCCTCCTAGATTACCTGACCCAAATAGATTAGACTTTATCTGTGGGGGCACATTAATCTTACAGTGAACTTAACTATAGTTTAAAATACTGAGGATTATTAAAGATTGCCAGAAAATCTGAAATAGACCTACGCTAGGAGTTTTTGAGCTAGTTAGATGTAGATTACGGATATGTACTGAAAACAATGGAAGACATTGAACATTTATTATGAATGCTCATATGGTGAAACACTAATTTTTATTTCAGTGTTGATAATTAGAATTGGGCCCTATTCGCGCTAAGCAAGTTCTATTTGTTGTAATATAGTAGACTCTTTTGTGCATTATAACTTGGTTCCTCGTTACTACATGTGAACAAAGAAGTTGGCATTGTGTTCACAATAAATTGTTCAATAATTGACTTCATGTATCATAACTTGATATAAAATATAAATTTACAGAGCTATTAGTGGTAAAAAATTAATGTGGCTGCCATTGAGATCACATTGATTAAAATCACAAAGTAACCATTACTTTAATTTATTAAAAATTGTAATACAAACATTGTATAACTTTATCTAAATGTTATTAAGATATCTCAAACCCTTCTTCAGACACAAATTATTTTGCTGAATAAACATAAAATGGTGACTACATAGAAAACGATACGCTTCCGGATGTATGTTTAAAGAAACTGTGTTTTTTATATAGATTCATAGATTCTAAATGTGTTTAATGAGGACACCTTTTAACGTTACATTATGTATATTTAATTTTACAAGTTGAAGATAAAACTTACCAATTACATTTTTGAATGTCAATAATGGATATTCATATATTTTCTTCCACATAACGTCTTTGTTTCTTTATTACTACATATAAGATGGATTCTAATATCGTGCGCCTTTCATTATTGACAGTACTTTGTAATTTATGTAATATTGTACTGACACTGTTTGTAATATTAAGAAACGAATATTATTCATTGCGAGTGTATTGCTATAGAGGTATAGTATATATAACAGTTGTTCGTAACAGAAAAATCATTGCTTTTTAAATCTGTATTACTTATGTAATATTTTATACCATTCCAATATATTATATGACTGGGATAACTCTAAGTAACCGATGCCGCACTACAGTGCGTAGGTACATGTTAAAAACTGTCTGATTCAAAACCATATATTAAACAACATTGCCTTGCAGTCCAACACAAGTACAATATTAATAACAGTCCTTATACTAAAAGTATTCTGAACCATATTAGATTATTCGTCGAATAATTCTGTGATATTAATCGAATAAGTTATATCTTTGGCTGCATAACGACACTGTTTTCCGACGGACTAATGGCACGTCATCATAACCCTTTCTATGTACACGAAAAGCTACATGATGGTCAAGTATTTTCACTCCAGCTCGATGAGTGAACTAACTTAAGTGAGAAATGTCAATTACTGAGTTACATCAAAGTTGTTGATCAGGATTCAATTAATGAACAATTAAAACACATGTAATAAATACCTTTATTCAACGTCACCGGATCAGATATGTATAACTCCTTACCCAACACATTGGAATAAAATGGGGTGTCTTGGAGAAATTGCTTTTTTGTTTACAGATCCATACACTTTAACGGCTGGAAGATTAAAGCAATTTTTTTCAAAATTGAATCAACATTTACCGAGTGTGGATTGAACACATTGCTTTACACATCGTGACGCTCTGAAGACAAAGACTGTTCCAACAGAACTTAAAAATCGTTTTATAATCAGTTGTTAGATGATATATTTCGTTAAGTCAAGGCCTCTTAAGGCAAGATTCCTAAAAAAAAACTGCAATGAAGTAAGAACTTGTTCACTTTTCTTCTTCATACTGAGGTCTGGTGTTCTCAAAAGATGAAAATCTGGAGATTTAATGGGCTGAGAAAATAGTTATTAAATATGATTAGCGTTGAAAATGAAATCAAGAAAATTTGCTGACATAAAGCGATATACTCAATGGGGTCTTAGGAAGACATAGAATATGGAATTTACAAGTAGGAACAAATAATATTCAGATATTTCTTCTGACTTTCAAAGTAAATGCGCATTAGGACATAACATCTGAATTGATTGTAAATCACCTTCTGGCCTTCGAGAATAACATGGAATAACATTTTTCCTCGCCGCTGTCGCTAAGTATGACTGATTGTGTAAAGCTTACGTTGTGACCTCATAATCCACCACCAACGACCCTCTTGAGAAAGAAGAGCAACTCGTAGTCAAACCGAACACTTTAAATGAAATGTGGTGAACTACCACTCTCAAATTTTACATGTTTCAAAGAAATAGCATCAGTAATAGCCGTGGAAGCAGTAAATATCCTGTTACGTTTTCTACCTCCTACTTGTCCTACTTGTCTTTCGGCACTTACAAACGTACAAAACAAGAAACACGGGAGATTTCCCTTATTTGAACATAAAGCGCGTGTGCATTTGTCTCCAATTCCACTAGGAATTCTACTTTTGTGTAAGAAACGACAAGCTTAAGTTTCTCGTTAATAATTTTTACTGTACGCTACAGCGTAACCCAATTTAGCGCCTGTAAAATAAATAGGCTACGTTTAAGCTTTTGAATATTTTTCTCTTATTCCTTTTTAAATAAATAATACAAGTAAAATTGTTTTAATTATATTTTGCAGCAATACGCAATAATATAATGTCTCCGAAATTCCGCGCCACAGCTAGTGAATCTCGCGGCACCCGTTGAGAAACACTTCATTAACCAATAGTGTAAACACTTCAATAAGTGAACAAAATTGGCGATAGAAGTTTTGTCTTTTTCCACACACGCTGCGTATCTCCGGATTAAGATCAGTGACAACAAGAGTAGTAGGCCTATAGACATTGATTTAATCAAGATAAATTATTTCTTGTACTTACAGGTACGCACGGCCGCATCTGTGAAATAACCATGTCACAAAAAGCAAGTATAATAAAAAAAGCCATAAGAAGCATTCAATTTTAAACTTACAGTTCAACCGTCGAGATAATACCAATCATAAATCATTATTAATAGAAAATTTTATAATTTATCTTAAACTAATGACTTACAAAAACATTTATATTTATTAAGAGTTTCTTGTCTATAATAATAATCATCATCATCGTAATCATATTAATTATTGATTTAATGAAAACAGAAATAATTAAGTCTTTTTGTAACCGTCCTAAGGAACAAAAGATAAACAGACATATTTCTATCTAAACAACATGAGAATTATCTTGAATCTGTGATAATTTCTTTTTCTATTGTAAAAGTACTAGAAGTGCAATTTGTGTTATATTTTAATAGTCCCGTGTATATTTTTCTGATTTTATGTTAGCATATGTTGGATTAAGAGGTAAGATAGCTAAGTAAGTAAACTGGACGGCAATGATGCAGAATCATGCTTCAGTCACTTCTTAGACTCAACCGGCTCAGTACACAAGCTATGTCCTGAATACTACTGACTTCCACGGAGTGCGTCGACACGGAGCTAAAAAACTTAGATTTTATGATGCGTTAGGTTTATTAGGTTACAAAATCCTATTATGTTCGTCACGTAAGATGTGTTTGATTTGCGTTGTAGACATACTCTTACCTGTTTTGAACGTTAATCAGCCACAGCTACCCCTCAAGGAGGAGAGTTTTTGCTCGTAGAATTCTAAGCGTATTGACAAGTTGCGTATTAAGCTCATTCTAAAATGGGTCCAAGTTGTTTAGATTTTTCAAGTAATCTGGAAGTAATTTTAGTTTTAAAACGGTCAAATAATTGTACACAATTCGGAACGAATACACACTACACACACAAATCCACAAACAAACACACTTAACCAGACCAAATTTCTCACTTGCACACTTGCATCGTCATCAGCATTGTTGTCAACATCATCCTCATTATAAAAATTGTTATTTTAAATAACTGACTACGTATATAATTTACTTGTGTAATTACGTGAATAATATCCAATTTTATTAACAGTTAGGAAATTATAATTGAATTACATAACAAATTATATTATAAATATAAAGGGTGTCCCATAAAGTACGCAAGATTTAATAATCTTGTAAAAACTTTTATTTATTGAAAAATATCAGATGTTTTAATGTTAATACAAAGTACACTTACTGCGGTTAAATGTGGAACACAATATCAGACAAATGTCCCCCGCGACTCTGCTGGGACACTGTTGTCCGTCGATCGAAATTTTCGATGACCTTCTTGCACAATTCCGGCTCAATCTCACCAATAACTCGTTGAATCTGTTCCTTGAGTTAAAAAATTGTTCGTGGATTGCGGACATAAGCGCGTGATTTCACATATCCCCAAAGGAAGGAGTCGCATGGTGTTAAATCACAAGACCTCGGTGGCCAGTTCTGATCGCCGTTGCGTGAAATAAGACGTGCAGGGAACTTTTCAGATAACAAAGCAATTGTTTCGCGGGCAGCATGACTGGTTGCGCCGTCC
Source organism: Magicicada septendecula (assembly GCA_034769895.1). NCBI lineage: Eukaryota > Metazoa > Arthropoda > Insecta > Hemiptera > Cicadidae > Magicicada > Magicicada septendecula. The sequence continues at coordinate 230,271,568 of CM068367.1, forward strand.
TGCTGAAACCACATATCTTCGAATTCCATACCTTCCAGTTGAGGCCACAAAACTCCATTATCATGTTCCGGTAACGTTCGACAGTCACTGTTACTGCATCTCCAGCCTCATTCTCAAAGAAATACGGCCCAATCACGCCACCAGCCCAAAACCCGCACCAAACAGTTGCTCTTTGTGTATGCAAAGGCTTTTCGTGAATGATACCAGGGTTCTCTGTACCCCAAAGCCGACTATTTTGTTTATTTACGTACCCGTTGAGGTGGAAGTGTGCCTCATCGCTAAAGATGATTTTGTGGGAAAAATCACCGTCCGTTTCACGTTTACCCAATATCCAACTGACGAATTCTCGGCGCTTCAAATGGTCACACGGTTTGAGTTCTTGTGTTAGTTGGATTTTGTAGGCATTCAGATGAAGATCGTTTTTTAGAATTCGCTTCATTGTGCTTCTTGGAATGGCCAGTTGTTGTGATCGACGGCGAATCGATTTCCCTGGACTCACATCGACACTATCTCTCACTACCGCGACGTTTTCAATAGGACGGGTAGCGCGAGGACGTCCAGACGATTTAACGTCTAATAACGAAGGTGTTTCTTCGAATTTATTAATCAATCTCTGCACAGTTGACAGATTAGGTGCTTTTCGTTGTCCAAAAATTCCACGCAATTTACGAACGGTTTCCGCATAACATTCACCGTTCATATAATGTGTTTTCACAATAACAACGCGCTGTTCTATCGTGTAACGCTCCATGACGACTAATGGCGAGTAAACGGCAACAACAATACAACAGTTGCAGTGCTACCAACCTAACAAGACGACAGTGGCGCATAATTCAAATATTGCGTACATTATGGGACACTCTTTATAACAAGACCAGCCATTAAAACAATTATTTACCAATTAATCTGGAGTTTTGTAAAGACTGTTTCCTGTAAATAAGAAAAAAAAAGTTTCCTTTTTTGCTAAATGTGTTTCAAGTAAACGTTACAAGTTAGTAGAAAGATAAGGTTCAACAAAACTTACAAAACATTAAGCCAACTTGCAAAATAACATTTCCCATTTTTTTCTGAGTCTTTGATTAAACACTGTGATTAGCTATTTCAATATTAATTTCATTAACTGAAAGGTTGCAATTTTAAAAAGGTAATTTCTGTATCAGGTGTAGGACTAGATTTTCATCTATTTTAATGCCAATTATTGGTATGAAAATTTTTTATAATTAGAATTGGAAATAGAAGGTAGAATAAGTGAGGACCAGAGTGGGTTTAGAGCAGGAAGATCATGTGTGGATAATGTATTCATTATTCAACAACTTACAGGAAAAAGGAATAGTCGAAACGCAGAAACACACATAGCATTTGTTGATTTGGAGAAAGCTTATGACTCCGTCCCACGAGTCAAGTTGTGGCAGACGCTAAGTGCCATGGAAGTTACATCCCCTATTGAAAATCTAATCAAGGGGCTTTATAAAGATAACAAGGCTTCTGTGCGAGTAGGTAATAAACTATCAGAGGTGACCTATCCCACCAAGGGCTTAAGACAGGGCTGTAGTTTGTCGCCATTATTATTCAATATATACTTAGAAGTCGCGCTTCAACGATGGAGAAGAAGCTGGTATCACTATCGGAGAAGACTGTTTGTTTAATATCCAGTTTGCTGATGACCAAGCAGCAATAGCACAAGATTCTTATGACCTGGAATTTATGCTCACCCGACTATACAAGGCATTTGGAACGTAGGGATTGAACGTTTATGTAAATAAGGCAGAATATCTAGTCGTCAATTCCGATGCCAGATTTGCAGTATTGATTACAGACAGTACGTCAATTGAACAGGTCGATGAATTTAAATACCTAGGGTCGCTAATAACACGGGAAGGCCTAGGAAAATCCGAAATCAAAAAACGAATAGAACAGAGCAGGAAAGTTTGGTGGGACAAATATATTTTGAGAGCCACAAAGATTCATATAGGAAAAGCTTCTGTTGAATCAGTTCTGACGTACGGCTGTGAGGTATGGACGTTGAGCACGAAAATTGTACGACAATTGTATGCCGTGGAAATGGATTATCTCCGTAGAAGTGCCAGAGTCTCAAGATGGGAGAGAATAACCAGCGAGGAGATCAGAAGAAGGATGGAACGAAGAGGCCTAAAGTGGTTCGGTCACTTACTCCGAATGGATGAACAGAGATGGCCGAGGAAAATATTTCTGTGGAGGCCCCGAGATAGAGGAAAAAGGGACAGACCTAGACTGTCCTGGCATGAAAACCTGAGGAAGGCCATGGAACATCATAACTTGGCAAAAGGAGATGCACAGGACAGGCGGTTAGGTGTGGGTTTGCGGCAATAGCCGATGAAAATCCCTTTGAGAGAGAGAAAAAACTTTTTATGCTTTATAATTTACTTCGAATTAATTTAACTTACCATTGAACTTAACTAACTTTTGATACGCACACGATTATTCAAGACTTTTTTATATTAAATTTGACGTACATATTCACACAAATGTTTGCATATACTTGTATAGAGTACACCGGAACACCAGTTACTTTTAAAAAAGTCATTAGAAACAGAACATTATACATTGTACTTTTTATATGACTGCAACTATAGTTTTGTTGTTGAATATGAAATTATTGTAAAATTTACTGTTGTTTGTTGTTTGTTAATATAAAATTTAAAATTATTGGCTAAAAGCTATTATTAAGTAAGCTACCGTTTTAAAGCAAACACTACTGTGCCTCTATTGTGTCAATAAACTTGTAGCTACTATCAAAACATCTGTACACTCTATATTAACAAAACATTACAAATTCTCTCTGTTGACTGGAGCATGTATTGAACGCTATTGTAAGCGACAACACGTAAAGGACTATGTTACATCGCAATACACCGATTCATTTCACGTGAACTGCAAGATCGTTCTCCTGATTCCAAATATCCACATATCAGTTCTTGAACACGGTAAGGGAAGATCGTTACGATGAATATTGTACGCGTGCACGAAGCCATACACTCCTACTTTGTATTAAAAAGCATATTCATTGGAAAATATTCCAACATTGTTGCTGATGAAATTACGTTATCAGTTAAATACGTTTTACATTTTTCTTGTTCATGGATATTGATCAAACGTAACATTATGTCAAATTTCGTATTAAATTTTAAAAATACAAATTTAGTCATTTAAAGAATTTTATCAAAACTATAGCATTAACAATAGAAAATTAATTTATGGTTAAATTTACTCTATGGCGATTTGAGGGAGACTGTACATAAAAATATTGTTACGACATTACAGAACAATCTACGTGTTTCTCGAATCTTCCAGAAGAATCCGACTATAATGTTGTGTGCGTACGTGATTTCAGCATGCATTCGTGAGACTTTCTAGACGCCGCCACCCGCGTGGACTGTGTCGAGGCCGCAATCAATTACGTCGTTGTGTAGAGCTAATGCGTAGTATGTGGAATTTTCTGGATTTTCGGCGGGGTATAAACACAAGTACTCAGCGACGCTCAGTCAGTCTGAGTTGCGATTTATTGAAATGCGGTTCGTAGTATTATAGTTCAGAGTTATTGTCGTTCGATTACTCTGTGCGTATAAGTGACGATTTACACAGTGCGGTTTGAAGTAGCCTATTGTGGCGAAGTATTCTGTGTTTTATAATTGTGCGATACTCTATTAGTGGACATTTTTATAGCGTGTGAACAATTTCTACTTGATTTCTTGTAAGAGACTGTCTTGTCAATTACAAACTGTTTAATTGTGATAATTAAAGTTGGTGATCAGTGACGTAATTAGTGTCTTGTATTTTGTTATCCACTGTACCATAACAACATTTTGTAGACCGTCATAACAACATATTGAACGGAAAACAAAAGAAAGCGATATAAAATTTTACAAAACCGTAGTTTTTCCAGCACGATATACTTCAAACAAAAATATTAACATCAATATTGCAAAGAAAAGATGACCAAACCTTAAGTTTGTTATGGAAGTAATATTACGTAGATATTACAACTTAACTGCAAGCAATTACAGAGAAGAATCAAGAATATAACGGTTAAAATCTGTGGGCATGAAATAGAATCTATGCACAAACATTAAGAGCTGTAAAACTGTGCTGTAAAATAGTAGTATGTAAGGGTTACTTAAAATAATCCAGTAGCATAAGCTGGAGAAGACTGAAGTTCTGAATCAAAGTAATTTCCGTGTTACTGTTAATACTTCCTACAATTAGATGAACATGAAACAAGTTCTGTTGATCATACTTACACGCCTACGACTCAATGCGCTGCTAAAAATTCATGTATGTATTCAATTTAATTTACCTCCATCATCACAAACAGTATGCGGCCAATTTGTAAACGTGTAATTAGGTTGCAGGACCTAATTAGTGTTTACCACTGGGTGGTTTCAATCAATAAACGTGTGAATTATTTAGCCTCAGCCCAGTGTTGTCCTATAATACACCACTATTACACATTAGTAAACTGTTTTCATATCAGAACAATCATAGCCAAAGTAGTTTGAAACTAGGCTCTTTGCGTTTAATCTGTCTCAATATATTTTCACTGTATAGAAAATATTTATTTAATTTTACTTATACCTTTTCACTTATTTGGTGCATTATCTTTCACCTTTTAATAAAATACTTCTAAATACGTATATGATACGCCGCCGGAATGATAAATACTTTGATTTGGATAAATATTTCAGTATCACATATGAGGCATTATATTTTGCATACACATTATACAAACATTTCAAAACAAAAAATGCAAAAGAAAAGGAGACGCTGGAACCTATATCCGTGATATGCATTTAGATATGCATTTAACAGTAATTTTTGTTTCATAGTGGCGGTAAACTGCTCAAATTTTGTTTCCAAGTGTTCTCAGAATTATTAAAATCAAGCCAAGTTGCGTCATTAGCTCATAACGTAAGCAATCTTTTGACATTTTCTTTGATAAATTTGATCTTTATGTAACATACGTTAGATCGTTTGAGATTTTCGTAAGTTTAACTTAATTACTATATGTCGGATCATTGTCGATGACAAGGCTACAAACTTTACAGGACAAAACTATTGTTCCATAATTATTCTCCTTTTTACATTTATAGCAGTACATTAGCAGAACACTGCTATTTTTACTGTTTTATAAATAGACACAACATTGCACTTGAGTTGTGGTTGTATACAATTGGTTCTGTATTTACAGACTCATTACAAGTAGTTACTGCATGCTGTTATTTCTATTGTCACCGATGGCTCATGACAAATTTTTGTAAACAGTCATCATGACACATGGGCTGACATTTGAATCAAAAGGTTGATGAGGATAGTAATCGCCCACAGAATGAATCGTGTGCTACTATAATACACTTTATAGTGCTGTGATGTTACATGTTGGTGATGAGCGGAAATATGCTTTCTCCATTTGAGTGGCTATCTGTGGTAGAATGCACACGACTGTCAGAAAAACTATGTAATTGTAGTACATTTTGAGACATGGCTTCTTTAATCAACCTTATCTCTTTATGACATTTCAGATCAAATGAAGTTTATCTGCTACAATCACTGAATAAATGAAGTTTATCTGTATTTCAATTACTTGGATTTATTTACTCAAATCTTGTCATAACGATTCCTATAGCCTTTCCTGTGAGTTCTTCAGTCCTTAAAACATATCCAAACAAATTCAAAATTGATACATTATTCAATAAAAAGAAAATGTATAACGCATTATCTAATAGGCTATAGAACACTTGCAGAATAATTATCATTATTAAAATTTCCTTTGCGCTGAGACTGCAGCCAATATTGCTTGGTACATATTGTTAATTCATAAATATTGTGTGTTACAGCAGTAATATAACATAGTCATTTAATATAATATAATATAATATATAAACACCCGTTAAAGAATTTTTTAGGAACAACTCTATTAACGTATATGTTATACCTCTATGCAATACACCACCTACTTTTCAGTAACTTTTGTTTGTTAATATATAAAAATTATATTAGAAAGCAAAGTCAGTAACGAAAAATCTAATTAAGAGGGTAAATACGCACTTTGTGACGTCCACTTTATTCGTAGTATTAAAGAACTTATATGTTATTTGCAGTACATATACATCGTTATTTGTAAAGTGTTTCTTGCAATAGGTAAGTTTTATTTTTAAACTTTAAACTTCAAAGAATTTAGAACTATATAAATATGTCACTATACCAGTATTTTTATAAAATATCAACTTACATTTGTTTAGTTATTAACATTAAACAGAGATTAGCATATACCACATTAACATGCCACATAAACAAAACTTGTCAAATAACATTAAAAAAATGTAGTCACTTTCTCCTGCATCATAAGGTAAAATCTGTTATCTTACGTCTTATACACGGTTTACGTTTTTGGAGTGCAGTGTGTCAAGAAAATTATGACTTGTTGCCATCTTGAAATGTGGAATAATTATTTTATTTATACTTAAGCCCAGAGATTTTGACCTCTCTACTGCCAGCTATACATTAGACGATGGAAGGAAACGTAAAATGGTAACATTTTAAAAAATACTAATACAAATTTGATCATATTCTATACTTGACACTTAAGAAATTTTATAGGGTGAAGTTTACACCTTTCTTCTTATACGATATTCATTTTATCATTTCATAGTTTTCTGTAGACGTTACTTGTGCTTCATAAATTTTTCTGTTTTCTAATTCATTGAATCTTTTATGTATCTATATATATAGTAACATTACATTTGGCATAGCATGATATCGTACCAGATTTAATGAAGACCATGGATAAGAAACTAAACAAGAAGAAAAATATCTTTCAAAGTGATAGTGAAGATGAACGAACAACTACTTTAGACTGACTTGTACTACAACTGACCGTACCCAAATTAATGTTTAGGCAAAGTGATGCAAAAATACCCCGATTATGACATGAACTTCAAATAATGACAAGAATTAATACTTATAAAGACAGACAGCTTATGTACCAATACTATAAGTAAACAAATGGTTTTATTAGATGTAGCCAAATATAAAAATAATCAAAATACAAATTGAGGGATAATAGGCCCAAACATACAATACAATGTAAAATGATATATTAGTAGATTATTAATTTGAATGCTATAATGAAATAATATAACAAAACAATTATTATAGATACATGAAACATGCAACTAATTGTAATTAATAGTGGACATAATGTTGTCAAGAGAATAATGAATAATAACCTATTCACATTATTATTATATGAACAAGGTGAAATTGACTTCAAATAATTAATTAAACAACATAGCAAAATGGATTGAGGAGAGATATTATTATGTGTTAAACAGTTGTTAGGGTTTAACGAAGGTTAGCTTATTTGTTCAATGTTCATTAGAGTCATAGCCGTGTGGGCATGACATTAAGTTGATATGGTTGTATATTGTTTTGTTGTTGTTAACGTAATGATGTTATTAGAATGCAATGAAGATGTTAAAACCATGTGATTAACCAGAAGGTCTTAAAACAATGGGCCAAATGGAATTTGTAAAATTAGAACATGGTACCAAACACACTAAGAAATAGGCCAATATTGATATAGTATGGTGGACCAACTATAAAATAATTATGGAAAAAAAAGAAAAGAATTAATGTTATTAGATGATAAACAGTTTTTGTGTTTTTTTTTGGAATTTTGTTTATCTGTTTAATGTTTATCAGAATCTCAGCCATGAGGGCATAATATTTAAGTCAATCTGTTTGTAATTATGTTAAAGTATTCACATTATGAGAGGAGGATTATTTTTAAATCTCATGTGTTAACATCCAATATAATGATTATAATTAAATATAAGTGTTCAAGCCAACAGGCTAAATAATAAAACAATATGTAACATGGTGTTAAAGGAATCACCATGACATAGGCCAAAGTTAAAATAAATAAACTATTATCAGAATAGCCAGTAAAGTAACAAACCATTATAAATTAATAAGAAATAGTAAAACTAACAAAACAGGCAGTAGTTCTATAAGGGTAATCACATTTTTTGAACAAATAAATGAATTAGCAAATGTTTTTGTGGATGGCAACCTGTACGAAGCCATGTAAAACCAACTTTTGTAAATTTTAGGAAATACTGTTAGAATTTTGTAAAACAAATGTTGAAGGATGAATAGATTTATAGTTAATGGTATACACAACAAATCTAGAATCAAAATAATCCGTTTTAAGTTATTTAAGAAAAATTCAAATAGCAAAAATGTAACATCAGTATTTTTTAAGTAAAAGTAGGCATGTTTAGTGTCTATATGTCACAAATGTAAAGACCAAAATAATGATGCTAGCAGTTTTAAATTCCCAATCAGTACAGAAAAGTTATACTAATTTAAAAGTTTTGACCAAATTCAGATATTGAAATAATGAATTTGTATGACAATGTATATCTGAATCAACCCACCAGATTTCAAGTTTTACCTTAGCAACCAAAAATTTCAGATAAATAAAAGAGGACTTCTTTAACAACGGTCGTTGAATACAGGCGCGTTAATAAAACGTCTCATATAATTATATTTTAAACAGTGAAAACACGTACCAGACTTAGTAAAATAAATCGATATACTTAATACAAGATATAATAATATAGAAAGGAACATCCAGAATTTAATACAGAAGATTTGAGATCCGGGGAGAAGAAACGAAGAAGACGTGGACCCCATCTTCGTCCTGGAAGAAGAAAGAAGAGGATCTGGTGAATTTGAACAATTTATTACCTTATGTGTCAAAACCAACATTTGTGTACACGACTTTCTAGGAATTAAACAAAATAAAACTACAGACACTATATCACACCAACACTAAAGAGCACTCACAAATAACACGAATTGAGCTTTACACGTTTTTGAACACCATAAGAAATTTTAACGATAACTAATAAGCACATAAACTGGTCATAACCTCTAATAATAAGTAATCAATACACGACTGCCAGTTTGCACTTTACACACCAAAACCTGGTAATATCCTTGTACTGTGAAATTTGTATTTTGATTTTAAGAATAGTATTATTTGTTTAAACGTAATCCCCGAACCAGATACGCCCTGAGATAATTTATTTTAATAGAAATAAAAACAATCTGCATCATTCCTTTGGTCCGGCTGACAATCTTTTTAGCTACTGTGCCAACTGATAAAGGAAGACGCATAATTTTGTCACAATTGTAATTACCGTAAAAAGAAAACGAGAAATAATTAACCAATGCTTCATTGAATAAAGATCGTTCAAAGGAAGATATATGTTTGGTGTTATATTTGCGTCATTATTATTGCTGTTTAAATAAGTTAACATAGCACAGCGGACGGAGCAACTGTTGGCAACTGTGAGTGACGTCATTGGAACTGCATGCATAGTGGGAGCGAGCGGCAGAATACAAAATAATTTACCGTTCAACATATCTTATTAATTGTTGCAGATTGACAACAACAACGGTGTGGTTTAATAATTTTACACATATATATTAAATTTGTTAAAAATTGACGGATGCTACGTGGAGCATAAGAACTCGTATCTCAACACAAATTGTTATATTGTTTACTCGCGAGACCTCATCTCATTTATTTATTATCGTTACAAATTGACGACTCCAGTGTGAGGCGAAATAAGAAGTAGTAACATCTATTATTACTGTTACAATATATATATATATATATATATATATTATTAAAAGACGAAATTACTCTTAGTAGTTTATAGTTTAATTGTGATTATTATTAGTAGTCTCAGGGTCCTTTTACTGTTAATGGGTCGTGCTCTCGGCTAATCGTTATTATTTAATATCAACTTTATTATTATTTTACCGTTTAATGACTTATTCCCCTCAATTCAACCTATTGTTGAATCCAGGATTGAATAAGTCGGTACTTACTCTTTTTTCGTCGGATTAGCTGTCTGTTTAAATAGTTTAATTTTATGTATTATATTCACTGTTAGGATGTCCACTTGACGTTCCGTTGACACTTTGTTGATCAGCGGTTGTGAGGAGATCAGTTGTTTCTTCCAATACACTAACATACACAAACATAGGCATGGTACACATAATAACTCATGTATAATATTATTGTATGAGATTGTAAATATATTGATCTGAGCGGTTGTAAACAAAACATGGAATCATTCAACTTGAATAATTCGCATTCTCAGCATGGTACCAACCGCCTCGTTTTTCTCCTCTAAGCTGTATTTTTACTGATACAATAAAAGTCAACTCTTTCACCGGTAAAAAATAATAATGGTAATTTATTCAAATAACACACAGTGAAATTCAATACAATAAGGCGTTTTGCTCTTCTTTTTGGTTAACAATTAATATTTTAAAAGTGAACATTGACTCTAAAACAAATGATGAGCTCGAGTTGGCATGACTGCCTCTGGTTAGTAATACAATGTGTTTTGACCAACACATAGGTTATGTCGTAATGTTCGACTTTAAAATTGAATAATGATTATAATAATAAAAGTAGTAGGTTCTTTTAGACTGCAAAATACACTTATTTGAAATAATAGCTACGGTTAGAACAAACATATAAAATAAAAATTCAATGATTATTACTGAAAAAAGATAAAATATGAACCATTGTTCGTAGTTAGGCACATGCTTTACATATTGTTTAGTGCAACCTTATTTGGTTAAAAGTAGTGAATTATTTATTATTAATTAATAGTAATTGTGATAATCCAGTGTCAGGTACTACAATCATCTGTGAAATTGGATATTCCTATTTCAGGTAATGGTAATTTATTTATTATAGTTATCGCACTCCGGCGAAAACTATTAATTGAATTTAGGAACAAAACATTTCATACTCTAGCCTACTGATAGCATAAGAGCACATATACGCTTCATTGAGGTTACAATGTCTTTACTTATCCTAGGTATTTATTGTATACAAATAGTTAAAACTGTCATTACTCAGAACGTTCAATTTCAACATTGTTCATTTGTATTTTATCAGTTCCCTTCTGTTAAGGATAGGGAATTTAATTGTTTCTATATTTCAAGTTTTATCGCTTTTAGCGTTCAGTTATTATGCTTATAAACTAATCATAACATTATATTTGTGGTTATGAATACTTGCGTCTCTCGTCGTTCGAAGGGTTACACTTTTTTAATTATAAACACTTTTTTTAATCAATTAAAATTTATTAATTAATTATTTAAACTTGATCACAACACTGCACACACTCCTATGCGCATAAACTCCGAATAGAGTACACTTGTAAATATACTGCACTGATTCTTCAATGTAGGTAATCTGTCTCACTTTGAGGTTAATATGGTTGACGCTGTGTTGCTGTCAACGCACGTTTTTCTGAGGCGTCGGCGAGCGTGCAGTCCGCTTCGTTCTTGTTGAAAGACTGTCTGTGGTTCCTCGGTTGGAATGATGAATTTCGGATTTTTTATAGGCTCTGATTGGTCAGTTTTTTCCAATTCGTTTATTTACGGTAGACTTCGTCAAAATAGACGCTATCATAAGCGTCAGTCTTTGGGAACAAGATTAACAAATTCTGGTTCACACGCCCACGCGGAAGGGCTAAGCACAATACAATTATTTTTAAAAGTCTAATATCTTTCTTATAATTGTACTGAGGATGTTGTGCTTACTCTCATTGTTCGTGTTTTTGAAAGACGATTAATTTGAGTCCCCTTATCATATATTTCTGATTAGGGTTAGCTGACTTAGCACTTAGCATTTATGCTTATTGTCCATTAAACCATTAATTATTAATATTTCATGGTTTTTATTTTATTTTCTATTGTAATGTCTCATTCTTAAGCTACTGTACAATTTTCCCTTAAAACTATGTCCTAATATTAATACTATGTCCGTTTTCATAGATTCACACTTAAATTTATTGTCATACATTTTTTTTTGCTTATTACTCAGTAATAAGAGTATTTAATTAGCTTTTAACATGTTGTAATTAAATATTGATGGGTTAAGTCACTACTGACAGTGTTCTTTTTCCCTACATTATTTGTTTAATGCTTTAACTATCACTTATGAATCAGGCTTGTTATGCCTATATGGCGTTACTTGGTAGTATGCTTAATATCATAGACATTTTAGTTGTATTGTTTTCTAATTGATAACTGAAATAGTCACTAGGACCTTATCGTTATTGTGATGCAGTCCACTCTGCATTTGACCCTGTTATTAGCAAGGTTTGGTTGCTGTAAACTTTACTTGCAGCTACTTGTCATAATGGTTTAGTTATAATTACATTTATATAAACGATTTAAATGGTTATTTTGGTTGCAATTGCTCATATGAATAATATTCTGTCTGACATCAAATCATTAATTGGGTTACTTTCTTTGTACAATGTGTTTATTACATAATTTTGGTTGCATAGTGTCACTTTGCCATTACCAGCATTTGGTCATACTTGTATTACATAAATATAGCTTTTATATCCTGTTATACTATTAGCTATCGTGTACAAAACATTCCTTATATGCTCTATTTACTTCCTAGCTCATTACATTTTGGTCTAACATTGTTTTGATTCATTTTTTATCAAGTTTTATTGGAAACTGAATGCCCAGATTAGGTTATGTCATAGGTTCAGTAAACATTAGTGTGTTGTTTATGGCTGTGTATTTCTATCTTAGTCTATTCGACTGGTTTTCGTTTCATGTTTGTACATTGGTTATTGGTTATCAATAGTTCACATTTAGTTTACTCCTGTATTATCTTATTTGTTGTTAATTAGTGAGTTTGTATGTACATCATTCCCACTGTACAATTGGTCATTCACTATTTTGGTTGCATATTCCTCTGTTTATTCTATAACTACACATCATTTAGCTATCATAAACTCATCTTGTCCTCATTCAGGTTGCTTGTGACTCTTTATTTACAATATTTAATCCTTATTTACAATAATGTGTTTCACATAAACAATAAATGTGTTCATTAAATGAGTTGTTGTCAGTGTTGACTTTACTATACAGCTTAGGGATTTATATCACATAATTATTTAACACTTCTTCCTTCTTCTTAATACAATTATTCTTTCAATGTTTATGTTAGTTTGTTATACTTCAATTTTCTTCCCTTATTCTTGTGTTTGGTCTGGTTATCTTCCTTCTTCTTTCTTTTTTCTTCACTGATCTCCTCCTCACTATTGTTTATTTTATACATGATGAGGTGTTCACTTGTCTTCTTCACACTGTTTCTTCCTTCTTCTTTTTTGAAGTTGTCCTTGTTGTATCCTTCTCCCTGACTCTTCTTTCTTCTTTTGTTGTCTTGTGTCCTTCTCACTGATTTTTCTTTTTTCTTTTGTTGTGTTGTGTCCTTCTTACTGATCTATTGGGTATAGTATGTCGGTCGTCTCGTCTTTATTCTTCTTTTCTTCTTTCTTGGTGCATTTACTAGTGAATTCCTTTCAATGATGCTTCACTTATTCAAACTTATGGTGCTTTTCTTTAGTATACTTGGTGGTATTCTAGATCTTTTAATGTATTTTTTCTAGTGGTGGCCTTTAAATTAATTTTCAGTACTTAGGTGGATGTGGTGACATATGTACTGTTACAATATATATATATATATATACATACATTTTATGTTACATAATATTACATTTTATGTGAAATATACTTAAAATAATAAATTCAGATATAATAGTATTTTGTCTGGTGGCAGAAGAAATGGAAAAATATTTGTGACTATAAAATTATAATTCGAAATTAAATTTAGCAACTTCTGGAAAAATCGTTACAGACTATTCGTTTTGGAGCTTACGCTACCCGTATGGTCAGTTGTTACTATTGCCTGTAGAGTTCGAATGGTGTAGCACTAAGGTAGGAGGTACAATGAATATTTTCAGGCTGTACAGACCATAACCATTAGTGACTATCATTCTACGTATAACAGTTAGTATTTAGCAATTTTACTATATGGAAACCAATTTCACACACACCCACACACACACACACACATCATGACCATCATCATCACACACACGATAAAAAAAATGATGCACTCACTTTGTGTAAGAATTAACTGAACTAATAAAAGCGATCTATATTCTTAGACCAATTTTAATTTAACATTATAAAATTGTTCATTGTCCGTCAAAATTGAACAAAGTCTCGCGACCACGCATCACGTTAGCGTGACGGTTTGTAATGTTGGTAGTGACAGTACATAAACACGTGTGTTGCCCTTAACACGTACTATGGGAGTCAGGTCGGTGTTTGTCACTGCCATTGCGTCATTTGTGTTGACATTTCGTTTTACGGCATCATAAACCCTAAGGCTAGAGAAACACTAAATTTCTAACTACGTTACGTTTATTACACGTCAAGTCAATGTCGCTTTGCAACGTTGTCATGAAGAAATAATGCTTGTCTCGATAAACTTGTGTTATTTCTTATCATTATAGAATATTCTGCATTCCTAATAGAGATGTTTTCCATAAAAAATCACATCACGAAATAAAGGATTAAGCTTTCCTTGAAACTATTCCGTTATATAATATTACTTGTAACTGTGAAAATTAATGGCATAATTTAAAATTTGTTGACTGCATAAAAACATACACGGATCACTTCCTCTTAATAGGCGTCGAGTCTATAGAGACTTTTATTATCAATAATATATACCCATATATAATTATGGGTATATAAATAACTATAAATCGAAAAACATAAAACATTTACATACAAACATGAACATGCTGAAGCCAAGGGAGAGGAGATAGCGTCGTCAGCCATTACTCAAGTACCATGCATCATATCAACAACAAATATATTTCGTTACAAATTCGCAGCATACATGCTCAGGTGCCGCTATTATTCTGACACTTGTGACGTGTTGCTGTATCACTCAGGCACCGCCGGTGTCCGGCTTGAGTTCTGAACACAGACGGTGGGCTTTAATAAATCATAAAATTAAAATTGAATGGCCCCAGGTCGGTTCGACCTGTGAAAATAAGTACAACGTATCTAGGATGACACCTACGTATACGTACGTATACATACGTAATATATATAACACCTATATAATGTATGCAACACCTACTGTACGTATACATACGTAATACCTATACGGTACGTATTGTTGCTGAGCCATTAATGCGGCTGACTGGTAATTTCTGGTCTCTCGGTTTTCCTTAGGCTATATGTCATATTGCCTACATAGGGACACTTATGCCAAATTCTAGAACATAAAAGTCAAAAAAGTACATCTATCAAAATATACAAATATAATACAAATTGCATTTCAAGTGCGACCTGTGCCCGTTAATTATTATTATAAATTCAATATATTGCTCATGTCTCTTGTTAGAAATAAATACATCTGTTTATGAATATGTACCGTTTCCTGCTTTGTATGAGTACAGGATGATTGTAATATTGTTGCTTTTGTTAAGTCAAATGATAAATTAAAACAATTAAACCTTTATAATTCAAATTTTGTTTAAAGTAATAATTAATTTAACATGTGTTACTAAATATTAAGTAACAATGATTATGCTTAGTATTATCACAATGGTTGAAGTATCAAGTCTGAAACTGAATATTACTTATCGCTTTCTTTGTACTTCACTTGTCCTGTTTTGTGACAGTTTTATTTCACACACGCAGTCGAGCATACAACTAAGTCTGTAAATCCAAAAATAATACATCTTCATTACGTAAGCGCTTGTGTCACTCGAGCATTCACTAATCTTTCCTGGAGACACACAACTTGCTGTGAAAAATGACAGGCCTTCCACTGTCTACATTCGTCTCTAATGATAAGTTCGCGCACCAAATTAGAATTGCAAAGAATGTAATTAGACAGTAACTAATCTAGTATCAATTGAATATGGTAATGTTTATGTTACTTTATAGTTACTGCAGTTTCATTCTTTATATGTGTTCACTCGTTTTAAACTACCTAGTACACAAATACGGGCACACAGACACGACACAATTTCGTGGAAATACTCGAATCGTCACGTGCTTTAAAGAGAAAATTTGTTTGAACCGCTAGTCAAATGTGGCATGTTTTACTGCCAGTATTTGAACTGGCACATGTAACGTACACAAAAAAGACAAACGACAATTTTGTATAGAGCAAACAGTCGCGTCAGCTCACCGTTTGAAATTATTCGCCACTCATGTCCGTAACAAACGTAGTTACATATGTTTGATTAATACTTTGTTAGATAACGAATCGATATCTACGCCACTTATAAACCTTAATGTAGAGAAAGTAAACATGACTTCGTTATTTCCGATACGTTTGCATTTTATTAGTCATGGACAGCTTCATGTACTATTATTTTCCTTCAATGAAATCTCTAGTAGCTCTAGTGATGCAGTTCCAGGTATTGAGGTAGTTGCACCAAAGAAAAACGTTTATAAAAGTATTGCTAGTCTAATATCTGCAAAACAGAGTGAACAAATTATCTTATGTTTTTCAATTAACTATCATCTATGAAATATTTTTTATAACTGCAAATGTTATTATAAATATTATTCCTATAAAATGAACAAAGACTTCAGTCTAGAGCAGACATAGCTGACAGCTGACATTTCTGACAACCAATTTTAGAAACATCACTCTCTCCCGTTTAAAGCCTTATACTATTTACTACACATTTCTATACGAATTTACTGCTCAACGTATAGCAGTAGTTAAATTTTTTACTATATTAAATTAATATTGAACACTCGACATGATAGAGAAAGTAACCAAGTACCCTTTAAATTGCATTCCATTTAAATTACTATTAAATTAAAATTTAGCGGGAAAGTAAAACGTAGTTTGTTATATTCTGTTAATGATGAACCGTGCAGAATTTACGGACAAATTATTATCACGTCATGTTAGTTATCAACTACGGACTAAATGAACACAGTAGAAACATTCGATACAAGCAAAAGTGTATTATAATTAATATTAGCTGTAAATAATTGCGTCAGCTGAATTTGTAGTATACACGTAGAGAACATAATACACTTTTCAACAGAGAAAGGCTGGAAAAAGTAGATAATTAACATAATATATAGTGTTTCACGAAGCTCGATAACTTAATTTACTTATGCCCAGACTGACCTTATTTCTAATTTACTTCAAAAGTACTTCCATCGAATGTTCAACGTTCTAAATTAAACCCGTACACATTAGTTTTTGGATAAAAAACGTTCACACTTATTCAATAATATTACAGCACGTGTATAGATGATGATATATATGTATATATAACAAAAACAATTGTCCATCGACTTTTCTAGACATGAGTGTAAAATTTGGCAATGTTTCGTAGGATGGCTTGCTGTTTAAAATTAAACAAATCCCTACCTGCCACATAATATTTTATTAAAATTTCAATATGAATTTTAACTTTAGTTTCGATATTAATTTTACAAAAAGAATGAATGGCGAACATTCGTATTCTACCGTATTAAAATTTTAAACATTCCTGGGGTCCATTTTGTACCTAAAAGATGAATCGCAATTGTATATTGAATACTATTAATCTTACAATAACTATATTATATGATCTTTTAATATCCGACTTTTCCAAACTGTCAGTAACAATTTTCACTACAACAGATACGTCTACAAACGACACAATTACTATCCATATTATAAAAAACTTATAACAGCATTCTCAAGTCCTCAGAACTAACGTGTTCATTTACAAGAGTGGTCTACAAATTTAAAAACTGAAACTAACAGCTAAGTTATAAGTGTTACTTTTATCAGAAAAAAAAATCAATATCAACAAATAATGATTAATACTGTAAAAATGTTAAGAGCATCATGTGTGAAGTAGTTCAGAGGTTTTGTTTATCTCGTCAGTAACTCAATTGAAGGTAACACTTACAACCAAGCAAAAGCAGACTGACCTGTGATTTACACAAGTAAACTGGTTACTCGTCACTAAATAAATCCAGTCCTACCATTACCAACACGTACTATTGAAAACCCTTTGAACAGTAGTTATCGTGCCAGCATCCATTATAGACAAAATGTAAGACAAATCAGACGTCCTAGGGTTAATGCAAGGACCAGGGAACATCAGGAAAGGTTAGAAACCCACACGAGTTCTCTCCTCCAGCCCACTTCTCTTATAACAGCTGGCGAGTAGATTGAAATGTCGCAGAAAGATCTTTCATCTGTAGAGGCCTTATCACTAAAAAAATGAATTAATAATTACTAGTTTGTAATCCATAAAATCAACTTTAAAATTTACACTTCTCATTATTATTTAATAAATAATAACGTTTAATGTGCTGGGTGCAAAAAAGAATCACAATTTCCGTAAAAAAATTGAATTACTTTTTTTTAATGTTCACTGATGGAATGACATCTACTGATGTCTATAATAGTTGTAACTGGGTAGAAAAAAACCGTCACAACACGTTCCAATCTAGATTCCAGCAGTTCTTTCCAGTTAATGTATGGGTGGTATCATTGGCGAATTCTTGATTGATTACTTTTTGCCGCCAAGACTAAATGTCCAGAAATATCTTGAATTTCTTTAAAAACATTTTATTGAACTACGTTCCACTAGCCACAAGAAATCAAATGGTTTCTATTCATCGTAACTTGACTCACATTTTACGTGGCTTTTTGATAAACGTTTTGGTGATAGGTAACTGGCTGTAGCTCTGCTAGATTACTTGACCCAAATACATTAGACTTTATCTGTGGGGGCACCTTAATCTTACAGTGAACTTAACTATAGTTCAAAATACTGAGGATTATTAAAGATTGCCAGCAAATCAGAAATAGGCCTACGCTAGGAATTTTCTAGCGAGTGAGATGTAGATTACAGATATGTGTTGAAAACAACGGACGACACTGAACATTTATTATGAATGCTCATATGGTGAAACACTAATTTTTATTTCAGTGTTGATAATTACGATTGGCCCCTATTCACGCTAAGCAAGTTCTATTTGTTGTAATACAGTACGTTGTTTTCTACATAATAACTTGATTACTTGTCACTACATGTGAACAAAGAAGTTGGCATTGTGTTCACAATAAATTGTTCAATAATTGACTTCATGTATCATAACTTGATAAAATTACAGAGCTATTAGTGATAAAAAAATTAATGTGGCTGCCATTGAGATCACATTGATTAAAATCACAACGTAACCATTACTTTTATTTATTAAAAATTGTTAATACAAACATTGTATAACATTATCTAAATGTTATTAAGATATCTCAAACCCTTCTTCAGACACAAATTATTTTGCTGAATAAACATAAAATGGTGACTTCATGGAAAACGAGACGCTTCTGGATGTAAGTTTAAAGGAACTTTGTTTCTTATATAGATTCATAGATTCGAAATATGTTTAATGAGGACATCTTTTACGTTACATCATGCATATTTAATTTTACAAGCTAATGATAAAACTTACCAATTACATTTTTAAATTTCAATAATGGAAATTCATATAATTTCTTCCACATAACGTCTTTGTTTCTTTATTACTACGAATAAGATGGATTCTAATATCGTGCGCCTCTCAGCTTTTCATTATTGACACTACTATGTAATATAATATTGTACTGTCACTATTTTGTAATATTAAGAAACGAATATTATTCATTGCGAGGTGGATTGCTATAGAAGTATGATATATACAACAGTTATTCGTAACAGAAAAATCATTGTTTTGAAATTTGTGATTACTTATGTTATATATTATACCATCCAAGTATATTATGTAACTGTTATAACTCTAAGTAACCAATGCCGCACTACTGTTCTTACACGTTAAAAACTTTATGATTCAAAACCATATATTAAACCACATTGGCTGCAGTCGAACACCAGTACAGTATCAATAATAACAGTCCTTATACTAAAAGTATTCTGAATCATATTAGATTATTCGTAGAATAATTCTGCGATATCAGTCGAATAGGTTATATCTTTGGCTGCATTGTCAAACAACACTGTTTTCTGGCTGACTGATGGCACGTTATCATAACCATTTCTATGTACACGAAAAGCTACATGATGGTCAAGTATTTTTACTCCAGCTCGATGAGTTAACTAATTTCAGTCAGAAATGTCAATTACTGAGTTACATCTGACTTGTTCATCAGGATTCGATTAATGAACAATTAAAACACATGTACTAAATGCCTTCATTCAACGTCACTTGATCAGATATGTATAATTCCTTACCCAACACATTAGAATAAAATGGGTTGTCTTGGAAAATTGCTTTTTTTACACAAGCCATACACTTCAATGGCTGGAAGATTAAAGTGATTTTTTTTTAAAATTGAATCAACATTTACCGAGTGTGGATTCAACACATTGCTTTACACATCGTGACGCTCTGAAGGCGAAGACTGTTCCAACAGAACTTAAAAGCGTTTTATAATAAATCGTTAAGATGATATATTCCGTTAAGTATATAAGGCAAGACTCCTAAAAAAAAACTGCCATGAAATGGGATCTTGTCATGACACTTTCCTTCTTCATAATGAGATCTGCTGTTGTCAAAAGCTAAAAGTATAGAGAGAGATAGTAGGCTGAGAAAATAGTTATTAAAAATATTAGCGTCAAAAATAAAATCAAGAAAACTTGCTGACTTAAAGCGATAAACTCAACGGGGTGTTAGGAAGTCATAGAATATGGAATTTACAAGTAAGAACAAATAATATTCAGATGTTTCTTCTCACATTCAAAGTAAATCCGAATTGGGACATAACATCCGAATTGATTATAAATCACCTTCTAGCCTTCAAGAATAACATGGAACAACATTTTCCCTCACTGTCGCTAAGTATGACTGATTATGAAAAGCTAATGTTGCGACCTCAGAATCCACCACCGACGATCCTCTTGAGAAAGAAGAGCAACTCGGAGTCAAACCGAACACTTCAAATGAAATATGGTAAATATGAAACTTTAAGACTCTTAAGTTTTGCATGTTACAAACAAATAGTACCAGCAATAGCCGTGAAAGCAGTAAATATCCTGTTACGTTTTCTACCTCCTACTTGTCCAAGTTGGGTCTTTCGGCACTTACAAACGTACAAAACAAGAAACGCGGGAGACTTCTCTTATTTTAACATAAAGTGCGTGTGTATTTGTCTCCAATTCTACTAGCAATTCTACTTTTGTGTAAGAAACGACAAGCTTCAGTTTCTCAATAATAATTTTTGCTGTACGCTACAGCGTAAGCCAATCTATCGCCTGTAAAATAAATACGTTTAAGCTTTTGAATATTTTTCTCTTATTCCTTTTTTAAATAAATAGTACAAGTAAAATTGTTTTAATTATATTTTGCAGCAATACTATAATGTCTCCGAAATTCCGCGCCACAGCTAGTGAATCTCGCGGCACCCGTTGAGAAACACTTCATTAACCAATAATGTAAACACTTCAATAAGTGTAAAAAATTGGCGATAGAAGTTTTGTCTTTTTCCACGTATCTCCGAAGAAAGATCAGTGACAGCACGAGTAGTAGGCCTATAAACATTGACCTAATGAAGATAAATTATATGTTGCACTTACAGCTTTAGTTTTACGCACGTCCGCTTTTTGATTAAACATGCAAGTAACGAAAACAGCAAGTAAAATAATAAAGAGCTATATGAATCATTTTGTATCACAAAAGGGTATAATTTGTGTTATATTTTAATACTCGCATGTATAATATTTTATTTTTATGTTGGCAAGTTAGAGTAAGAGGTAAGGTAGCTGCCTAAGTAAACCGCAATATCCTAAGTACTACTTATTTCCACATACTGAGTCGACCCGGGGCTAAAATCTTAGACTTTATAGTGTGTTAGATTAATTACGTTACGAAATGCTTTGCTGTATGTCACGTTAGGAAGACGTGTTTGTTTCGTGCTGTAGATGTAGCCCTACTCTTACCTGTGCCCTTTGTGTTTTGAACATTAACGAGCAACAGCTATGCTTCTAAGAAGGACAGTTTTGCTCGGAGAATTCTACACGCATTGACCAGAAAGAGTTCTAATATTTTCAGATTTTTAAAGTAATCAGAAAGTAATTTTGGTTTTAATAACAGACAAATAATTGTAAACAATTTGGAGTGAGTATATTATTTCACACACAACACACAGAACACAGATAAATAGGTTTAACCAGACCACTCTTCTCACCTACATCATCATCACTATTGTTGTCGCCGTCATCCTCATCATCAAAATTATTGTTTTAAATAATTGATTACACGTATTATTCATTTGTATAAATATGTGAATAACATGCAATTTAATAAACAGTCAGCAAATTATATTACAGTTGTAAGAGCAGCCTCTAAAACAATTATTTAGCAACTAATGCCGAGTTGTATATAGACTGTTTCTTGTAAATAAGGAAAAAGGAGTTTCTTTTTTTGTTAACTGTGTTTCAAGTAAACGTTAAAATGTAGTAGAAGGATAAGGTTGTCTAATCTTCAACAGAAATTGTAAAAAAATTAAGCCAACTTCCAAAATGACATTTCGCATTGTTTTGCGAGTCTTTGATTGAACTCTGCAATTAGCTATTTTAACATGAATTTCGTTAACTGAAAGATTATAATTTTAAAAACTTATTTTCTGTATCAGGTATAAGATTACACTTTCATCTGTTTTAATGCCAGTTATTGGTCTGAAAAATATTTTATGTTTTATAATTTACTTCAAATTAATTTAACTTACCATTAACGTTATGGTAGTATTTATCAAACTAACGTTTGATACTCACACAGTAATTCAAGACTTTTTTATACAGAGACCTGTATAAATTTGACGTAGATACGCATAAAAATATTTGTAACTTATATAATTGTATAGAGTACACCGGAACACCAGTTACTTTTTAAAAATTCATTAGAAACAGAACATTATACATTGTACTTTTCATATTACTACAACTATAATTTTGCTGTTGAATATAAAATTAATGTAAAACTTGCTGTTGCTTTTTGTTAACATAAAATTAAAAATTATTGGCTAAAAGTAATATCTAAAATTATTATTAAGAAAGCTACCGTTTTAAAGCGAACACTACTGAGCCTCTAACGTGTCAATAAACATGTAGCTACTATCAAAGCATCTGTACACTCTATATTAATAAAACATTACAAATTCTCTCTGTTGACTGGAGCATGTATTGAACACTATTGTAAGCGACAACACGTAAAGAACTATGTTACATCACAATACACCGATTCATTTCACGTGAACTGCAAGATCGTTCTCCTGATTCCAAATATCGGCATATCAGTTTTTGAACACGGTAAGGGAAGATCGTTACGATGAAATTGTACGCGTGCACGAAGCCATACACTCCTACTTTGTATTAAAAAGCATATTCGTTGGAAAATATTCCGACACTGTTGCTGATGAAATTATGTAATTATATAAATCAGTTAAAAATATTTTTCTTATTCCTGGATATTGTTCAAACGTAACATGATGTCAAATTTCTTATTACACTTTAAAAATACAAATTTTGTCATTTAAAGAATTTTATGAAAACTATAGCATTAACAAAAAAATTAATTTATAGTTAAATTTGCTCGATGAAAATTTGAGGAAAACTGTAAGTAAATGTATATTGGACGAATAACAAAAGAAAGCGATAAAACATTTTAAAACCCCCAGTTTTTCTAGCACTATATACTTCAAACAATAATATTAAGTATTACTCAATATTGCAAAGAAGAGATGATCACACTTTAAGTTTGTTATGGCAATGCTTATTACGTAGATATTACAATTTAACTACAAGCCATTACAGAGAAGAATCAAGATTAACGGTTAAAATCTGTGCTCATGAAATGTAATCTATGAATATACATTAAAAGCTGTAAGACTGTGCTGTGAAATAGCATTATATAAAGTAATCCAGTAGCATAAGCTTGAGAACACTAAAGTTCTGAATCAAAGTAGTTTACGTGTTACTGTTAATACTTCCTACAATTAGATAAACTTAAAACAAGTTCTGTTGATCATAGTTACCCACCTACGACTAAATACGCTGCTAAAAATGGAAATTTTCAAATTCATGTAGGCCTATGTATGTATTCAATTTAATTTACCTCCATCATCACAAAGAGTATGCGGCCAATTTGCAAACGTGTAACTGAACATAGCAGGACCTAATTAGTGTTTACCACTGGCTGGTTTCAATCAATAAACGTGTGAATTATTCAGCGTTAGCACAGTGTTGTTATATAATACACCACTATTACACATTAGTAAACTGTTTTGATATCAGAACAATCATAGCCAAAGTAGTTTGAAACCAGACTCTTTGCGTGTAAATAAAACTCAATGTATTTTTACTATTTCTTTTATGAATTTGCTAACTGCTATAATTTTTTATTGTTTGACTAAGCTTTTCGTCATTACTGACATCTTCAGGTCTTAAACAACGTTAAACGTGTGAATTATTCAGCGTTAGCACAGTGTTGTTATATAATACACCACTATTACACATTAGTAAACTGTTTTGATATCAGAACAATCATAGCCAAAGTAGTTTGAAACCAGACTCTTTGCGTGTAAATAAAACTCAATGTATTTTTACTATTTCTTTTATGAATTTGCTAACTGCTATAATTTTTTATTGTTTGACTAAGCTTTTCGTCATTACTGACATCTTCAGGTCTTAAACAACGTTAAACGTTAGCAAATTCATAAAAGAAATAGTAAGGATGGCTGCTAATTTAAACAATACGAACAATGTATTTTTACTGTATAGTAAATATTTATTTAATTTTCCTTAAGCTTTTTCACTTATTTGGGGCATTATCTTTTACTTTTTATTGCAATACTTCGAAATCTGTATATGATATGCCACCGGAATGATAAATACTTTAATTGTGATAAATATTTCAGTATCACATATGCGGTACTATATTTTGCACATACAACAAACATATTAAAACAAAAAATGCAAAAGAAAAGACGACCTAGGAACCTAGTTCCATGATATTTATTGAACAGTCATTTTTGTTTCATAGTGGCGGTAAACAATATTGCTCAAATTTTGTTTGCAAGTTTTCTCAGAAATATTGAAAAACAAGCCAAGTTGCGTCATTAACCCATAACGCAATGTAATCAGTCTTTTGACATTTTTTTTGATAAATTTGATCTGTACGTAACATACGTTAGATCGTTTGAGATTTACGTAACTTAATTACTAGATATCGGATCATTGCCGATGACAAGGCTACAACCTTTAAACTATAATTCCGCTATATGCAGCAAATATAAATATTTTGTTTCGAGCATGTACGTCTGACAGATGGTCAAGTAGATCGACAGATGGTGGTAGAGATTATGACTTGTCTGTAAACACCTACTAACCAAATAAACGTCATCAAATAGGAGTTATGTGATTAACTAGAATATAGGCGAACTGCTCTTGCAACTGACCATGAATGTAAATAATGTATTGGTAAATCAACCAAATAATTCGATTTTTTACACATCCCATACATCAAAGCGTAACAGAACACTGCTATTTTTACTGTTTTGTAAATAGACACAACATTGTATTCGAGTTGTGGTTGTATACAGTTGGTTCTGTATTTACAGACTCATTACAAGTAGTTACTGCATGCTGTTACTTCCATTGGCACCGATGGATCATGACAACGTTTTGTAAACAGTCATCATGACAAATTTGTCATGACAGTTGGCTGACATTTGAATCAAAAGGTTGATGAGGATAGTAATCGCCCACAGAGTAAATCGTGTGCTACTAGAATACAAATTGTAGTCCGGTGATGTTACATGTCGATGATAGGCGGAAATATGCTTTCTCCCTTGAGTGGCTCTCTGTGGTAGAATGAATGCAAACGACCGTCAGTAAAACTATGTAATTGTAGTACATTTTGAGATATGGTTTCTTTAATCAACTCTATCTCTTTATGACACTTCAGATCAGATGAAGTTTATCTGCTGTATCATCTCTCTAATTGTATCAGTAATATTTTGGTTTTCAATTTCTTGGCTTTATTTACTCATTTCGTGCCATATCGATTCTTGTAGCCTTTTTTGTGAGTTCTTCAGTTCTTAAAACATGTTCAAACAAATTGCAACTTGATACATTATTCAATGAAAAGAAAATTTATAACGGGTTATCTAATAGGCTATAGAACACTTGCAGAATAAATATCATTATTAAAATTTCGTTTGCTCTAAGACTGCAGCCAATATTATTTGATACATATTTTTAATTTATAAAGTTCTTAATTTCCTCATGTAGGCTTAGGTGAGTGAGACAGACTACCGTAGAAAGAGTATGTTACAGCAGTTATATAACATAGTTATTTAATATAATATAATATAATATATAAACAAAATATAAGCAATATAAGCAAAATCTAATTTGAAGAGCTTTCAGCACGATAGTACAAGAATGCTGTATTCGTGGAGATTAGAAGAAAAGTTAATGACAGCAACCAGATCCACTTTAGAAGAATACGAGCTTATAAAGAAATGTATTAGAGAAGCGTCTGAGGAAGCCCTAGGAAGACAGGGTCGGAAATCAAATAAACCATTCTGGTGGGATAGTGAAATAGAAGAAAAAATCAAAAAGAAAAAGGAAATATATTTGAAACTACTACAAACTAAAGATGAAGAGACTGAAGAAGAATATAAAAGAATGAATAGAGAAGTTAAAAAACAAGTAGTGAAGAAGAAAAATAATGCTTGGGAGAAAAGATGTGAATGCATAGATAATCAGCTGGGAGGTACACAAAGCTCAGAAGCTTGGAAGACAATTAAAGCCATTAAAACTACAAACCGGACATAGATATTTTTGAACGACATACCTGAAACAAAATGGATACAACAGTTTATGGAGCTATTGGTTGAAACAAGGAATAAATTCATTCCTAATGACCATGAAATAAAAGTATCTGGAGAAATTGCACTAAGTATTGAAGAAGTTCAAGAGACAATAAAAGGTACAAAATTGAGGAAATCCCCAGGTCCGGGAGGAATAAACCCAGAATTAGTTAGATATGAGCCCCCAAGCTGTTTGAAATGCTCAGAAAATTATTCGAAAGATGCCTAAATGGAGAAAAAGTGCCAGTGGAGTGGCGAACATCGTATATCTCACCAGTCCATAAGAAGGGTTCAAAGTTGGACCCTAGAAATTACAGAGGAATTGCTGTGATCCCGACCATCGGGAGAATATATTCAAGGATTTTGAAAAACTTAATTGATGAAGACATCAAGACCAAGCAGCCTGAAGAACAATCAGGTTTTAGAGCGGGGCGATCCACGGTAGACAACATCTTTACAATCAAAATAGCAGTTGAAAAGAGAGTACAGCATAATAGAGAAACGCATATAGTTTTAATAGATTTAGAAAAGGCATACGATAGCGTCCCAATCTCACAGTTATGGAAGGAGATGAAGCATTTGAACATAAATGCATATTTGATTGCAGCCACCAGAAGATACTATCAACAAAATATCACCAGGGTCAAACTGGGAAACAAACTCACTCTCCCATTCGAAACTACAAAAGGCGTAAGACAAGGATGCTGCTTGTCCCCTACCCTCTTTAAAATATACTTAGACTGATCTCTAGTAACATGGACAAAGAAGTGTAAAAGCATGGGGCTGAGAGTAGGAGATGACAATCTGTTCACTCTATATTTTGCCGATGACCAGATTGTGGTAGCACAGGATGACGAAGACCTCGAGTATATGGTCAGAAAGTTAAAAGAGGAATATGACACACCTGGTTTGACGTTGAACATGGCAAAATGTGAGTACCTGATAGTAGGCAACGAAGAAGTTAAGGACTTAAAATTGGATGTGGACAGGATAAGAGGTGTTGAAAAAGTAAATACTTAGGCGTTATTTTCAACAAACGGAAACAGCAAAGATGAAATTCAAGAACGTGTTAACAAGGGGCGAACCGTTATAAGAACGCTGAATTCGCTTCTATGGGTAAGAAGTATAACCAGAAATACAAAGAAACATATATATAATAGCACGGTGCGAAGTGTAATCCTTTATAGAGCAGAAGTTTGGAACGTTCCAAACGTAAATAAGAAAAAACCGATGGCAAAGGAAATGGACTTCTTCAGGAGGAGTTGTAGAAGATCAAAATTAGACAGGGTTAGAAATGAGACTATCAGAGCCGAGATGAATATTGACAGGACAATAATAGATGAAATAGAAAGGAGAGAATTGACTTGGTTTGGGCATGTGAAGAGATTGGAAGATGACAGATGGCCCCGCAAAATATTGGAATGGATACCACCGATGAGGAGGAAAAGAGGACGTCCACGGAGGAGTTGGCGAGATGACGTAGCGGAAGCAATGGTTGCAAGAAATTTAGAAGAATTTACATGCTACGATAAGTTACAATGAAAGTTGGGGACGGAGAAACGGCGACACCTGTAAAGATCCGAGATATATATATAAACACCCGTTAAAAAAATTTTTTTATAGGAATATGTACTCTGTTAGCGTATATGTTATATATACAGTATAGCAATAGATCACCTGCTGTTCAGCAACTTTGTTTGTTACTATATCAAAATTATATTAGAAAACAAAGTCAGTAATAAAAACTCTAAGTAATAGGGTAAAGATCCACTTTATGACATCCATTTTATTCGTAGCATTAAAGGACGTAGATGTTATTTGAATATACAGTATATATACATTGTTATTATTTGTAAAGTGTTGCGTTTCTTGAAATAGGTAAATTTTATTTTTAAATTTTAAACTTCAAAGTATTTAGAACTACATAAATATGACACTAGATCAGTATTTTTATAAAATATTAACTAATATTTGTGTAGGTGCTAACATTAAACAGAGATTAGCATATACCATATTAACATAGCACAAACGAAACTTGTCAAGTAACATTAAAAAAATAAATAAAATTATTTGTTATATATTCTCCTACATCGTAACGTAAAATCTGATATTTTACGTCTTATACACGGTTTACTTT
This sequence comes from Magicicada septendecula, assembly GCA_034769895.1. NCBI lineage: Eukaryota > Metazoa > Arthropoda > Insecta > Hemiptera > Cicadidae > Magicicada > Magicicada septendecula. The sequence goes on from CM068367.1 coordinate 230,300,574, forward strand.
TTTGGAGTGCAGTGTGTCAAGAAAATTATTATTTGTTGTCGTCTTGAAATGTGAAATAATTTTTTTATTTATACTTAAGCCTAGAGATTTTGACCTTTCTACTGCCAGCTCTACATTAGACCATGAGAGGAAACGTAAAATGGTAACATTAAAAAGAAATACTAATACAAATTTTGATCATATTCTATTCTATACTTGACACTTAAGAAATTTTATAAAGTTTAAGTTTACACCTTTTTTCTCATATGATATTCATTTTATCATTTGCATAAAATTTCCTATAGAGGTTATTCGTTGTGCTTCATAAATTTTTCTGTTTTCTACTTCATTGAATCTTATGTATCTGAGACATACACTTCAATATAGACCCATTTTTTAATCTTGTTGTTAGACATTAGTTTGTCACAAGCTGGAGTAAGATATTAACGTCAACAAACCTACCGGTCTCCCAAATGGTGGGTTGTGGTGATACGTTTTTATCGCCATAGATTCTACATAAATAGGATACTAGAGATATGGCTAACAACTATAAGCAGTATACAAATTTATTATTGATTCATAAACTCAAAAATTTATTAGGACAGCTACAGTACACCGTGCTACAAAAGGCACTAAGAGCTGACTTAAAACAAATCTTTGTTTTTAAAACTTTGCATGTAGTTACAGAATATTGCAGTCTAAATAGTAGTTTTCTAATAATATACTGTTGCCGAAGGTTTTTAACAAATAGTAATATATACATAAAATAATAAATTCAGAACTAATAGTGTTTTGTCTGTTGGCAGAAGGAATGGACAAATACTTATGGCTATAAAATTATAATTCATGAATTAAATTTGGCAAATTCTGAAAACATCGTTACAGACTATTTGTTTTATAGCTTACGCTACGCGTATGGTTACTTGTTACTAATTCCTCTTGAGTTTTACACCGTGTTTTTCGAAAAATAACACGTTTATTTACTGCCAATGTTTAACACTCGTGTTCGAATAGTGTAGCACTAAGGTAGAGGTACCATGAATATTTTCAGACTGTACAGACCATAACCATTAGTTACTGTTATTCTACGTTTAACAGTTAATGTATAAAAGTTAGTATTTAACAATTCTACCATCTGGAATCACGATTTTATACATACTCACATCATGACCATCATCATCATCACACACACGATATAAAAATTATGCACTCATTTCATGTAAGAATTAACTAAACTAATGAAAGCAATTTATATTCTTAGACTAATTTTAATTTAACATTATAAAATTGTTCATTGTCCGTCAAAATTGTACAAAGTCTCGTGACCACACATTACGTTAGCGTGACGGTTTATAATGTTGATAGTGACAGTACTTATAGGCTACACGTGTGTTGCTCTTAACACGTGCTATGGGAGTCAGGTTGGTGTTTGTCATTTTGTGTTGACATTTTGTTTTATGGAATCATAAACTCTAAGCCTAGAGAAACACTGCGACGAGTATTTATGTACACACACGAGATAAAACCGACCGACTGTATACAGATATTATGCGCCCAGCCGCCTGGCACTACGCGTTACACTTGTCACAGCAGCTGATTATGTTTGCTCCGGATGTTTATCGGATCTATAACGTCGTTTCTGTATCTTAAAGTTACGTATGTATATTTATTCCCTTTGATTGTTTATGTTTATTTATCTGAACAGAGAAAAGTTGATTTCCTTATTTACTTAAAGCATGAAAAAATGATAATGGTTAATGGTTAATACAACCAAAAATGATTTCATATTTTACGTAAATTGTATAGTGATTATAAACTTTGTTCAACAGGTAGTATACTAAATAACAGTTACCATTAACAGCTAGTTTTTATTTATTAAATAACGACCAGAAATTTACGTTAAAATTATACTTGACGGCTTACAAACTAGTAGTCGGTAATCTGTTTTGTATTAATAAGACTTCTACACCTGGAAAACGTCTTCTATCTCCTTACAGAGTACTGGCCAGCGGTTTAGTACAAGCATGGTGCACTAAGAGTTTGGTGGTGAGGGTTCACTTGGGTTTCTAACGTTTCACGATGTTTTCTGCTTCTTGCGTGAATAAATCCTTGGTCGGAAGATACGTGGAGTTTTGATTGGCGTTACATCTTGTTTCTAACGTGTTTTGGCGCATTAACGATTGTTGGAAAGATATCCCATTGTACCAGTTACTTGAAGACAAAACTGAATTTACTGATTAAGCTCCAACACTTGTAGGTCGTAGTTAAAATTAGCTTAATAATACTTTTGTACACCAGAATTTTGTTTTCTGAAGACATTTAATGACGAGTAACAAATGTAGTTCTCTCAATTGCAAATGCATTAGCTTTTTGTGGCATGTTCTCTCTAATTAAATTCAGTGATAAGATGTAGTTCAAAGTTTAAATTAAAACACATGCATATTAATTTCTGTGTTTTATATTGTAAAAAATCACAAGCTTTGTTTTTCTTCTAATTAGCGTAATATGTTAAAATGTAATTCAATTTATTTTGGTTTAGCCTCTAGTGAACTACTGATGTTTTTGAAAAATGTGTTAATAAAATTTAAAGGATGCTTGTTTAGTGTTTTCATGAATAATAAGGAATTATTAGTATACTTGATGTTAGGAAAGTACTAGTAAAACAGCAAGAAGATTAACATTCAGAAACCTTTAGATGTAACAATATGTTCTTAATTGCCCAGCACTTTTCAAAACTGCTTTTTGTACCAATCAGATTGCACCGTTAGTACGATAAGTTTGCTGTTTTGTGTCCACATCGCCGATGTGTCGCCACAATTAATATTCATCAACCGCAGCTTATCGTCTTCAGTAGAGCCATCACATTCATGTGCAGAAACATGCCAACAACATAACTATACTTTTGATAAAAAAATACGAGATACGAACTATACGTGAGATAAAAATTTAATTATTACGAAAGCACTTGCTTTGATAACGACTGTCAACATTCTAAGCAAGATGGTAAAACCTGCTGTAGTAAAATCGGTTATTAGGAATTCAGTCTCTATAAGTTTAGTTGGACAAAATAGGTAATATAATAATACAAAAGTTTAGTTAACGATTGGGACTCAACTATTGTGTACAAAATGTGTCCCAGATGGTTTAGAGATTTGGTAAGCTATATTTATCCAAAGTTTTGCTACTCATTCTTGTTCTGAAATATCTATTCATATTGCGATTTTATTAAAACATAATACAGCACAGGAAGAGTTAGTATAATTTTATCCAATAAACCATTGTACCAAAATTTATCAAATATTTGACCCCTGTTTATAAAGGTTATTTAAGAATATATTCTGTCATATAAACAATCATAAATATGTATGTTATAAAACTATTGTATAAATACATTTTCCTGATGAGAATTAAAATATTGTGAAAAAATTAAATTTAGACCGAATTGCTGTCACTGAGTTGTAACTTTACTAGCAAGTTAGATGTGAGGGATTATAAACATACTACATGCAACTATTGAAGTGATAGCATTTTATTTTACGTTAGTTATCAACCTCTCCCACCCCTTTTCTGTTTACATATTATGCCCCCTGTCTATGTTCTACAGAGTGATTTGACTGTATTATTTTCAGTTAATTATAAGGTATTGCTGTTTTGTAGCGAACATTACTGTTATGATTCCGTTAGTCAGTAGTTAATAGTTAATACAGCGTCATAATTATCAGCCGTAAATTCTGTACGGTGCATTATTAATTGTTTATGGTTTCGTAATTTGAGAACTCAGCAAACTGTTTCCAATTACTACTCAGTCTTTACCAATTAATGTTAGTAATTATAAGTAACTGTTCGTCCGTTATGTGCAACGCTTTGGTGTTAAGATAGTATGAAAGGCTTCCTTTGTTTTCTTTTTTCTGACTTACCTTGTTTACCTGCAAATGAGAAGTTATTACTTAAATTTTTAAAAATAAACTTCATATTTCAAATGTATCAAATGTTTATGTTAATATTTTTAAAGCTTACAAGCAGAAACTTTTAACACAATTTTTAGAACAGTCTTTTTGCCGTAAGAGACAGTTTTAAAGACGATGTATAATATAGGATATAAATATAAATATTGCTACGACAGCACAGAACAATCTACGCGTTTATCGAATGTGCTAGAAAGATCTCGATGTAAGCGTGTGGTGTACGTGCTACTAGACGCATTTTGCGAGAATTTTCTCGACTGTGCCGGGCTTCGCTCGGGCGCTCGGACTGTGTCAAGGCCGTAGCAATTACGTAGTTCACGAGATATAAGACGCAGTTTGGAAGCTTCTGGTGTGTGAGCGTGACTATAAATACATCGGGTAGCGGCCTTAGTTTTTCAGTTCCATGCGAGATTTTGGATAGTGCGGTTCGAGAGTATTAGTGCGATATATTTACAGAGCGGTTCGGGTTATTACTGTGTACGGGCAAGTAGTTAGTAGTGAAGTGTTGCGTTTTATATTCGGACGGTATAATTGTAATACAATTGAGTTTTAATATTTGTGGACATTTTATTGCGTGTGTACAATTTTCATTTGATTTGTTGTAGAGACTGTGTTGTTAATTACGAACTGTTTTACTGTAACAATTAAAGGTGTGATTAGTGACTTAACTGGTGTCTTGTAATTATTTTGCTTCCACTGTACCTACGACGATATCGTCGTAACAGTGGTGTCAGAACTGGGATAGAACGGTTAACAGTGTAAACAGTGGATACTTTGTACAAGACGAGTGTAATTCGTAATTAATCGAAAAACAATGGATGCCAGTCAGATGATGGAAAATTTCCAGGCGCTGTTGTTGAAGACAGAAGAACGACGACGACAGGATTCAGAGAAAGCGGAAGAGAGACAGAAAACCCTCCTGCTGGAAGAAGAGGAAAGACGCAGACAGGAGGCGGAAGAAGCAGAAAGACGACAAAAAGAAGAACGAAGACAAGAAAGCGAAGAAGCTGAGGAATGTCAGAAAGCACTAATGCTAGAAACAGAAGAAAGACAGGATGAAAAACGTAAGCAAGAAGCAGTTAAACGGAAGCTCTCTTTGAAGTTATGCAGAAACAGTTGCAAGAACACAGTACCGCAGAATTGGGTATCCTACGAGGTGAGCTTAATAAACAAGTTACTAAAATATCGGAGGTACAAGAATCAATGACATTAAAAATAGTTGAAGTAGAAAAATCTGTCTTGACTGTTGAAGAATCGATGTCTACAAAAATATCTGTTATAGAAGAATCTGTTTCAAATAAAATATCTGCAGTAGAAAACTCAATGGCAATCATAAGAGAACAAATTAAAAGTGAAGTCGAACAGTGCATGAAGATTCAACCAAAACAAATTTCTGGACAGACTGTACCAGTGATAAAGACAGAAAAAGACACAGAAAATAAGTTAATAGAGAAAGTCACTTTGCCTGCAGTAGGGACAGTTCATGTCAAAGCTCCAACCTTTGACGGAAGCAGTCACTGGGCAACGTACCTCCGCCAATTTGAAGCTGCTGCATGCGCAAATAATTGGACAGAGAAAGACAAGGCTGTTTCACTTGTTCTTGCATTAAAAGGACCCGCGGCAGAATTACTACAGAAAGTGCCACCTGACAGCCAGAACATCTATGCCGAGTTGATAAAAGCTCTAGAATTACGCTACGGTGATAAACATTTGCGAGAGGTGTACTACGCTCAGTTGAGAACAAGACGACAACGTTCCGGGGAAAGTCTTCAAGAATTTGAAGCAAGTATCGACAGATTGATTAGATTGGCCTATCCTGAAGCACCAGAAGACTTCCGGATAAGGTTTACGGTGCAGACATTTATTGATGGCATCGGAGATTGTGAACTTCAGCAAGTGTTACGAATGGCAAGACACCGAGATAGCTCAGAAGCTCTTGTTCACGCCCTAGAGTTTGAAGCTGCCAAGTCAGCGTCCCGCTACATTAATGGGTTTGTGCCATCACGTTCCAGTCAGAAGATCCCTGTATCACATTACCGTTACGATGGGTGCAGAAAAACAGTGTTGTCGGACAAACAGTTCAAAAGTTCAAGAGAGTCGCAAAGATTTGAAAAAGACAGAAGGCCGAAATGTTACAACTGTGGAAAACGTGGTCATCTATAGGTAGACTGTTGGGAGAAGAAGATACCGAGAGAAGAGACTGATCGCACCAATTGAAGAAGTAAATGCCCAGAACAGCACACAGTTTCCACGCTACATAAGATCAGTGGAAACTTGATTGTTAGTGGATTTTCGGATGGTAAACCAACATCATTTACAGTTGACACGGGCGCAACAGTGTCCATTGTGCGCCCTGGCTTAGTCTGTAACCGCTATCCTCTAATTAGCTCTTGTACAATACAGACTGTGACTGGAAGCCCCGTCAAGGTGCTAGGAAAGGTAGACATACGTGTACGCCTGGGTCTTCTTGAGTTTAGCCACCAAATGCTAGTTGCAGACATTGTCGATGAAGTGATTCTTGGCACGGACATTATGAATGCCTACGGATTCGTTGTGGACTTAAGAGAGAATGTCCTGTCTGTCGGCCAAGAGGAGATAAAGCTTTCCATGGCTAAAACGATAGGGTCTACCAACCATTCGATTAAGCTAGTGGCATTAGTCGAAGAAAAAGTCAACAAGTCTGGTCAAGAGGAACCCTCCCTGTTGCCAGCGGAAATGGAGGAAGAAATAGCAGAGGAAGTACAAATAAGTATAAGGACAAAAGAAGTGATTGGAAAGCCAACTATGGGTGTCGAGACAAAACTCTTGCTTGTTCCTGAGCTGATAAAAGTGGTTGAAGATGAGGTTACGCAAGAGGTTGTTGACGAGGACCAAACAGACTTGGATCAGCCAGTGGTATTTCGGTCATCAGTAGGCCTACATGACGCAACGGGAGTGATTCCAGCGAAACTAGTGGTTGCGCAGAAGACTCGCATTCCTAGAAACGTGGTGTTCGGATCACACGAGACTGAATTCGAAGAACGGGAAAATTATCCTTCGCAAGGACGTCCACCTAGATCGCCTGGTCGAGTATTACTTCGGAGACGCTTTGCCAGTTCGGGACGAACAGGCTTAAGGAGGGGGCTGTGCTACGACAGCACAGAACAATCTACGCGTTTATCGAATGTGCCAGAAAGATCTCGATGTAAGCGTGTGGTGTACGTGCTACTAGACGCATTTTGCGAGAATTTTCTCGACTGTGCCGGGCTTCGCTCGGGCGCGCGGACTGTGTCAAGGCCGTAGCAATTACGTAGTTCACGAGATATAAGACGCAGTTTGGAAGCTTCTGGTGTGTGAGTGTGACTATAAATACATCGGGTAGCGGCCTTAGTTTTTCAGTTCCATGCGAGATTTTGGATAGTGCGGTTCGAGAGTATTAGTGCGATATATTTACAGAGCGGTTCGGGTTATTACTGTGTACGTGCAAGTAGTTAGTAGTGAAGTGTTGCGTTTTATATTCGGACAGTATAATTGTAATACAATTGAGTTTTAATATTTGTGGACATTTTATTGCGTGTGTACAATTTTCATTTGATTTGTTGTAGAGACTGTGTTGTTAATTTCGAACTGTTTTACTGTAACAATTAAAGGTGTGATTAGTGATTTAACTGGTGTCTTGTAATTATTTTGTTTCCACTGTACCTACGACGATCGAATAGACCGTCGTAACAATATATAGGATAACGTATAGGAGTATAGGAAACGCAGAGGGATACAGTAACCATTTTTTATAATTAATTATAAAAAGTAACCATTAAGATATGATTAATGAAGAGTTATGACGGAATATTTAGAGAAATCTAAATTAACTCCTGGGTCTAGACGACAATACCAAGAATTTTCCAGAATAGACGATGGCTAGGCCAATACGCGAAAAGATTTTTCAAACGGAGGATTGGCAAAAGTTAATGTGGAAGAAGGAGGAATCAGACAGGCCAATAATAAAACAGGTTAGTAAACTATTGGGATGTGGGAGAAATTCGATACTAATTCAGAAGAAAGTTACGTACAGAAAAGGAAAAGGAATAGGATTATGGAAAGATCGAGGGCTGCAGAATTACTTAATAAGATGCTATAAACAATTTTGACTCTTAAAAAGTCACACTAAAGTTCATACAGTTAATGACAGGCTTACTTAGTTGTGTCAAATTACAGTTTTACACATCACGTCGAGTTTACTTAGTTACTTCAAGTCAAACATACTTAATTACTTACTTATTTACGTATTTATTTATACCTACAGTGAATAGTGGTAAAATCGAAAGATATTCCTAAGTAATATCCGAGAAGTCAACATCAGAGTTTACTATTTGACTAGAATTTGGAGCTACAAAGAGGAGGAAACACACCAAATCAACGATTCAAGCTCCCACAATACTAGAATTTTAGTTTCTCTACCTGTAAGTTTCAGTCATCAACTAATTGCTTCCAATAACAATAATTTGAATAAATCTTTTCAAGTATTTAATATATTTATAAACTTAATATTAAATTTTATATTTATTTGTAATCACAAGTTATACATTGTGTAGCATGACAGATAATCCACTTAAATCAATTACCAGATGATCATTAGAAAAAATCAAGTATATGGAATATCCAGAAAAATCCAAACGAGAACCAAATAAAAAGCACTATAAATTTACCATTATAACAAGAAAAATTAAACATAAAGAAAAAATCTGCAACTAATACGAAGGTACAACAAAATAAAACCACAGAAACTAAAATTAAATTAACAATAATGCCCAGGTAGGATAGGAGTAGGCAAGGAAGCTACCCAGACCAAGTAAACAGCCCAGTATAAACAAAAGTGTATAATAACGGAATGGTACTGAAGAAACAAGAATGAAGAAAGAAGATATCTAAAACGAACAAATATACCTCAAGAACAGGGACAAGTGAAGATCACATAGAATAGAAGAAGTAGAACACGACCAATACCTAAAAGAAACCCAATAGGGAGAAAACAAAAACCCCAAAAGAAAGTAACTGTCACAATAGAAAGTATAACACCCCAACAAACCATAAACTCATGTCAAACTAATAAAAACCAAAAAGTGTTTAAAGTGATAAGTAGAAGTGCACCCAAGAAAGTTATTGTATAATTTATATAGACAAATCTTAACAGTTCCCCATGGCTAAACAATTTGATATTATAAAACTATGAAAGGACTAGTGATAGTATCAATAAATAACCAGGGACAAGTGCAAGTTATTAGATTATAATAAATAAACTTTGAAAAGGTACATGAAGTACTGTGCATTTAAATAACTTTAAGTGTTTTTAAAATAGTATCATGAATGATATTTAATCAATTAATATGGTGAAGGAGCAATGCATACTCTTTCTAATAAAATGCCACTGTTTATATGAGAACATTCAATGGAATAAATAGTATAAACAGATAGCTTGGAGTTAGTACATAAAGTGACGGGGAATACATCCCTAAAATTAAGAAAAACAGATAAGACTGTAACCAAATAGTTTTAAGGGAGTGTTAAAAATTTAATGGAACAAAATGTTAGGTTCCAGTTTCCATATATTAACTCTATAAATAAGATGTAGAAGTAGAGATTAATACTTGTATTTATCAAATGTTATTTTGTTTAGTAGTTTGAATTAGGAATGCCATATCTGAATGTGTATATCATTCCTATATGGTAAAATGTTTTTTATAAGTTACTTTAAGTAATCAGTACAAAAAAGGTATGATTCTAAATACCAGATTTAATGTTAAATAATTGTTATATTTTAATTTTTAAAATCAATATTAAATGTTATAGTAGTAAAGGAACAAATTATTAATAAATATTATATTAGAATAGAAGGTCAGAAAAGGGTATGAACTAACTGTATTATTAAAAACTTTGTAAGTAACAACAGATAAAATCTAGGGCAGATAGGAAATTTAGACTACATTATAATGGACAAATCTAGTCCTATAAACCAACTAAACTGATGAATTTATGTAAGATAAACCCACCATATAGTAATACAATGTAACTTATACTTTATAAAGATATTGTCAGAAGATAAGTAAAATTATAAATAAAAATGAAATGTATTAACTAACATTTCAGAGGAGGAGTCATAGATAAATGAATTATATTTAAAAACAATAACTAATGAACTAAATTGCAAGAAATTAAGTAAAGATAAACCATTATATCAATCTTAGATTCAGTATAATAATAATAATATCAGAGAAAATGGCTATTATCTGGTCAAGGACAGGAAACACATATTTGAACCTACTATTCCAACATGAAAGAGATATAACATTTTTAAATGAAAACTTTGTAAAACTATATTAATTAGTATCAAAATAAGCGAAATAAATTAAAGAAGCCGAATATGTATTTAGTATTTCATACAGTTAATTAATAGCGAAAACATTTTCCGTGTATAATGTATTCAAATAAAATGTATCGGAAGCGAAGATAATTTGGAACAATGTATAATATATATTAAATTGGCTAAGATTTTCAGGAGACGAAGGAAATGAGAACAGTTAATTACTATCCGTTGAAGCGAACACTTAAACGAGGTTTTGCTCGGTATAACCTATACTAATGGCGTACGATAATTAAACCGAACTCAGTGCAATTTTTTGTAATTTTTTTAATTTGAATTTTTAACTGAGAAGCAGTGAAAACAAACAATAAACAGTGCATTATAGATAAACAGAACCACACACGCCTAAATAATTGAAATAACACCACTACACATAAATTTTATGGATGAAACAAAAAGGGTTATATACGACACATTTAACCAAAGTGAAATAGACATAATAACACAAATTTACACCAAGTGAACTAATAAACACTACACCAGGAACACTCATTTAACTCCAGAACCAATATCCACAATTGCTGAGACGAATAAACGGTGAAAGGACATCTTTATTGGAAGAAATATTCGTCGAGGTGATAGACGTTCAACTGCGCATGCTTCTGTCGGCCATTTTGATTGCTCATCATTCTCTTCGAGGTGGAGCAAATGAATTTCTAGCCTGCATTGGTTCGAAATTTATACTATATAAACTTTTAATAGTAATTAATAACGTTGTAATTGTTAGTTTTAAGACATCTCTAATTGTAAGTGTTATACTTTCTTGGCCCTACCCTTCTCTGGCTATTCTAACATAACCGTTAAAAGAACATATTTTATATACACTGTTGATGTAAAGTTTTTGTCGACCGGCCCTGAGTACGAGTCGATACTGTTGTCAAATATCGATTACTATCGATATTTTTTAATAAATTGTTAATAAACCTTCTATTTATGCAAATTGGTTAAAATTGTCTTTAAATATAATTAAAGAATAAGTTAATCCAAGGACACGGACTAACCGAAAGGCGGTATTTACGAAAATAAAGAGCACATTGAAGAAGAAGAAGAAGAGCCGCCTATCGACCAGTACCGGAGTTAACCAGATTAACTTAGAAGTGATTTACAGAAAGCGACACCGCTACACTATCAACCATAATACAATTAAAATTTTAACACCAAACAATAAACACAATTATTTCTTAAATACCAGTAATAAAAAACACGAAACAAATTTTTTTTTAGAAACAACAAAATTTTAATTTTTGAATTTTTTATTATTTCAAATTTTAACAATATTATTATTATTTTGTAAGTTACGTAACAAAATTGGCGCTCACAACAGTGGGGCTTAACGTAGACACACGTACGTTACAAAATTGGCGTCCAACTAAAGTGCTTTTATTAGGGATTGAAGAACTAATATAACTCGCCCAATTTCTAATCCAAGCTTGGCAGTGGTTATCCAGCCAGAGAAACAGGAAAGATGCAACGTCGTGCCACATCCAAGAAAAGGGCGGCAGAGGCCGAAAAAGAAGTTAATATGGAGGATAAGGAGGCAACTCCAGTGGAGGACATAGAAATGTTATTACCCCCAGTGGAACATAAACAACCTGGACCACCAGAGGAACAACTGTAAATGCCAACGCAAACAGAAGAGGACAATCTCCAGAAGAATGAACTAGAGAAATCCAAGACAACAGAAGATACCAAGTTGGACAAAATGATGGAAATGTTCCTCCGGGAATTCAAATCCACCAAGGAAGATAACCAATCCTTAAGTAAGAAGATGGAAGGAATAAACAAAAACATAGAAGCAACAAAGGAAGATTTGAGTAAGAAAATTGATGAAACAAATAAAAATATAGAATCATCAAAAGAAGAATTGGGAGAATTAAGTAAGAGAATAGAGGAAACCAGCAAGGAACTGAAAGAGGACAACAGGTCTTTGAGTTAGAAAATTGATGAAACCAATCTGAAGATGGAAGAAACCAGCAAGAAAATGGAAGAGAAATTGGAGGAGAATAACAAGAAAATGGAAGAGAAGATGGGGGAGAGGTTGGAAGAGTTAAGAGAGGATAACCAACTATTACGGGAAGAATTACTGGAAGTTAACCAGGAGAATCTAGACAAGTTAGACGAACGAATGGAACTATTGAGAAGAGAAATGAACAAAGAACTCAAGGATAATAAGAAATCTATGAATAAAAAGTTGGAAGAAGATACAATAATTATAAATCAACAGATCAGAGAAGTTGATGAAAGATGTCGGCTAACTGAAGGGGAAGTACAAGAATTCAAGGAAGTGGTAAACACCAAGGTCACAAATATCGAAGAATATAGTCGCAAGAAGGCAGAAGAGAACCGAAGAGAAAGTCAGGAAGAACTAAGTAAAGTACATACCCAAATTACTGAAAGGTGCGACGGAATGGAAGTAGTAATGACTAACATCACTGGTCAAGTGCGGCAGAGCCAGGAGGAAATGGAAGCAATTCGGAACCGACCAACCAACTTCACAAATATCCCCATCAACGAAAACAGGGAATGGCTGAACTTCCGCCAATATAAAAGGAAGCCAATGGAGTTCTTGGCCCGGATTGAGGAATATATGGCCAAACATAGAGGTAATAGATGGTTAAATAATCGAGAGCTGTTGGACGAATCATTCAGCGAAATGACGGACAACTGGTGGATGGCAAACCGGAGTGAGATAGAGGTTTACCAACAATTTAAAAATTTGTTCAAGGCCAAGTATTGGTCGGAGACCACCCAAAATCTAATAAGGGACAACATCTGCCATGGCCGATACAAGACACAATTTGGCAATACAATGACCGCGTATTTCCTTGGGAAGGTATGCCTGGCGAAGCACCTGGAACCGGCCATACCAGAAGAATGCCTGGTAAATAAGCTCTCCTACCATTATGATGAAGAGGTCATACGAGCAAGACGGGGTAGCCAAATAAAGACCATCCAGGCGATGACAGAACTCTTAGAAAATTATGAGAATGAGGAATACTATAGGCAAAGCAGAAGAAGGAATGAGCGGCCAGAATTCCGAAATAATACGTACCCGAACAACAATAATCAGCAGAACAGCAGTGGGTACCAAGGGAACAGATATAATCCCAATTACAATAATCAGAACCATATCAACGGTAGTAATAATAATAATAACAACGGTAATATAAATCAAAATATTAACAGAAATAATAACGGATACCCCAGTAATAGAAACAATTATTACCCAAATCCAAATGTAAATAGCCAGAGAAACCCAAACCATACAAATAATACCGAGCGGTATTATAATAACAATAGGGGTTACCCAAATAATAATAATAATAATAACAACAACAGGTTCTCCCGACCCCGAGTAAATTTTATACGCGCCGAAGGAAACAGTCAACGCAGATATAACCATCAACGGCGGAGCAGTTTCCATGAATACGAAGACCGACGCAGAAGCCGAGAACGGGATAATTCAAGATATAATCCGCCTAGGCGAAGTACCAGCCTAGATGACCCAGAGCGGCAACCAAATAGAGAACAAATATACGAACAGCGAACGGAACGGCTGGAACCCACTCAAGGTTTCCCAACTGACGCCTCCGTTGGTCCAAATCTTAATAACCAGGATGATGAGAATTTAAACGGGAGGAGGCAGTAATAAATAATAAGGACCTTTTGCTGCTCCTATCGCCTGGGTATAAAAGAGAATTGCCAAGAGCAAATAATAATAACAAGATTACAATTATTAGTTGTAATTACTTAAAAAACATACGAAACGAACTACTGGAGGAGGACGACACTCGCCTCCATAGTATAAATAATGAGATAATTTAAGTTAATGCCGAAATTCAAAAACAATGTAAGCACAACTTACTACCCAAATATTTATGAAACTATTTGTGAAAAAACAAAGGGAAGAAGAATTTGTAAAAAACAACCAAATTCAAAAACAATGTAAGCACAACTTACTACCTAATATTTATGAAACGACTTTTGGAATAAAAAATAGAAAGAAGAGAATTAGAACAACCAAATTTAAAAACAATGTAAGCACAACTTACTACCTAATATTTATGAAACGACTTTTGGGATAAAAATAAAAAGAAGAGAGTTAAACATCTAAATTCAAAAACTATGTAAGCACAACTTACTACCTAATATTTATGAAACGACTTTTGAATTAATGAAAAAGAAAAAGAATTTAGTAAAATACCTCTAAATTCAAAAACTATGTAAGCACAACTTACTACCTATGACTTATTAAATTAATTAAGAGAGAAAAGGAAAAGGAATTTAGAATAAAATCAACAAAATTCAAATATATTGTAAAATCAATTTACAAACAACAAGTTATGAAAAAACTTTCTGGAAGTAAAAGGAAAATGAATTGAATAAAACAAATTCAAAAAACCAAATAAGTACAACTTACTACCAAACATCAATGAAACTCAAATCATGGAAAATAAAAGAAAAGAAAAAGAATTTTGAAGAATAACCACAACATTCAAAAGGAAGAGTAAGTTCACATTACAAACAATTATATATGGAACCAATTATGAAAAAATTTTGAGAATAAAGAAATGGCAGTAAAAACCACTGATACAATTAAAATGAATAAACTTATTGTGAAAGGAAATTAATAAGACTTTTAAGCAAAATAAGCAGAGACAATGACCACATGGAATTAATAATTAAAGAGTGCATTTGGATAAAAAGCAAGAGCGGAATACAATTTTGAAAAGGAAGAAATACCTATGTATAAATAAATCCATAAGAAAAATATGATCATAAAATAAATGTCAATGATAAGACAGACAATTAAAAGAGTAATTGCAAGAACATAAAACTAGTAGAACGATTCATAAGAATTAAGAAAAAACAAAAATATAATACAAAATATATGCTACCAATGACCAGAAGAAGATTGTAATAACAGTCAAGGTATAACAGAGAATTAAAATAAATAAAAACTTTACACTGAATAACAAGTGATAATTATATTAAACCAGCTTCCAACCATAAGAAGAAATAAAATGCCAGCAGAGCTAACCATTGAGAAAAGTAACTGAGATATAAATTAACTAAAATAGAAATATTAACAGATCTGAGCAAATACGAAGTGAAGTATCCAAAGATATTTAATTTTTTTTATAGTCATAAGGTGGACTATACTTATGTAATTTTTATTAATAACTGTCTGTAGATAAGTCCAGCAGTATTATTATGTATTGAGCAGAGATGATTTGCCTCTGTAATCAATAAATGACGTAGTATGGACAGCAGAGTAGTGAAGCCTACAGTGCCCCTCTGAACTGCCCCAGCTCACGTGTTAGGGAATATTAGGGAATAAATATCCCAAGGATAAAGAACCAAGTTAAAGAAAAAAAATGAAAAATAAAAAATAATGAACCTCAGATGACTATTACTATCAAGAAATATCCAGTTAATAATGAAAAATAGATAAGCTCAAAAATAAAGAAGAAAAATTTTAGAAATGAGAAGGAAGTAAAGAAATATAATAAATATCTGAATGTGTATATCATTCCTATATGGTAAAATGTTTTTTATAAGTTACTGTAAGTAATCAGTACAAAAAAGGTATGATTCTAAATACCAGATTTAATGTTAAATAATTGTTATATTTTAATTTTTAAAATCAATATTAAATGTTATAGTAGTAAAGGAACAAATTATTAATAAATATTATATTAGAATAGAAGGACAGAAAAGGGTATGAACTAACTGTATTATTAAAAACTTTGTAAGTAACAACAGATAAAATCTAGGCCAGATAGGAAATTTAGACTACATTATAATGGACAAATCTAGTCCTATAAACCAACTAAACTGATGAATTTATGTAAGATAAACCCACCATATAGTAATACAATGTAACTTATACTTTATAAAGATATTGTCAGAAGATAAGTAAAATTATAAATAAAAATGAAATGTATTAACTAACATTTCAGAGGAGGAGTCATAGATAAATGAATTATATTTAAAAACAATAACTAATGAACTAAATTGCAAGAAATTAAGTAAAGATAAACCATTATATCAATCTTAGATTCAGTATAATAATAATAATATCAGAGAAAATGGCTATTATCTGGTCAAGGACAGGAAACACATATTTGAACCTACTATTCCAACATGAAAGAGATATAACATTTTTAAATGAAAACTTTGTAAAACTATATTAATTAGTATCAAAATAAGCGAAATAAATTAAAGAAGCCGAATATGTATTTAGTATTTCATACAGTTAATTAATAGCGAAAACATTTTCCGTGTATAATGTATTCAAATAAAATGTATCGGAAGCGAAGATAATTTGGAACAATGTATAATATATATTAAATTGGCTAAGATTTTCAGGAGACGAAGGAAATGAGAACAGTTAATTATTATCCGTTGAAGCGAACACTTAAACGAGGTTTTGCTCGGTATAACCTATACTAATGGCGTACGATAATTAAACCGAACTCAGTGCAATTTTTTGTAATTTTTTTAATTTGAATTTTTAACTGAGAAGCAGTGAAAACAAACAATAAACAGTGCATTATAGATAAACAGAACCACACACGCCTAAATAATTGAAATAACACCACTACAAATAAATTTTATGGATGAAACAAAAAGGGTTATATACGACACATTTAACCAAAGTGAAATAGACATAATAACACAAATTTGCACCAAGTGAACTAATAAACACTACACCAGGAACACTCATTTAACTCCAGAACCAATATTTACAATTGCTGAGACGAATAAACGGTGAAAGGACATCTTTATTGGAAGAAATATTCGTCGAGGTGATAGACGTTCAACTGCGCATGCTTCTGTCGGCCATTTTGATTGCTCATCATTCTCTTCGAGGTGGAGCAAATGAATTTCTAGCCTGCATTGGTTCGAAATTTATACTATATAAACTTTTAATAGTAATTAATAACGTTGTAATTGTTAGTTTTAAGACATTTCTAATTGTAAGTGTTATACTTTCTTGGCCCTACCCTTCTCTGGCTATTCTAACATAACCGTTAAAAGAACATATTTTATATACACTGTTGATGTAAAGTTTTTGTCGACCGGCCCTGAGTACGAGTCGATACTGTTGTCAAATATCGATTACTATCGATATTTTTTAATAAATTGTTAATAAACCTTCTATTTATGCAAATTGGTTGAAATTGTCTTTAAATATAATTAAAGAATAAGTTAATCCAAGGACACGGACTAACCGAAAGGCGGTATTTACGAAAATAAAGAGCACATTGAAGAAGAAGAAGAAGAGCCGCCTATCGACCAGTACCGGAGTTAACCAGATTAACTTAGAAGTGATTTACAGAAAGCGACACCGCTACACTATCAACCATAATACAATTAAAATTTTAACACCAAACAATAAACACAATTATTTCTTAAATACCAGTAATAAAAAACACGAAACAAATTTTTTTTTAGAAACAACAAAATTTTAATTTTTGAATTTTTTATTATTTCAAATTTTAACAATATTATTATTATTTTGTAAGTTACGTAACAAAATTGGCGCTCACAACAGTGGGGCTTAACGTAGACACACGTACGTTACAATTGCCACAAACATGTGTAAAATACGTTATTAACTTATGAATAAATTGGTAATATTCATACATATTTGTTCTTTAATTAAAATGTTTTAATAACTAAATATTGACTTTAACTAACTATTGTTATCTAATTGTGATAATTATTGATAAACAAATTTAGTTGTGTATGAAAAATTAAAAATTTCTTGATTGGCGCTACTACAAACAATGTAATGATTAATCAGCACAATGCCATAATTTTATATTGTGTTATAACAATAGTAGTAAGATTTTGATTGGCATACAAAAATGTATTATATATGATTAATAAAACTATATTATTACGATATCACAGAACGATCTACGTGTTTATCGAATGTTCCAGATTGATCCGGAATGTAACGTGTGTGGCGTACGTGCTTGTTGACGCATCTTCTAGACTGTGCGAGACTTCGCTCGGGCGCACGGACTCTGTCAAGGCCGCAAGTAATTACGTCGTAACTATACTGGCGCTATCGAATAATCTAGTAATTTGGGGCAGTATATATACCAGTACTCAACGACGTTCAGTCAGTTTAGTGCGAGATATTGACAGTGCGGTTCGAGAGTTATAGTAGCGATATTACTGTGCGCGTTCAAGTGGTTATTAGTTAAGTGTTGTGTTTTATAGTGGGACGGTAATTGTAATACAATTGTGTTAATTTTAGTGGACATTTTATTCCATGTGAACAATTTTTATTTGATTTGTTGTAGAGACTGTGTTGTTAATTACGAACTGCTAACTGTGGAAATTAAAGATGTGATTAGTGATTTAATTGGTGTCTTGTACTTATTTTGTTTCCACTGTACCTACGACGATCGAGTAGACCGTCGTAACAGTGGTGTCAGAAGTGGGATAAAACGGTTAAGAGTGGAAACAGTGGACGAGTGTGATTCGTAATTAATCGGTAAACATGGATCCCAGTCAGATAATGGAAGCTTTACAAACACTGCTGCGGCAGACACAGGAAGAAGCAGAAAAACGACAGGATGAGAAACGCAGACAGGAGGCGGAAGAAGCAGAAAAACGACAGGATGAAAAACGCAGGCAGGAAAGAGAAGAGGTTGAGGAACCTCAGAAAGCATTAATTCTAGAAACAGAAGAAAGACAAAAAGTACTGATTTAGAATCTGAAGGACGACAAAAAGAAGAACGTAAGCAGGAGGCAGAGGGAACGGAAGCGTGAAACAGAAGACATAAAAGAGTTAATACAGGAGCAAAAGCAGACACAAGAACAAACCGCTGCAGGGTTGGGTCTCCTACGAGGTGAGCTTAATACACAAGGTACTAAAATATCGGAGGTACAAGAATCAATGACATTAAAAATAGTTGAAGTAGAAAAATCTGTCTTGACTGTGGAACCTATGTCAACAAAAATATCTGCAGTAGAAAATTCAATGGCAAACATAAGAGAGCATACTTAAATTGAAGTTGAACAGTGCATGAAGATTCAACCAAAACAAATTTCTGAACAGACTGTATCAGTGATAAAGACAGAAAAAGACACAGAAAATAAGTTAATAGAGAAAGTCACTTTGTCTGCCGTAGGGACAGTTCATGTCAAAGCTCCAAACTTTGACGGAAGCAGTCACTGGGCAACGTACCTTCGCCAATTTGAAGCTGCTGCATGCGCAAATAATTGGACAGAGAAAGACAAGGCTGTTTCACTCGTTCTTGCTTTAAAAGGACCTGCGGCGGAATTACTACAGAAAGTGCCACCTGACAGCCAAAACACCTATGCCGAATTGATAAAAGCTCTATAATTACGGTAAGGTGATAAACATTTGCGAGGTGTGTTCTGCACCAAGTTGAGAGCAAGGCTACAGCATTCCGGGGAGACCCTTCAAGAGTTTGAAGCAAGTATCGACAGACTAATTAGACTGGCCTATCCTGAAGCGCCAGAAGATTTTCGAACAGTTTTGCGATGCAGACATTTACTGCCGGTGTCCGAGATAACGAACTACAGCAAGTGTTAGGAATGGCAAGACACCAGAACAGTGCGGACGCCCTGGTACATGCTTTGCAATTTGAGGCCGCCAAATCAGCGTTTGGTTGGACAAGTCATAAAGTGCGCGCGCTAAAAGATCGCGACGGCACAGATGATGAGGAAGAAGAACAAGGGACAGAGACTCGACGGTCGGCGCCACAGAATAAAATAAGAAAGGATGGAAGACCGAAGTGTTATAGATGTGGGAAACCTGGACATCTACAACGAGATTGCCGGGTTAGAATTCAGCAGCAGGGAAATAAGCAATAGTCGGTACAACTGGGCGTGTGCTGACTAACTGGAGGAACGAAGCCCCTAGACAATACGCAATTTCTACACTTCAGAAAAACAGCGGGAGCTTGGTAGTTACCGGATTTGTTCAAGAAAGGCCAACCTCGATTACAGTTGACAGAGACGCAACAGTTTCTATTGTGCGCCCCGACGTGGTGAAAGATCTTAAGCCAATATGGTGCTCTTGCAGCTTGCGAACAGCTACTGGACGGCCTGTAAAAGTGTTTGGAAAAGTGGAGATACACCTACGCCTCGGTCGACTTGAGTTTAATCATTAAGTCCTTGTTGCAGACATTGTAGATGAAGCAATTCTTGGTGTGGACGTTATGAACGCATACGGATTTATAGTCGACTTCAAAAACAATGTCTTGAGAATCGAAGGCGAAGAGGTAATGCTATCAAAATGACGACAGCAGAAAAATCGATGGACGTCATAAACCAAGTGGCCGTAACTGTTCCGCCAAACTCCGAAAAGCTCATCATGGTTAGAACCGAGGTAGATACTAGGGGCAACCAGTGCTCTATATTCGAACCCCAGGTAGTCAGCACACCGGGCATACTAATTGCCAGACGTTTAGTAAACCTGACGAAACCGGAAATGTACCTATTAGAGTGGCAAATATTTTGGAACAAGCTATCACTTTACAAAGCAATACGCTCCTAGGCAAATTGACTACTGTGGCCTAGGTAGCCGGAATAACGCAACGAAGATCCAGTTCTTCGGATACTTCTAAATTACCAGAGGAACTGCAAGAATTATTGAACAGATCTTCTAACGACCTCTCAAGTGGTGAGGTAAAAGAACTCAGACAGTTTTTACACGAATTCAAAGATTGTTTTGCAGTTCGGGGACAGTCACTGGGAAGAACCTCTCTTGTGCAACATCGCATCAATACCGGGGACACAACACCAATACGCCAACCTCCTCGAAGGCCTCCATTATCTAAACAAGAGGAAATGTCTCGGTTAGTACAAGACATGTTGACAGAGGAAGTAATCGAACCTTCGTCTAGTGCTTGGTCTTCTCCTGTAGTGCTGGTAGCGAAGAAGGATGGTGGATTGCGTTTCTGCGTAGACTACTGGAGGTTAAATGACGTTACAAAGAAAGACTGCTACCCATTACCTCGCGTTGACGATACACTCGACACGTTGTCCGGAGCACAGTGGTTTTCCACATTGGACCTGAAGAGTGGTTACTGGCAAGTGGGTCTTGATTTTAGAAGACGCCAAAAGACCACTTGGAAAAGACCACTTTCTCGACCCCAAGTGGCTTATTCCAATTTAACGTCATGCCATTTGGACTCTGTAATGCACCGGAAACATTTGAGAGATTGATGGACCTGAAACTCCGAGGCCTGACGTGGAAAACTTGCCTTGTTTACTTACACGATGTCATAGTGATCGGGAAGACTTTCGAAGAACATTTGGAAAACCTTAAGGAAGTTTTAACTAGAATTCACGGTGCACAACTGAAGCTGAGCCCGAAGAAGTGTTCCCTTTTCCAGAAGGAAGTACAGTATCTGGGCCATCTAGTTTCGGCAGCGGGTGTTAGCATGGATCCTAATAATGTAGACACCATAAGAGACTGGCCAGTTCTGAAGAGTAAACACGAAGTTCGGAGTTTCCTGGGGTTATGCTCATATTACCGACGTTTTGTGAAAGGCTTCGCTACTATTGCTAAACCACTACATGAGCTAACGGAAAATAAACGAAACTTCCAGCGGTCGAGAGAGTTATTTTGTTTCCATTGTACCTACGACGATCGAGTAGACCGTCGTAACAATATGATCCTTTATTTCTTTAGCAGGTATATGTGATGACAATAAATGTCTCCCGTTGGCATGCTGCAAATAATTGTTCTAGAAAGTACTTGCTAAAACACAGAATAGTTATAAAAACATGGTATTAAAGAGGCCGGATTGTGGAGATTGACACAGGCTTATCAGAAAAGGGAGTGAAACATTCGCTGCTGTGTCGACTTCATTGCCTTCATCGACCGGTTGGTTACACGCGCTGTTCCGTTACTAGCAGTTTTCTCGGTGCTGTAAAAGTGAACAATAAGATTGCTCCAGCATAAGAGCATGTTGTTTTCCAACAGATTACGAGTCCTTTCAGCAACTCATGTTACATCGTTTGAATGTTATGGTAAAGTATACTATAAATTCACTGTTTTGTTTTGTCTATTCCGTACGACAGCAATAGCTTCAATCAGATAAACTTGTTTGTGTAATAAAACGTATTCTTATTAGCGATTTTAGTGGACTTAAAAAATTAGTAGTAAGTTGTGGATCTTATCTAAGTCATTTTTTTACTTACACAATTGAAAAAGATTTGGTAGTTTCCTTTAAATTTTCTCAAAACAAAAGTAATTGAAGAGATGTATTTTTCTTTTAAAAATAAATGCACGATCAAAATTGAAATTTCAACTACTAAATAAAATGTCATTAACAAATAAACCTCTTTTTTCAATACAGACACAAGTACAGATTTTATTTGTAAAACATCTTATATTTTTAAGACGTAAACTAAAGACAATGTTAAACACAATTTTTGGCAATTTTACAATTTTCTATTTCCAGCGCTACATGTTAGTAAAAGGGTAAACTAAAAATGAACAAATGCATTATTATTAAGGAAAATTATTTCAAAATGGTTAAAACTTCTACTTCAGCGTCTCGATTAAGTAAAAGGCTTAAAACAAATTAAAAGCTTATAACTAAATTTTTGAGACGATCAGGACCTATCATAGAGTTACTGTGACGAAAATATAACACACTTTGTTTACGCATACACTTAGAGTGACAAGGTGTGTATCAAATACCATGCAAAAACTGCGATGAAAGTCAAAATGCACCAACACTAACAACACAATAATATGAATGAATACAAATCGGAAATAGGCAAAAAATCTAACAGAAATACATAAAATATTGCTATAGTCTCTAATATGACAGCATGATGGTAGGAAACAGATGAGTATAAGCATAAATTAATTCTGCATATATTTGTATGTGTGCCGGTATAACTTCAATTATTCACTTAGACGCCTCTGATGATACAGATCTGTTCTGTGAAATACACGTCAGATTAATATAAAACAATAAAAATAATAATATTCTACTTGCAGAAGTAATATATAATTTGATTATATAATATATATATATATATATATATATATATACGTTACGGATTATACAAGTTACGATATACTTGTACGTGTTTCACAGTTTCAAAGAATTGAGTCTAACACACTTCAGTATTAACGGTTTAGTAGATTATATTAATAGATATATTAACGAGTTATAATAATAGATTATATTATAATAGATTAATACTATAATAGATAATATTACTATAGTAGATTAACTACTTGGTTCATTAAAATAATAGATTTTAACTTGTATCCGTTTAAAACCTGAAACTTCGCTCTCAAAAAAAAAAATCAAAAGACTAAAGTTCTGACCTAATCTTTTAGATCGTGACCAATTTAAGCCGACAATGGTCATTTTGCTACAGCACTACACAAATTTTTAAGAGTCTAATTTTGTCGTATTACTGTCACCAACTAATGCCTCTTTAAAAGATTGTAAGGTATCTTATGCACATTTTCTGAATAAGATTGCATTTACTGATAAAGTTTGTCGTCGCCAAGAAAGTTTAGTCGTCACAAGAGTTTTATTCTATCGTTCTAACGACGGAGATTAGATTACAGTGTTACACAACTTGCAGAACCACCAGTGAGACGTGCGATGAAAACATTTGTTTTTGTCAGTGAACGGAAAATTTAACTGGGGCACCACTATACTTCGTCTAACAAAAACCATGTGCTGGTTTCTCACGTAACATTACTGACTTGTAGCCTTGCTATTTATATCGTTTGCTGTGATATTTGTTTGCAGAAACAGCACGTTTTGACAGCAATTGTTGAAACTAAGGATAAAGATTTGATTAGTTTTGGGACAGGGGTCATTAATGTACTATACTAAGATATTTCCAATTATTAATATTTCTTGTACGATGTTGAATTGTATTTATGCTTTCCACTTATGGAAACCAAAATGTTGCCAGTTCTTTAATTCCATTTGGTACAAAGCATCCCTACATGATACTTATCCCTTTCCATTGTGTTCTCTTTGCTCTTACGAATAAATCCGTACTTGCAAGACACAATAAACGGCTTCTGGACACGGTCCGATCAGTAAAGCGGTGTAACAGCTGTAGGCCTATATCGTCAGTTTACAAATATGTAACTGTGTAGGCCTATCTGATTTGTATTGTAATCTGAAGTTTATAAAACGTGCTTTTGATAATCATGTTTTTATGTATACTATAACAGATTAACCATTTGGTTCATTAAAATATTAGATTTTAACTTGTATCAGTTTTAAACCTTCAACTTTGTTCTAAAAAAAAATTAAAAGACTAAAGTTCTGAAGTAATATCTCAGTCGTATTGGACGTATTCAGCACATTACAAGCAGAAATACTGCAAAAGCAACACAAACACGAGTACTACAGTAACAGTGTGTCTATGATTTAAAAAAATTAAAAATACCGCACCACTCATAATTTAGGCCTACGTACAAAACTAAACATGTTTTGTAGTTCAGTCAAACCAACACCTAATCAAGTATATGTCAACTCTCCTTAAATTTAAAATAATTAAAATAAAAATTTACTTATTAAACAATTTACTTAAAATGCACTGCTGATCTCTTAAGAAAGTGATTGATCTTCTTCAAAATATGCGAAAAGAATACAACTATAAGCTTTCAGTTATAAAATAGTTTATAATAGATTATACTCTGATTTCCTAGTTTTAGATATTTTTGAATTTTTTGCAGAACACATAATAACCTATAACATACTTTCATATTCTTAAACTCGTTTTCTAACTCTTGTACCTACGAGGGCTGTCCAGAAAGTAATTTTCTATTTCAAGCCTCCTGAAACTTAGAAACAGAAGTTATCAACCGGCTATGGCCATCGATTCTTAACATCCACTTCGCAGTGACCACTCTCATTGCTAGTATAACAAGAGGACGCTTGCCTTCTGTAACTGGGCTGGTCTTTTGGAAGTTTTCGAGATGTTTCGTAGTTACCTTGAAATCACGTTTTGGTCATGACTCTCATATTACCTACTTTCTGTCTCGAGAATGGTGACCAACAGCCCTGGGCCATCCGTACACAATATCTCCGGCTTCATACGCTACTATTTCATATGACCTGTGTAAAAAATCTCCAGAGGAACAGACTCTTATTGATATAGTAATTTATGAACTAGCTATATGTATTAGCATTAAGATTATTCCACTTGTATTTATATACTAACATGAGCCAGAAAATAAAAACTGCTTTGCAAATACACTAAAACTTTATACGCCTCTAAAAAGTCACAACAATTAGTCTCCGAATTTACGAGATAATGAATGTTTTGTGCAGTATGCAAATAACGGCTGTAAATATATTTTTTGTATACTACTCCTATGGTACCACATTTCAGTCCACGCACAAAGTACAATTAGTGGACATCAAATTAAAAATATCGTGAAATATCAAATGAAAAACATCCCAGTAATTGTTGTGTAATTGCAAAATTATCTTTTGTACAACAGGGCGTTTTGGATTTTTTTTATATACCAGACATATTCTTTAGCAAAACATTGCTACTCTAATAATCTAATAAAACATTTGTACAACCAAGTCACTGTATACCATTTTACTCTGTAATATAACGTATGTACGCCTCCCTGGAAACCAAGACGATGTGCTCTTATAAACTAGGTAAATTTTACTTTTTTACTTACATATTATTTTTAAAATACTGAATACGTATTTATTGCTTCTAGACCGAGAAGTTATTTAATAAAATAACCAGGAAAACTCGTAAACCTGTATGAAATTTTATAATAATACACGTTAAATATTAAACATAATAGATTATTACACAGAAAGTCTATAAGTTAATTCAGTTCATAATTCGTCATTTTCTAAAAGCAGTTAAACTTCTAGCAATAATCCTACTTTCTTCACACAACTAAAATCAACTAGTATGCAGTTTACCAGGTTGATAGTTTTTCATGTGTAATATCCCAACCGATAGGTTGAGTTTAATTTTAGTGTAACATCTGCGTTTCTAATTTTTGAAAATAAAAACAGCGCACATGACTATTAAACGCAATTCTGAAATAGAGTTATGATCCGACATTTATTTCAGGTATTCTTTTATTCTTAAGGGGTTCATGAAGTCAATGTTTTTGACCGAAGAAGGAATTGTAACGAATTGTACTCTTCAAAGGAAAGTAAATAAGAACAATAGCTCTTATTTGGGGCTCAGAAACATGTTTTTTTTAAGAGAGAAACACAACAAAAGTTAACGTTCTATGCGCCTAATCCACAACACTGTAATTGGGGCTTCCTGCTTCACTGAACTGACTATTTCAGGGCCCTTTCTTGATAAAGTAGAATTCATTCACCTCATTTAAAACACCAGCCAATAGTAATTTTCCAGCTAGATAGTTCTCAGTTCCATTAGAAATGTTTACTGATTCATAAGTTCTTTTAAAAGGTTTTTGTTGGGCGGTGGATTGAGTCGAGTAGTCAAACGCCATGGATACCACAGTCGTCAGACATTATTCCTCTTGCTTCTTTTTAAAAGTGCTGTGTTACGGATAGAGTGTGTTTCACACCAGTGTCACATTTAGGCAATTAAAAATCAAGGACAAGGAACACAGTAACAGCAGTGATTCTAGAGATGTATGACGTTCAAAGTTACGTTGTAATTTGTAAAAAAATATGTTTCTGATTTGTATATTTGTAATTGTATAAGAAGGTTTTATAACAGGTCACCACGAATCTAGAAGTCAGAAAAAAACAAAGAGCGAAACAGGAATAAAAGATAAGGCGAGTGAATGAGATGAATCTTAGAAGAGACATGTTCAACCGCTGACTCGTGGAATAAAATGTTATTACAACGGTTGCGTTGTGGGTTGTCGGCAGAGAGAGTACAACGCTCGTTGTTGTGTCTACTGTGTTGTCTTCATCGACCGCTTACACGCATTTATCTGTAGCTTCTACCCTTCACAACCTTATAAAAAAAAAGAAACAATACTGCTTTCAACGAACACAAGTTTATAGTTGTCC
Organism: Magicicada septendecula; assembly: GCA_034769895.1. Lineage (NCBI taxonomy): Eukaryota > Metazoa > Arthropoda > Insecta > Hemiptera > Cicadidae > Magicicada > Magicicada septendecula. Next base: position 230,327,942 of record CM068367.1, read on the forward strand.
GACTTTTGTGTTTACGGATTTGTAAATTATAAACTCTCAATAATGTATAAGTCTCCTGCAACGAATATGTATTCCTTAATATTATGCAACTAGGAAACTAGTGCTAACCTTTTTGTTGTTACGAACAGCATTTCGGGTCTAAAGAAAAGGCAATAATACATTTATACTGTTTCTGGAGAAATATTGAAACGTGTGATAACGTGAAAACTATGGCAAACAACACATGCACAATAGACCTAAAAATACGGACCTAGGTAGACCTAGATATATGGAGTTAGTAGTATTTAGGGTAAGCAGTCAACTAGAAGTATTTAGAGTAGTCTCATTTTGGTAGCAGTTTCTTGGAAGACACCTGCATAAAAGTTTTAGGAAATACGCCTATAAAGAAAACAGTAAACTTAGTTGTTAATGAAAACTCAAATACTTATTTACCATCCTGTAATTTTCTTTGTATAATTTAGTTTACATGACCTACATTTCTATTAGGGATGATTTTAAAAAACAGTAAATTCTGAATATCGATTATTAGTTTTCAGTCTTCCATTTTGCATCAAAATTAATTCAACAATCGGAATTTGTTAACAGTTTTTGTTGTAACGGGGTAAAGTATAAGAAGACTGATTGTTTTCCCAAAGTTACTGATAGAGGTCAGATTGTTTCCTTTAGACGGTATTTAACAATTATAACTGTAGAAAATTTCTGTTAAACGCAACGTCAATACTCTGTTCTGACCCTCCCATATGTTGATAGAGAAAACTAGTAATAACTACCTAATACTACTTTTATCACAAAGATATTTAAACAGATGTAGATACAAGATTTAAAGGCAATGTACTTTGAATATATCTATTCAGTGTATTTTAAACAGACAGTAATAATCAATACCTCATACAATTACTAAACGATAGGTATTATAAAAGCATGAACCCTTATTGGCAATCCGCACTAATCAGATCAGTTAAACCTAACTAAACAAACCGCAGCTTACTGCTAAATTGCTAACTACCTTAAGTTTATTACACGCCAAGTGAATGTAAACTTTGTAACGTGGGCTTGAAGGAAAGAAGGCGTGTCGGAAATACCTTCTTGTCATTACAGAATATTCTGCATTACTAATAGAGATGTTTCCCATAAAACGTCACATCACCAAATAAAGGATTAAGCTTCCCTTGAAACTATTCCGTTATATAATATTACTTGTAACTGTGAAAATTAACGACATAATTTAAAATTTGTTGACTTCTTCGATTTCGTTGTCCATGACGTCTCCGTTGATTAACTAAATATAATTAAATCACTACCGACTCAGAACACAAAGTGTTTTATGGGTAAAAACGTAAACGTTTTACCTTATAGCCTGAAACAGTTTTCGCTTATTATAAGCTTCGTCAGGGGCCGCTACTCGGAGCGTTGTCGGTCTTGTTCTTGGCGATGGTGTTGACTTTTGAAGGATCGATGTTGTGTGTGTGTGTGTGTGTGTGTGTGTGTGTGTGTGTGATATGTTCGAATAATGCGTGTAATTTGAATTGTGTCTGTTCGTTTAGGATGTCGTTTTTATGTGGTTTTGTGAGTTTGTATATTTCCAATTCTTCAAGAGTGTCTAGTTTTCGGCCTTTTGTGTGTACGTGTGGAATATCCATGTTATTGTCGATATTTTTGTATGTGTCGTTTGCTTCAATGAAGTGGTTTGCAAAGGTGGGTTCGGTAGTGGAGTTTAGTGCTTTTGTGTGTTCAATGTATCTTTGTTTGAAGCTACGTCCTGTCTGACCTATGTAGAATTGTTGCAAACTGTGCAGTTAAGTTTGTAAACACCAGGTAGATCGAATTTGTTTTGTGCTCTGTGTGTATGTTCTGGTTTGTTTGTAGTTTTGTATGCAATTCTGTATCCTGCTTTTTTGAATTTGTGGGCTATTTTTTCAGTGTGGTTATTGCTGTATGTTAGTGTTATGAATTTGTTGTTTTCTGTCTTTGTCTGTTGTTTGTTGTGTTTTGTGTAGAAGTTTATTGACTATTGTTTCGTTGTATCCGTTGGATTCTGCTAGATACTTTATCGTGTTTAGTTCGTCTTTGTAGTCTTTTTCATCTAGTGGGATGTTGTTAAGTCTATGTATTGTTACGACGGTCTACTGATCGTCGTATGGTACAGTGGAAAACTAAATACAAGACACCAATTAAGTTACAAATCACCTGCTTTAATTATCACATTTAAACAGTTTGTAATTAACAAGACAGTCTCTTACAACAAATCAAATAAAAATTGTTCACACACAATAAAAATATTGACTGATATAAAACACAATTGTATTACAATCGTCCCACACAATTTTAAAACACGTAACACTTCACCACAATACTCGAACCGCACTGAGATATCGCAACTCAAACTCACAGAGTTTCGCCCGACAATAACTGAACTGAGTGTCCATGAGTACTTGTATTTATACCCCGCTGAGGTTCCAGAATATTCGCTAATAGGCGTCTACTAGAAAACACTAGAACGTAATTCATTGCGGCCTTGACACAGTGCGTGCGGCCGCGCGAATTCTGACACAGTCTAGCAAATGCGTTGAGAATCGCGTACGCCACAACATTCAGCCGGATTCCTCTGGAACATTCGATAAACACGTAGATTGTTTTGTAATGTCGTAACAGTATCATAATTCTGAAGGCAGCTAGTTTGTGTTGTATTGATTGATTAGAGGAGATGTGTATTAGTGTGTCAGTTGTAGTGGGTTTCCTGTAGGCTATATACGGAATTTGTGTCTCTGTTCAAATTTTGTGATGGAGAGGTCTAGGAAGTTTATGCTATCACCCAATACAACACAAACTAGCTGCCTTCAGAACTATGTTTGTGTTCTGATATAAATAAGTATAAACCGAAAAACTTAAAACATTTATATACAAACATGAACATGCTGAAGCCAAGGGAGATTAGACAGCATCGTCAGCCATTACCCAAGTATCATGCGTCATATCAACAACAAATATATTTTGTTAAAAATTCACAGCACACATGTTCAGGTGCCATGTTGTTATATCATGCAGGCACCGCCGGTGTCCGCCTTGATGTCTGTAGGCCTACACAGTCGGTGAGATTTAGTACTGTTGTCTGACGTTTTACATCATGCTGTCACACTTGTTTTATAGTGTTCAGCCCGTGGGCTTGTAATTTTGTTTATAATATAATTTTGTAATACAGTTTATACATATGATTTATAATTAATTTAAGAATGAGCGTAATTAACGCTTTATTATAAATCGTATGTATGGTATCTTTAGGTTATGAGCAATGAATACACCACAATAAAAGATTAATAATATTTTTGTCAATACAAAAGGTGAGACAACAAGATGGGGTTCACTTACTAGCTAGTTTAGTCGAAACATATTAAATCTGTGTGTGTGCGTGCGCGCGTGCGCGCGTGCGTGTGTGCGCGCGCGCGCGTTTCTATGCGTGTGTCTGTCTGTCTCTCTGTGTGTAATGAAAATTTAAAATTAGGCTTATATAATTCAATCGCTTCATAACTACCGTAGTTCTTAAAACACCTTGCATAGCCAACGATCCTGTTCATAACTCTCAATCGTCGTGTTTGTTGACCACGGTTTTTATGAGGTTATCATTTCCAGTTACAAAAATATTTGATTTTCGGTAAATCGAATAAAACCACGACACTATCCAACACAACACAAATGCCCATCCATGGTCGATAACAAAAAGCATATCAACAACGTCTAAAACCTATATAGACGTCATTTCGCATATGTCCTCTACCCGATTCAGATATCCCCTTGACCCATGGGAAGGAGTTGGTAGGCGGTAAAATTTCGTCGTACGTCTTTCCAAAGATTTGAAAGGTTATTTAAATGAACTTTCAAGCGACAGCATTAACAGTAAACTGAAATAGGATAATCATTGATAAACTTGCGCTGAAATAAAGCCACCTCCCCTCATTAGAAGTACAGAGTATGGCAGAAAAAAGAGTTTTTTTGAATGTAAAAAAATGCTACTTATTTTAATTAATTAGAAAACTGCGAACATGTATACTGCACCCTTATACGTTGTCATTTGGAAATTAAGCTTAGTCACGTTCATGTTCAAATATTAATCCCGCGGGTGACTACAATTTCGACATGTAGGCTTGCATAGTCTGGCATGTAAATCATCCATACCAACTTTCAGCATCTCGACAGAAATGTTTCTGATTTCTGTATGGATATTGCTTCTCGGTCAGCAATGGATTGTGGGTGCAATTCATACGAAAATAATCGGACAGTAACAAATCTGGTGACCGCACTGGAACCACATTCCCTGATGTGTTTCCCGAAAAGTTAGTGCACTGCTTGCCATTAGTGAGACGCAGTGCCGTCTTACTGAAACCAAGACGCACCTGAACCACGCAGGTTTGGAAGCTTCTAGTATGCCTGCCATGACAGAGTACCTATTAGGTACTACCGTTTTTGCTTGTCCTTGGTCATGCCTGACAAAATTATCATCCATGTTAAACTAATAATTATTTTTAATCGTTGAAGGTTTACTAATCATTTATGAAAAGCGTTTTGTTTAGGTTAACCTTCGTTATTGTATCTTGCTAGGGGATGGGATATTTAGTTACACACTCCTTGCATTGACATGTAAACACAATTTTGACACCAGGAAAAACTTTTACAGGCAGAGTACCGCCTCTCTTAATTGGGCCACTGTTTACAGTAACCCATCGGCAGAAAAGATAGAAAACTAAATAAACTAAATCGTATTCTACATCTTACTGTCACTGCTATTTAAAGGTAGATGAAGAAGAAACACATTCTATTAACCATGGACTGATGACTAAAGACAGTTTTCAAACCACATATTTAATTAAAATTTCCACCGTCATTACCAACGGTATACAGGTAACTTATAAACGGGTAACTAAACATTGCAGGATTTAATTAGCCTTCACGACTTGCTGATACAAATTAATATACCTGCAAATTATTCAGCGTCAACAATGGTTTCACACAATGCAATACATGTTCATACAAGTAAACAGTGTTGGTTACACAAGAGATCATCAAAATTATTTTACGTCCAAAGTGGTCTAAAACGGTCTTTGCGATTAAACTAAACTCATTGCATTTTCTATTTTTTTATTGTTTATTAAAATTTAAATATGATGGCGTCATTAAAGTAAATGTAGACGTCATGTTTTCCTTCTTCTATAGCCATACAGCCGACACCTACACAACCTTAAAAACAAATATCTAATTCTTGGATTTCGTTGTCCATGACGTGTCCGTTACTTAACTAAATATCACTATAATATTGACGACTTGGAACACAAAGTTTTTTATAAGTAAAAACGTAAAGTTTTACCTTACAGCCTAAACCGGCTTTCACCTATAGAAGGCTTCATCAGAGGCTGTCGTTAGTAGCGCTGCTCGTCTTGTTGTTGGCGACGAGAAAGTGTTTCGAAAGATTGAAGCTGTGTGTGTGTGTGGTGAGATGTGTTCGAATAATGCGTGCGATTTGAATTGTGTCTGTTCGTTTAGGATGTCGTTTTTATTTGTTTTTGTGTGCTTGTATATTTCTAATTGTTCTAGAGTGTCTAGTTTTCGGCCTTTTGTGTGTACGTGTAGTATGTTCATGTTATTGTCGATGTTTTTATATGTGTGGTTTGCTTCAATGAGGTGGTTTGCGAAGGTAGATTCTGTAGTGGTGTGGAGTGCTTTTGTGTGTTCAATGTATCTCTGTTTGAAGCTACGTCCTGTCTGGCCTATGTAGAATTTACTGCAATTTGAACAATTTAGTTTATATACACCGGGTAGATCGAATTTGTTTTGTGCTTTGGGCATGCGTTTTGATAGTGTGTGTTCTGTTTTGTTAGTAGTTTTGTAAGCGATTCTGTATCCTGCTTTTTTGAATTTGTGGGCAATTTTTTCTGTTTGTTTGTTGATGTATGTTAGTGTTATGAATTTGTTGTTTTCTGTCTTTGTCTGTTGTTTGTTTTGTGTTTTGTGTAGGAGTTTACTGACTATTGTTCTGTCATAACCGTTAGATTCTGCTAGATATTTTATCGTGTTTAGTTCGTCTTAGTAGTCTATTTCATCTAAGGGGATGTTGTTAAGTCTATGTATCATGGTTCTAAAAGCAGCTAGTTTGTGTTGTATTGGGTGATTGGAGGTGTTGTGTATTAGTGTGTCAGTTGTAGTTGGTTTTCTGTATATACTGAATTTGTGCCTGTGTTCTAGTTTTGTGATGGAGAGGTCTAAGAAGTTTATGGTATTGTTGTGTTCGTATTCGGCAGTGAAGGTTATGTTTTTATGTATTTTGTTTATGTGCGTTAGTAACTGTTCACATTGTCTTTTGTTTCCCCTGTATAGTATTAGAATGTCATCAACGTATCTGTGCCAATATAGTATTTTATGTGAGTGTCTGTCATTGTTTGTGAGTATTTTTGTTTTTTCTAAGTGTTGGAGGAAGACTTCTGCTAGAATGCTGGATATGGGGGAGCCCATGGGTAGGCCGTCGTTCTGTGTGTAGTATTTATTGTTATAAGTAAAGTAGTTTTGTTTTGTGATAATGTTCAGAGTTTCTGTTATTTCATTGATAAGTTCGTCTGGTGTGTTGTTCTGTTTGAGTTTGTTTTGTAGGATGGTGATTGTTTCAGAGATGGGGATGTTTGTGTACAGGTTTTTAATGTCAAAGGAGGCTAATGTGGCGTTATGGGGGATGTGTATGTCTTTTATTTTTGTTACTAGGTCAGTGTTGTTTTTTACTGCAATGTTGTTGTCTATTTGTGTGTGTTGTCTAATAATTTTGTCTAGATATTTTGCCAGTTTGTGTGCAGGGGCATTACGGTAGTTGATAATGGGGCGGATCGGAATGTCTTCTTTATGGATTTTGGGAAGCGCTTGGAGTGTAGGTGCTGATGGTCGGATTTGTTTCATGTAGGGCTTTTGTTTATGTGTCATAATGTGTTTGGCTTTGTTGACTATTTGTTTTACTGAGTTTTGGTATCTGTCGGTGGGGTCGTGTTTTAGTTCTGTGATGTTGTTCTGTTCTATGAAGTCTTGTACTTTTTTGTGTAGGTTGTCTGTGGGGATAATTACAGTCGTGTTGCCTTTGTCAGCTTTTACAAATGTGATGTTGTGTTTGTGTGCCTTTTCCCTCAGTTTGATGGCTGTGTGTATTTCTGAGTTGTGGTTGTTGTTGTCTGGTGTCTTATGTACTCCTATTGTGTTGTTTATATTATGTCTTAATGTGTCTTGATGTTCTGGTGCTGTGTTTTGTATATTTGTTTCTGTGTCAATTATGAGCTTTGTTAGTGTTTGGTTGTTATGTTTGTAATGTATGTTATGTTTTAGGCCTTTATCAAGGAGTGTTTGTTCGTTTTTTTTCGTTTTTTGTTAGTGTGACACACTCACAAAAAACGAACAAACACTCCTTGATAAAGGCCTAAAACATAACATACATTACAAACATAACAACCAAACACTAACAAAGCTCATAATTGACACAGAAACAAATATACAAAACACAGCACCAGAACATCAAGACACATTAAGACATAATATAAACAACACAATAGGAGTACATAAGACACCAGACAACAACAACCACAACTCAGAAATACACACAGCCATCAAACTGAGGGAAAAGGCACACAAACACAACATCACATTTGTAAAAGCTGACAAAGGCAACACGACTGTAATTATCCCCACAGACAACCTACACAAAAAAGTACAAGACTTCATAGAACAGAACAACATCACAGAACTAAAACACGACCCCACCGACAGATACCAAAACTCAGTAAAACAAATAGTCAACAAAGCCAAACACATTATGACACATAAACAAAAGCCCTACATGAAACAAATCCGACCATCAGCACCTACACTCCAAGCGCTTCCCAAAATCCATAAAGAAGACATTCCGATCCGCCCCATTATCAACTACCGTAATGCCCCTGCACACAAACTGGCAAAATATCTAGACAAAATTATTAGACAACACACACAAATAGACAACAACATTGCAGTAAAAAACAACACTGACCTAGTAACAAAAATAAAAGACATACACATCCCCCATAACGCCACATTAGCCTCCTTTGACATTAAAAACCTGTACACAAACATCCCCATCTCTGAAACAATCACCATCCTACAAAACAAACTCAAACAGAACAACACACCAGACGAACTTATCAATGAAATAACAGAAACTCTGAACATTATCACAAAACAAAACTACTTTACTTATAACAATAAATACTACACACAGAACGACGGCCTACCCATGGGCTCCCCCATATCCAGCATTCTAGCAGAAGTCTTCCTCCAACACTTAGAAAAAACAAAAATACTCACAAACAATGACAGACACTCACATAAAATACTATATTGGCACAGATACGTTGATGACATTCTAATACTATACAGGGGAAACAAAAGACAATGTGAACAGTTACTAACGCACATAAACAAAATACATAAAAACATAACCTTCACTGCCGAATACGAACACAACAATACCATAAACTTCTTAGACCTCTCCATCACAAAACTAGAACACAGGCACAAATTCAGTATATACAGAAAACCAACTACAACTGACACACTAATACACAACACCTCCAATCACCCAATACAACACAAACTAGCTGCTTTTAGAACCATGATACATAGACTTAACAACATCCCCTTAGATGAAATAGACTACTAAGACGAACTAAACACGATAAAATATCTAGCAGAATCTAACGGTTATGACAGAACAATAGTCAGTAAACTCCTACACAAAACACAAAACAAACAACAGACAAAGACAGAAAACAACAAATTCATAACACTAACATACATCAACAAACAAACAGAAAAAATTGCCCACAAATTCAAAAAAGCAGGATACAGAATCGCTTACAAAACTACTAACAAAACAGAACACACACTATCAAAACGCATGCCCAAAGCACAAAACAAATTCGATCTACCCGGTGTATATAAACTAAATTGTTCAAATTGCAGTAAATTCTACATAGGCCAGACAGGACGTAGCTTCAAACAGAGATACATTGAACACACAAAAGCACTCCACACCACTACAGAATCTACCTTCGCAAACCACCTCATTGAAGCAAACCACACATATAAAAACATCGACAATAACATGAACATACTACACGTACACACAAAAGGCCGAAAACTAGACACTCTAGAACAATTAGAAATATACAAGCACACAAAAACAAATAAAAACGACATCCTAAACGAACAGACACAATTCAAATCGCACGCATTATTCGAACACATCTCACCACACACACACAGCTTCAATCTTTCGAAACACTTTCTCGTCGCCAACAACAAGACGAGCAGCGCTACTAACGACAGCCTCTGATGAAGCCTTCTATAGGTGAAAGCCGGTTTAGGCTGTAAGGTAAAACTTTACGTTTTTACTTATAAAAAACTTTGTGTTCCGAGTCGTCAATATTATAGTGATATTTAAATATCTAATATATTAAAAAAAATACACAACATTTAAAAAAATATTGTGTATATTTTGACTGAATATTTCATCATTACGTAAGCAGTAGGCTATCACATTCTGAATATACAGCAGAAATTTAAAAATTTTTAAATTTAAAAAGTGTTTAAACATAGCCTTATCTAGGAATCCACCATACCGATATCATATATTTCAGATACATTTATGTAGCGGCATAGTATTATAACGAAGGAAAAATTGAGTTTCCTTCTAAGTAATATATTAGCGCAAATTGTTAATTTGCAATGTAAAACCTAAACCAGTCTATTAATGTATTATCCGATAATTTTGATCATCAGTTTTCCCAAATTGAATGGCCTGAGATTTAATTATTCACATAGTTTTACTTAAGTGCTTACTGTCGGATAAATTCATATTACGGAAACCCACTAGACGACAATAACGTAATTTAATAATTACACTTATAATCACACTTATAATCGTTTAATACAAACATTTTAATTAAAATTAAAGAATATTTATTTGAAAATAATTTAACGTATTACACTACAAATTTTATTAGTGATTAAATAATTTATGCTACACTCACTTGTTGCACACACCACTAGTCACTGTGACACCGATTAGCGCTTTCGAACGTACCCGTTCATCATCATCGTGGCAGTTACGATCTGATGATGAACGGGCACGTTCGAAAGCGCTAATCGGTGTCACAGTGACTAGTGGTGTGTGCAACAAGTGAGTGTAGCATAAATTTAACGTATTGTTGTGGTTGAATCAGTAAAGTTTTAGATCTGACTAATGGTCACGTACAGCAGCTGTAGAATACGAGTCATTCGTAATCACGTACTAAGGGACGTGTTTAACTGGAGTCTAGGCAAACTGCACTGGCAATTTGCCATTAATGTTTCAATAAAATAATTCAATTATTTATGCAATCAGTACGCGAGGGCGTGCTGCAACCGCTGTAACCACACACTGATGCATGAACTGACCTATAAAACGGTGGTACGTTGTATAGGAGGAGTTGCGGTTTGCTGTTGGTTCCGCATTGACAAATTCTTAATGGTCGCAACTGCATGTAGTTATTTCCGTCGGCACCGTTGGCTTATCACAACTTCCTGTTACAACATTACATACCAACACGCCATGTGGAGTGTCAATGAATCACAGCATGGAAACAAACAGAAACGGAAAAGGAAATAAATGAGGTAAATTATGAAACTGACGTTTTATGAAAAAATTGCAACATTTATCGGGCGTTGCAATCTAGCGTTTAATCAATCGAATTTAATCTAAACAAACGGTTTCAGTGACTATAACGGCCAGTAATAAACTGGTACAATGTTGTTTTATTAGGTTATTAACATTAAGGTATTAATATTTCAGACAAGACCTGGAGCAAGAGATGTTGTGATAACGGCTGGAGAGAAGAAGAATGGAAGAGGATTGTAAACGATGTGTTGATAACTCTTTTAAACATTTACTTAACCGTACGCTGGGTAATTTAATGTAAATCGTCACCCGTTGAGTCCAGAAGCCAAACCTGTTAACAGAAGATCTGTGGGTAGGTCCTGGAAGAGATGGCTGCAGTGAAGACGAACAGTCTATAAGCGTACACCGTGAAGTGACTACAGAAGAAACTTTACTGTCAATAGTTAAATTACACTTTTTTGCAAATTCTTCTAACATATTACTCGAGAAGTCTTTTCCTATGGGTTCTCTATTACATACAAACTCGTGTCTAAGTGCTAAACGAGTGGTTGTGTATGGTAGGACTAATGGTTACGCCTTGAGTAAAACGGTGTAACTGTAGCACATTTTGAGACAGTGTGCTACATTAATGTTTGTGTAACAACAATTATTTGTTATACAATACATTGTTATGACATTACGACTTTATGACAGATCAATTTTACGCCTACGTGCCATATTATTTCTTTAACTTAATTGCAAATATTTTGTTTTTTAAAACTATTAAAAAACAAACTCCCTTTATAAAAAAAATTATACAGAGTCTTCTCAATCTTCACTTCTACTGCTACAGTTTATACCGTACTTCTTCTGTCGAATATTAGGTTTTTAAGATTTTTGACTGAAAATTAAGTTTCTAGAAACAATTTCTTTCTAATGGCGCTCGAATGCTTTTTAGTAGTAATAAAATTCTCATTGAAATAATTTATTGGTACAAAATGTATTGTAAACAGTTACATTGCATTGTTTCTCCAAACAACCTGACAAGATGCTCATTTTTTCAATTACTACGGGAGCTTCAGTTTCTAAAACATGTCCAACCATGTCCAACCTTGATACTTTACTGAATATAAATAAATTTCTATAACGAAGTATCTATTGAATGTAAACATTATTGTCACTATTATTATTTCATATCTGTTGGATTACAACATATCTGTTGGACTGCAGGCAATGTTGTTTATTATATTATTGTTTTTAATCATAAAGTCAACCCATAATATTAGGCTACATGTGCAACATTCACTACTGTAGAAAAAATAGTTTTTTCTTGTTTTATTTTGTATTAATATTAAAAGTATAATCAAACTTATACTTCATTATTTTGGAAAAAATTACAATTTCTACATTATTGAGTAATTTTTTTAATAATTAATATTATATTGCAATATTAGCCTCATTTTCTGATCCAAAGGGTTTAAGAAAGTTCTCAATTCCATTATTTTGAATTTTCACAAATGTGTATTAAAAATGAACATTTTTGTTTAATTTAGAATTTTAAAATGGTCAAGTTACACTGAACCTTTGTAACTTCAGCACTAAATTTGATAAGCATCACAAATATTGGAATTAAAGATACTTTTGTGTCTTCTGAAAAATTTAAAATCGTGCTATTGAGCCCTTTCTTAACTACTGATTCAATTATAACTTCAGAAATATACTGCCGATTTCTGTAATCTCTTATATAAATTCTTTACTTAGGGGGTTTACACTATTTGTGCGGTCACCGTGTATGAGTGATCACTACCCTTGTAATCAGACAGAGCGGTTCAAAAATCAACATGTTTATTATTCACCATATTCTTTAACACATCTTCAAATGGTAAAGAATCCAGTAGAGATATAATAAATATTTTCATATAGTTCAAACCATAATAATTAATTAACATCATTCCCATATATACATTAGTGTATACTGTAATGTATATTGATTAGTATACATTATAGCAGCTGGACAGACGATTTCATATTGAAATCAATATACACGACGAAAGGTTATGTACACTTTTAAGAATTAACCAACTGATGAAATCAATTTATTAAAATCAAATTATTTGTTATTAAAATCACCTACCATGCAGGCTAAAATGGTGGTAGTCAGGTCGGTGTTTGTCACTGTTGACACATCATTGGTATTGACAATTTGATTTATGGAAGCATAAGTCCACAGGCTGCAGAAACACTACGAGGAGTCCGATGTACACACACGAGAGAGCGGTGATAAAGCCTGCCGACTGTGTACGGATGTTAAGCGCGCACACCGACCCCACGGCGCCCGACAGATATCACGCGTCACACGTGTGAGAACAATCACTGTGGTTGATCTTGTGTGCTCCGAATGTGTAACGGAATAAATGTATAGTTTCTGTAACGTATCGATTATATTGAAGCAACATAGTTTCTTTACGTTCACTGTTACTTATATTTCATTACCCATATTTTCTCATTTGTTCCTATATGTTTAGGAGTCTGAATAGGAAAACGTAAACTCAGAGAATAACATAATGCATGAGTTTTTATACAGTAAAAAGTGTTTTAAATTTTTAATTTAATTTAATTTTTATTTCAGTTCATTAAGAAAGTTATTTTTTGTCAAATAGCAATTATAAGTTTACAATCTACAGTATTTTTATGGCTTGGAAACTAGTAGCTATTAATTTCTTTTGTATTGAGGGAGTTTCCTAGTTGTAAGATCTCGTCTACCTCATTTGAGTCTATCGGCAACTTCGTGGTTGGAGGAGAGGACTGACGCGGCACATTCTAATACTTCATAATATTTCCCACTCTTGCAAATCTATTAATAAAACAATTACTTAATCTCTGAACGTTACAAATTCTATTAAAAAATGTTACATGGCTATTCAGGGCAGTCGGTCGTTTACATATTTATCCATGTACTATAATTATTTACAGATAAGTTAGATAACGAAAAGATTTCAGATAATATGAGTTTTATAACATTATAAAAATAAGATTGTATAATGTATTATAACATTATAACAGTTCAGAATAAGATTGGGATTTATGTATTTCTATAAAATAGATCCCAGATAAATTTCAAATTTAATAAGGTAAAAATCGAAATTGTCTCCAGTAATTCTTACTCAACAATTAAAATTACAAATCAAATTGTAATTTTAATAAAATATAATTTGCCATGTGACGGATCTGTTTGACTTTACACAATAAGCCATCTTGCAAAACATTGTCAAACCTTTGTACATTGTCTAGCATGATCTTTGAACAATACGTATTATCACATAACATTCTTAAATAAATAAACGTTTTTGACGGAAAACATAGGTTCCGGTGTGGGGGGAACCTATGCGAAAGCCGATGTTGCGATTTTTTGTATACCAGACAAACTTTAATATTTTTAAAACTATATCGCATATTTAGATAATCAATACACGATTCAAAAGAGCAAGGATGAAATATGTGGCGCGATATAAACCTTAAGAGCGTGACGTTACACGCTATCACAAGCTGACCGCCAAGTTGGGGTGGAAAATCACCGGTTTGCTGCGCGGAAAAATTAGTATAGCTCGTAAACGCAAATGCGTATGACGTTACTTAAGTTGTCGTTTTATAAAGCTCTACGAGTATCATAAAATAAAATACTAATAGTGATAACAGTGAAAGAACTTAACACAGTGATAAAGTATTGAACTTGAACAAATTGTCCCTAAAATTTTTAAAATGTCAAAATATCTTCACAACAATAAGGTAAATGCCTATCACAAATGTTTACAAAGTAATAAAAGAATGAATTAGGAATCTAAAAAGGCCTCTATGACAACAGCAGAATGAACACGGAGGATGAGGCAGCGTCGAAAAGTCGAGGCAGCACCAGCTGCGCAGACGCCGCAACGCCTAACGCCAGTTCACAAACAACGAATGTCGACAGTGACATGAAACTCATGGAATGCTACAAAATACAAGCAGATAAGACGTTTGAGAATCGAAATTTAGCGTTTATAACCCACTGACCTCTGGCGATGGGTTCAATTCCTTTTTCCCAAACCTACAAACACCCCGTCCCAGTAACACCACCAGGGTAAGACGTTTTCCGCTAAAACCCTCAGCGGTAGTGACCCTGACACTATCTACTTTTATTTTGCAAAAATAAAGCTAATGTGTAGGCATTAAATTTACAAAAAAAAAAAACGATGGATAGTTTCTTTTGATGTAAATTAGATATGAACAATAGTCAAGTTATCGGGCAGCATGTACGTGATCCACTATTAAACGTGATACACTACATATAAGGTTAATTACCTAAGTCTTCCAGTCTTCTTCTGTTTATAGTGCATTATGCTACAGAATCAACTGACAGTATTATTTACAGCTAATATTAATTTTAATGCATCGCTCCCCTATATACAATGTTTCGTTGTAATTCAGTCAGTCCGTAGTTGATAATTAACATAACGTAATAATTATTTTACTGTAAATTTACTACGGTACATTATTAACAAAGTAATGCTTTTCAATTCGAGAATTCAACAAGTTACTTCTAAGTAGCACTCTGTAACTGTTAATTAATGTTAATAACTGCAACGATTTGTCTACTGTCTGGACAACATCTCTGTCTTATTATATTGGAAATATCTACTTGCCTGCTAATTATAATTCGAAATTAACTTGAATGTAATACAATTTAAAAGATATTTGGTTAGTTTATCTTTGATGTTTGATCATTAACAGCAACAGTGTGTAACAATGCAGTACAGTACCAAGTTTAAATACTGCCATAGCCTACAGCATTAGTAAATTCGTAAAGAAATATATAGCGAATATAAGATTTTAAACGGAAGAGAGTGACGTTTCTGGAACTGGCTGACAGAAGTGTCAGCTGTCAGCAGCGTCTGCTACAGACTAAAATATATGTGGTTTCTTGTGACGAACAATACTTTAATACCTACAGCTACAAAAATACAACATAAATCATATATAATTCAAAACTGTGAGTTGTATTATTATTCTGTTATGCAGATGTCTAGCAATAATGTTATAAACGTTTTCTGTCTTATAGCAAATCTGAATCACTCACCATAGCTACAAATTTTAGGGGAAAAAATTGTTCATTTTACCGTATCATAATGCTGACAATTATACAGATAAAAATCCCATGTCACAGTTTACTGTGTACATATTAAGATGAAGGTTTATAAGTGTTGAAGTCATTGTTTTTTACTATATTTATATTAAATACACACATATACACACATAAAATACAAGTTTTATATAAGATAACACTATGTGTACCATTTTCTTCTTTTTCTTTATCTTCTTCTTTATGTTCCGGTCTCCAACGAGTACATACACTTCAACAACGTTTCCTAGGTCTTCTTACACTTTGTTGTCTTCTTGACTTGTTTTGCCAGACTTTCTCATATTCAAATGAACAATATATCTCTTTTTGTTTCCTGCAATACGATCTTGGATATTAAAAGTGATCAACTCTTTATGAATATATTCATTGTAGAGTCTATCTCTTTGTATGCAGCCTTTAACGGACAGCAAGAATCTCATCTCTGATGGTTCTATCATATTAGATATTTCTTTACCCAGAACTCGAGTTTCAGAACCATACAGTAACACTGCCACAGCCATTAATTTATAAAATGTTAGTTAATACAGTAATAAAACTTTACTGTAGAATATAATTAGCGTAGCATATTAAAATGGTTGTTGATAACTGTCCAAAACAGTACAAAACCCAAACAGAATTAAGTATTATCAAAAAAAAAATATATATATATACCTGACTGTTACGGACAGGAGTATCAAATGGTTTCACGCGGTCAGCTATCGCCGCTGTTTGCTTTACAAAAAATTGTTTGTTCGGCTTTGTTTACGTTAGATGTGCCAGTTCAAACACTGACAGCACATTTGACCTTTAAAACGTTAAAACAAATTCTCCCTTTAAATCATGTGACGATACGAATATTTTCATGAAACAGCGTGAAACATACTTGGTGAGCATGTTTGTGTTCCTCGACAACGATTAGAATGGTCATACACGCAAAAAATGAAAATACAGCAAAACATACGTACATCATCATATACAACTGATTTAATATTTGTTGCTGTTTAAGTAAATTTATTGCATCTATTATTTATTACATGTATAAACTTACCAGTAGAAAATACGTTTTCTACAGCATGCTGTTTGTCTCCAGAAATGATTGCACGAGTGGTATAAGCCCTAACGTAATATATGTATTTATACATTGCAATTACATAAAGACGTTTCAGTGATACCACTGAACGCAACTGTATTATAATAATTACTGGCCAGATCGTAGGATTTGTGCATTCGTTACGTTCAATATTACTGTTGCACAATAAATTTTATTGTTAGTTGATATAGGAGAAAGATTTTAGAGTCATGACGTAACTACTTAAATATTTACAAATAAAGTTATTGAATTCTTAAAAATCATTTTAAAATTTTAGTGATAGAAATAAATAGGGGTAAATTTAAATATTTCTTTTTTAAGAAGTTGTTTACCGGTACTAAACATAAAAGCATACAATATCCATATTATAAATCACACGTAAACAATATACGTACAAACACAAAACACATAGATGTGCTTTGTGAACATTTGTGAACATAAATATGTTTGTGATATATAAAAATGTTTGAGCTACTTGCGTATCTAATATAAATATATAGCTCAAATAATTAATTTAAATATTTTAAGTCGTATATAAGTCTACTATATTTATTACACAAAAATGAAAAGTTTACTTGTAGTACTTTAATTTTTAAAAATATTTACTTCAGTTTAATAAATTCTAGTTACTGTGCACCCACTTTGATTAAACAGAAAAATTATTGTGACACAAATATTAAAATTATATATTTTAATTATAATAATTATTGAAATTTTTGTATTTACATTATATACAATTGGATATTCAATGTTTTCTTTATTTATACAATGTTTCAGTTTATTTACTGTCTTCCTTTATAAAAAAATTATTAATTTTTCACTTGCTTTCAGTGTTGTGTTACCGTTGCGAAGTTATCGTTTTGAGTGTATGTGTGTGTGTATGTGTCGCTCAGACGATGGTGTTGACGATGAAGATTCCGGCCTTCTCACATCGAGAACCAGAGTAGCCCCGTCACTATTGCTAGAGACTCTTCCGTAGGCTCTAAACTGTCCATGGTATTTGTAGTGTGGTATAAACCGACAGGTCTGATTTTTCTGGTTTCTTTCTAGACTTGTCAAACTTTCTTTGGTCCGGTTTTAAGCAAAGGATTTCTTTATGTTTTTGAAGTCTTCTTCTGGTATGGACCACGTCAAAAATGTCTTTTATGACGTCTTACTCGTAATACAATGAGTATCCTCAGGTCTAAGTCTGACTTAGACATGAGGATATTCATTGTAATATGAATGAAACGTTGTCATACAAGACATTTTTGACGCGGTCCATACCGGAAGAAGATTTCAAAAACATAATGGACACCGGCCGCGGAAGCCTACGTGAGAATATATACAAAAATTTCTTGTCTTGGATAAATCAGGTAGAACACACGTAACCAAATTATTGGTTGTACACACACACACACACACACACACACACACACACACACACACACACACACACAGATCATCACCCCTTAGCAAAACGTGTCAAGAATTTCTTCAATGACAGATCCGTCCATGTTTTCCATAATTTAAAATTATTTAGAACAATTTCTATCACTACCTTATTTATATGTACAAAAAATAATATTATTGTCGTATATTTATCGATGTATATAACGATATATGTATTGTTTTAATAAATATATTATTTTTTTGTACTTACAGAACAACATTATGTAAAAGAAAACATTCAGTTTGCTCTTCAGAATAATCCTTGCAAGGCAAGCGCAGATTGTTAATCTGTAACTCAGTATAATCAGTATGTCAAACGTAACCACGTAATAACGACATAAACGTGATCGAAGTAAATTGACGTGACACACTCTTATCTAGGACAATTGTGTTGGCTATTTGTTATATCTTCCTTATTAATTTATTCATAAAGCAACTAAATGATTAAATCGTTTGAACATTAAACACACGAGGCCATACTGTGACCAAATGCGGATGTACTTACTTCTTTATGAAAAGATACAAAGCTGTATATGAATTGTGGTTTACCTTTGTTCCGCAAACTCGTTAGAGGTAGGTAATGCATGTCGTTCACACCGTAGGCTTGCCATAGTTTCGACATTACATGTCATACAGAGACAAGGGTTGGCAACTGAATCATTCAACTACAGCACGGAAGCAACAGGAACGGAAGAGGAAATAAACGACGTAAATTATGAAACTGACGTTTTATGGAAGTGCAACTACATTAGTAAAATATTGCAAGTTTAAAGGTGAACTCAAAAATTTCTATGAGTTATTTAGACAATTATCTCTAGTAACTGGCAATAAAATAGTTCAAATTTGTTTTAACAAACCATCATTATCAGCCCAAAAATACGCTAAAACAGAAATCAGAAAAGTAATATAATTGAGCCAAGGAATATACAGAATGGAGGAGAATTATAAACACGGTCCTAATGTCAATCTATAAATTACTCAGTATTGTGCTGCAAAATTATTTTAAATCACAGTTTGAATATAAAGATACTGTATTGATATTAATTAATAAAATAAACTGTACAAACCACAGTGAATTTTTTAGAAATATTGTCATGAATTTTTAAAGTCATATAACCTTCAGAATCTATGAGGCTATTGGTCACATTTCCAGAGAAAAAAGTGACGAATATGAGAATCATAACCACGACGTTCTTTCATGTTAGCCACGAAAACATTACTAAAAGTCTAAAACATTAGCCCATTTATAGGAGGCGTAGCAACCTAATAATGTTTTAGCGACAATGAGAATGATCGTGGAAAAGTGGATACTAAGACTTGCTAGCCTAATAAACGAACCACTTAATAATTTTCTTAGTTCCCAAACGCTTTAAATAGAGTTTAAGAATGTAAAGGTATGCTGTAGATTACATGTTCTACAAATATGCCAAAATTATCTAAAACTAAGAAATGAGAGCATACTATAATATAAATTAATACATAACTAAACGTTTACGGTTGTTTTCTTTTTCTATATTTTGAATAATATCGGTCGCTCTGTGAAGAGATCACCAATGCGTTTTGTAAGTAAACTTGTTTAATAAGTACACAATATTTATTTTTATTATCTAAAATTTAAGGACTGTACTCATCAATTTATTAAACGTCGCTTAGACTGAAACATGCAACACGTTCAGTTTTTTGAGTTATCAGTGGTCAGAAAGTTATAATTTCCAAAAATGATTCATACAGTATTGGTATACTTGGCTGAAACGTACATTGTGTTTCTGTTGCTTTTGTAGTATTATGCCTTTAATGTGTTAGATGACGTTCAGTAATCGAATAATTGATGACAAATGTTTAACCTTTTAATTTTTGTTAACAACGAAGTATAAGGTTTAATAATTACAAGATAAAATCTATTATATTTTTATATGACGTGGTATAGTTTAGTATATTATACCGAAAACATGGTTTTAAAAATGCACGTTTTAAATACGCTAGGTTACAACGAAAAACAGATAAGTTTAAACAGTTATTTATTTTTTTATCTCATAATACAGGCCTACTAAAGTACACCACATTACTGACGTAACCATATCCAGCGTCCGCTTATCGTGTCATACATGTAGAGATCTGTTTCTAACAGCAAAGAGAACACTACGGGGAGAGTAAGAGTCATGTAAGGCTGTTCTGTATCAAATGCAAGTCAGTTGTTGACACTAATTTTGTTTCCCCAAGTTGAGAGCACAAATTCAATTTTACAACCCTCAAGAAGTATTAATAACTGAAATTATTTTAATATAGTACATTAATGATTGCCTTGTCCAACTTAAACACGTTATTTGTTAGTTTCAACGGTTGCTGACAATACCTTCTGTTTTTACAAAGAAATATCACAGCAAACGGTATACAGAGCAAGGTTACAGTTCGGTAACGTTACACGATAAACCAACACATTGTTTCTGTTACACAAAGTACAGTGTTGTTCCAGTTATATCTCGCATCCAGTACAAAAACAAACGTTTTCACCGCACGTCTCACTGCTGGTTTTTTAAGTTCTGTAACACTATAATCTGTGTCATTACTGAAGAAGGCGATTTTAGATATAAGGACAAAATACTTGCCAACTATCTGATGTTAAATCTAATATATTTGTAACTCTATAGGACATTTTAAGATATAGGAAAAAATATGTATTTGCTTACCCGGACCGTAATAAAAAGAACAAGGAGTGTGAAAGGACAAATGTATCAAATGCAAGTCAATTGTTAACAGTAATTTTGTTTCCATAAGTTGAGAGCACAAATTCAATATAACAACATTTAAGAAGTATTAATAACTGAAATTATATTAATTTAGTACATTAATGTTTGCCTTGCTACTTAAACACTTTTTTTATTGTTTAATTTGTTAGTTTTAACACTAATTAATCTTTCAAGCAACCTAATGTTTTAGCGCCAATGAGAATGATTGTGGAGAAGTGGATACTAAGACTTGCTAGCATAATGCACGAACCACCTAATAATTCTTAGTATCCGGAAGCTTTAAATAGAGTTAGAAAACGAGATTAAGAGTGTAAAAGGTATGCTGTAGACAACATGTTCTGCAAAAATGCAAAGATTATCTAAAACTAAGAAATGAGAGCATACTATATTATAAATTAATATGAACAGATGAACTATGAACAGATAAAAGGATGGATGAGAAGCGTTTTAGAATAGATATGTTGTTGCGTTGTTGTGCTGTTTAGGTGGAATAAAATGTTATTACATCAGTCGTATTGTGGATAATCAGTCGGCAGAGTGAGTGAAACGTTGCTTGCTATGTCTGCTATGTTGTCTTCATCAACAGGTTACACACTGAGCGACTTCCCACTGTATTTAAACGTTTAAAAATTAAATTGGACGTGCTCTGCCAATATATGGTCTACTTGATAGAAAGGGTTTCCTCTTTTCATATTTAGGGACATCCACTTTAATATATTTTGTAACCTAGCTGCTTGACATTGGTTTGGCAAATAAAATTAATCCTTGCCAAGGAGTAAGCTACCCTATTCTGACTAGTATATGCTGAAAAATAATTTGTATTAGGCAGCTTGAGCAATCAATACAAAACTTGTCAACAGAATGTGTTCAACAAAAAAACTTTGTTCAAACGCTTTTCTCAACTTTGTTGAGCGACAGACCTGCTGGTTACTGGTGAGTCGTTGGTTATAAGTAAATTCTTATGTAGTTATATTCTCAGTTTTATTCACATTAATTATTTAACTTTACGTTTATTAACGTTTACGTTTTTAATTCGTATGGAATTAAAAATATTTTCAAAGTCTGACAAATGTTCTTAAATAACAGTGACAATTAGAAATACACATACATTTTTTTCTGTTATTAATGGTTTCTGTTTGCATTGTTAATCACATACGTGTACTATGAAAGAATAACGTAAGAATGACTAGGCTATTAACAAAGGCTATTAAGAAAATCCATTAGAAGCTAGTTACTAATGGATTACGTTTTACTAAAAAAGACACTATCACTAGTTAAATTACGTTTTTCTGTAAAATGTTCTTAGTGCTACATGTGTGGCTTATATTTGGTAGGATTAATGGACATGGGCCCACCGTCTAATTTCAGCACATTTTGAGACATGCAGTCAGAAATTTTATATGTAGCACAAAAATGTAGCACATTTTGACTTCTGTAGTCAATATTATACCTTTATGGAATTTCAGACCAGATACAATTTATCTCTGATTGTCTCGTGTTTTGGTTTTTAATAATATTAAATAGCAAATTCACTTATAAAATAAAATATACAGAATCTTCTCAAAGGCTTCACTTCTACTCCTTCAATTTATACACTATTATTTTTTTAATAATAAAGTTGTGTTAGTGGTTATAATTACCAGTAGAAAGTTAGGCTGTTGCACACCACTACATACAAAAATTCCCGATTAGCGCTTTTGAAATATTTGCGATCTGATGATGACCTGTGAAGCTCAAAAGCACACTAATCGGTAATTTTTTGTGTGCGTAATTTCTGTTCGAACTGCTTTTGTCAAATTTTACGATTTTGTAGATCGTTGTGTAACATTTAATGTCAAGTTTTAAAAACAAATTCTTTTAATGGCGCCAACATAACAATATTGTTTTTTAATAACAATAAAGTTGTTAGTGAAGAAAAGTCATATGGATAATCGTTACTGTAACCAGGCAATTTACATGGTGATTTAAATTATTTTACAATCCCGGCCATGTTCTGTAAAACATTATAAAATGGTACTTCTTCGTTTCCTAAGGGCTCTTCAGTTTTTCAGTCCAAACATATCCAGGCTTGATTCATCAGTGAGTATAATGAAATATGTATAACTAAGTATCCAACATGTTATAAAACATTTTTAGTATAAACATTATTATTAATGTTTATATTAATTATTACATTATTACATTATTTATTATTATTACATAATAATACTTATTATATTATAGTATAGTATTATTAATAATTATTTTTTATAACTCTTAACATTATAAATTTTATCTTATTAGTCCTGAAGGCTGGATGAAAAAAGCAAGAGATGTATCACTGGATATTCTCCCGACAAGGCAGTATTTATGCCATATACATTGTTGATCATAATTAGTTGTAAGAGATTGCAATAAATTACTTCAAAAAACCCCTTGAGAAACATAGAACAGAGAAGTGTCAATACAATATTCTATTTAAAAAGGAGTGTCAATAATGAAAAAACTGCCAAAGAATGCAAAGACGCGCTTTATTAGAATCCATTTTATTCGCAGATACAGAAATGAAGATGTTATGTAAAAGTAAATATACGCACTTGCTTTGCTGTCAATTGTAAAATATGAGGTTTCTTGCAACTGGTAAGCTTTTTTTTTAATTTTTAAAATTAAATACGTATGGAACTATATAAAGACGTTATCATTGCAATAATTTTTATAAAATATTAACTAAATTTTTTCCATTGTTTATATATTAAACAGAGTTTAGCAAATAAAAGATCTTATTAAAAAATATCTTAAATAAAACAGAGGTTATTTAAAAAGATCCAAACAAAGGTAACTTGACATGCGATATTAAAAACTGAATAAAAATCACATGTCTCTCCTGCAGGTAGAATTCATATATTTCCTGTTATATAAGGTTTACTTTATCGCAATATAGTACGTCAAGAAAAATATGACAAATCACCATCTCAAAAGCTGGAATAATTTTTTTCTTATTTTCACTAAAACCTAGAGATTATGATCTCTTTAATATCTTCTAAGAACTAGACGATGCCAGGAAATTTAAAATAATCCGCATTAAAAATTCCCGTCATATGTTTTCTTGTCTCCTAAGAAATGTCATAAACTCACATATTTTTTGAGACAAATGACATTTATTTCATCATTTATATGTTTTCTGTAGACGATACTCGTTTCCGTCTCTCATTGAATCCTTTACCCCTTCCCGCTCTGGTAATGTACGCACTGGGTAGAAAGGGTTTTCTCTTTTAATATTTTGAGACACCCACTTTTATACATTTTTTGACTTAGCTGTTTGACATTGGTTTGCCAGACACTAGAGAAAAAATTCAAAGCAACAAACTAAATATCTCCCAAGTTAAGAGTTGTGGCGATATGTTTGTATCATCAGGGATTCCCCATAAAAAATTTCTCATCACAACACTGGTTGATAATTTCTTATCAATTCGCAAATTTAAAACTCACTAGTACGGATACACCACATAACACTGAAGAAGGGTCTAATAGTTAACTTTTAACAGTTTAATAAACCACCATTTTTCACTTTTTAAAACTTTTTACAATATGCTTATTACTTTGTAGTCGCTTTTTCCATTGGATAGCTGTCACTCCTTAGCTAGGGGGAATTATCTAACTTTCTGTAAACATACATGCTGTTTTATATAATGTAGCACTTGAATAGTCCGAAATGCAGTTTTATGTTGTTGCTAAAAACTTCTAAAGAATAGAAACAGACTATAAAATATAATTCTTAAATATAAAAAGTGGCAGCACAAATAGACAAACATTTCTGGCATGAAATTGTAGTTTAGAAATTAATTATGGTATCAGACTGCCGAATTCTGTACACTATAAAATAAATTCTTTATTTAGAACGTAACACTACTTGTGCGGTCATCGTGTATCAGTTATTATTTCAAACACACAGCGATTTGAAAAGTAACAAGTTGGGTTACTATTTACTACATTTTTTAACACTCATATTCGAATGGTAAAGCACCAAGTAGAGGTTTAATAAATATTTTCAGACTGTAAAATTAAAATAATTAGTTTATGTAATTTTTATCATTAGTATACATTCTATCAGCTGAGAATACAATTACAAATGAAAATCAACATACGTGATGAAAAAGTTATACAATCCTTTTGAGAATCAACCCAACTAATGAAAGTAATTTAAATTTGTACAGCGTTGGCATTGACAGTACTCGTGTAATTAAAATCTCCTACCAACCAGCTAAACCAGTGGGTGTTAGGTCAATGATTGCCACTGTCATTATACCATTGGTATTGGCATGTTGATTTATGGAAGGATAAGCCCACGGGCTGCTGAAACACTAGAGGAGTATGATGTACACACACGAGAGAGCGGTGATAAATCCCGCCGACTGTGTACAGATATTACTGTACGTGTACGCATCGAAGGCGCCCGGTTGGTACCAGGCATGTGACAAAACAATAGCTATAGCTGATCTTGTGTGCTTCGAATTAGCAACGTGTGTGCTTCGAATACGTTGTTTGTGTAATGTAGCCTACAACATTTATATTGAAACAGCATATAATCTCTGTCATCGTTTTTACATTTATCAATGTATTTTCTGTTCCATTACGTTTATTGATCTAAAAAGTAAAATTTCGATTTATTCGTAGAGTCAAAGAATGGAAAAGAGCATATAATTTTATACAGTTAAAAATGTTTACATTTTTTTTTACTTAAATTCTACTGTGATTGGGCGTATTGTTCAGCAGCCAGTTTAATTGAAGTTTCTATTTACTAACTTCTTCTTCTTCTTCTTCTTCTTCTCCTCTACAAGGATTAGGTTATATAAACCTGTTCCGGCACCCATCTCATACTCGAACGACCCATGTCTCTTCTACCAGTCACTTTATAGTTCAGTCCCGCTTTCGGCAATCGATCCTCTGCCATCCTTTACAGATGATCCCACCATTGTCTTCTGTAAATTGAAATAATTTCATTTATGTCCTTTACTTCGAGTTTTGCTTTGATATCTTCATTCCTTATTCTATCTTGCAATGTTTAATTAGCAATGAATCTTGCCGCTTTCCTATTTTGTCATGACCACACCTCACTCGCATAAATCAACGTGGGTATTGCAATTGTCTTATAAAATTTAAACCTTGTACTGTGTCTTGTTTTATTTCTAAGATTTCTATGAAGCGTACCACAAATATTCCTAAATTTATATTTATTAACTAACAATCGAATTAGGCCTATAGTTCTAAATTTATTTTTTATGGCTTCCAAATTAGTAGTTACTAATTTCTTTTGCAATTGTAAGGATTCTTGAGATGAAATATTTCTTCTGCCTCCTTCGAGTCTACTGGCCAGCGGTTATAGGAGAGGTGTTTGGAGGAGAGGCCCGGTGTGAGTTCCTGACCTTTCATGATGTTTCTTGCTTCATGCATGGATAAACACTATGATGAGTGGTCTGATTGGTATTACATCTTGTTCGTAACGAATACTGGTGCACAAACTATTGTTTGAAGGCTTTTCGATTGCACGTGTTGGTAATGGCAATACTGGATTTACTGGAACAGCCAATTATTCAATGGTTTACACCCAAGTACGTTACTGGCTCTACAAAACGGTCATTTGTTTCCTAGTGACGTTTTTTATTATATGACGAGTACAATAAATCATCATTTATATGTGACAGAATCAACTGAGTTCTGTCAATCACAGCTATCAATTGTTCCTTCAAGTTCTGTGGCACGATGGACAAAGCCTTCTAAATACTTCACGCAGATGTTGTTGGTATTTTCATTATTAATCGAGAATCGTTGATACTGCTCTTTTCTGATGAAAGTACTATATTGTAATTTAGCTTCATAAATTATAATTTTGCATTTTCTATGACACTCGTGTAAATGAAAAGTTAGTTCTGAACGCTTAAGAATGCTATGGATTTATTCTGAATGTTTGAGGTTTTAGATAAGTAGGAGAGGCGTGTGGTTTTTAGACATACTTGCTGTACTGTAACCAATTATTGGGAGTTCAAAAAAGTTTCCATATTATAAAAGTTACCACAAAAAAGTAATAAAAGGACACCATATTATATGTATACTATAAAATTATAACAAGTATTAACTTTATATAACAAGCCATAGTCAAACGTTTGACTCATCTCCTGGAGGGTTGTTGAACAATTTTTTTTGTTATATAAAGCATCATCTATGCATGTGCTATAACATTCTTGAATTAATCAAAGTATTTTGTAAAATCCAAACTAATGTGTAGGGATTAAATTTAGAGTGGAATTATGCGATGGAGTAGTATCTCTCAAAGTAAATTAATTAATGAGGAATAATAAAGATATCGCGCTACACAAAACACTGTTGATGAAAGTGATAGCACTTTATACTACATTAATTATCTACCTGCTCAGCCTTTCTCTGCTTATAGGCCTAAATATATTATGTACTCTACGTGAATACAACAGAATCAACTGACAACATTACTTATAGCTAATATTAATTACAAGGCACTGCATTGTATCGACAGTCTCTGTTGTAGTTCAGTTAGTCTGAAGTTGATAAGTAACCTAACGTAATAATTATTCGTCCGTGAATTCTGTACGGTAAATTATTAACTAAGTATTGGTTCGTAATCCATGAACTCAACAAGCTACTTCTGAGTCCAACTCCTAATTAATGTTAAGACTACTACTACTAATTAGTACAACTATCAAAGTACCAGTCCTGCTAGTAGTTAAGGTAAGTAATTGAAACTGCTTATCTATTGTTTGCAAGTATCTCAAAATTCTTATACTACAAACTCGTCTAGTAAGTTTTTAGTTCCTCGCTAATTAGAAATATCATTAATTTAAATGTCTTAAAATTTAAAGAATATTTTATTATTCTGCTTTGACGTTTGAAAATTGACAATAAAAGTGTATAACAACATAATATAATCAAATTTAATTACAGCCGTACGTACAGCAATGAATTTGTAAAGAAATGTGTAGTAAATATAAGGCTTTAAAAAAGATAGAGTATGTTTCTGAAATTGGCTGTCAGAAGCGTCAGCTGTCTTCAATAATACTTACAGCTATGAGAATTAGATCATAAATCATATATAATTCAAAAATAGAGCTTAATCTCTCTATTCTCTTTTGCAGATATCTGTCTACTAATACTGTTGTAAAAGTTGTGAAAGATGTAACAAATTGACAACACGGTTGTCCTAGATAACAGACAGTCACGTCACTTTACTTCGATCACGTTTATGTCGTTAGTAAGTGATTACATATAACGTACTGATTATATTGTGTTACAGATTGACAATCTGCTCTTACCTTGTAAGGGGGATTATTCTAAAGAGCAAACTGAATTTTTTTTACATAATATTATTCTGTAAGTAAAAGAGTATGTATAGGCCTATATAACAAAACAAATATGTGTATTTGCAACGATACATATACGTAGTATGCATGCCTATAATATTATAAATATTATAATATTTTTATACATACAAATACGGCAATGATAGAAATTGTTGTAAACAGTTTTAAATAGTAAAAAACAAGAATGGACCTGTTGTTGAAACAGTTTTTGACATACATTACTAAAAGCGATGATATTGTGTGTATATACAACCAATAACTTGGTTGTGTGTATTCTGCCTCCCGATAGCTGATTTATCCAAGACAAGAAATTGGTTTTGAAAACCAGACGAAACAAAGTTAGACAAGACTGAAGGACTTTCTGCAAATTCAGACCTGTCAACTTAACACCACACTATAAATATCATGGACAGTTTCAAGCCGGCTGGAGAGGCTCTAGTAATAATGACGGGGATACTATGTCACTCTCATTGTCGGTGCTTAATACTTATTTTTGAAGGTTAAAGCACCGACCCAATTCATTTTTTTAGTTATTAACAAAGCAAAACGTTGGTGTTTACCTTTTGTATGTGTAAACATTTGTAAATATTATAGCAGCTAAACATAGGAAATCAAAATATTTAACGCTTTAATGAATTAATATAACTAATCAAAATAATTTAAATTTATTGATATAATTTTAATTCCGATTTGTAACATAACATATTGCCGTTAAGTAGTGTGACCATACATGATGTTAACTCAGCGGTTTATATTGCTGATAAGTGGCAGTACTTAGACACGAGTGTTGCTAAAATCACGTACCGAGTAGATTAAAACAGTGGAAGTCAGGCCGGTGTTTGTTACTGCCATAACATCGTTGGTGGTGACAATGTGTTTTATGGCAGCATAAGCCCACAGGCAGTTGTAACACTACGACGAGTATAATGTGCACACATGAGATAAATCCCGCCTACTGTGTGCAAATGTTACGTATGCACACCGACGGCGCGGCGCCCGGCTGGCACAACGTGTTATACGTGTCAGATCAATCGCTACAGCTGATCTTGTGTGCTAAAAACGTGTAAGCAGAATTATCACTGTTGCACACCACTATATAAAAATATTCCGACTTCCGATCTGACGATGAGCTGTGAAGCTTGAAAGCGCTAATCGGAATATTTTTATATAGTGGTGTGCAACAGTGATGATTCTGCTTGTGATTTTAACCACTAACACAACTTTCTTCATTAATCTAAAAATTTGTAACGGAATAAATGCGTTGTTTATATAATGTATCGAACTTTTATTGAAGTAGTTTCGCTTCTCTGTCTCCGTGTTTGCGTATATGCTTTCAACTTTTCCTTTATATTTATTTATCTGGAATAAGAAATCATCTATTCTCTATAAACTCAAAGAAGAAGGAAAAGTAAAACACAATGTGATTAATTTGTATACTTAACTTCCACCGCGATTACACAACTAATACATCAAAGTTATTTATTTAATAATAATCAAAACTTTACATTTTAATTTATTTTTATTCCTTAGAAACTAGTTTTTAGTCATTCCTTTTGTATTAATAATGTTTCATCAGTTAAAATACCTCCTCTACCTCCTTTCTAATCTATTGCCTTGCGGTACCTAATGCGTAAGTGAATACAAAAGAGGACTAGCGTAAATTTCTAAGAGTTAATTGCCTTAACGCCTTGGGTGCAACGTAAAATAGTACATTGGCAGACTTTTGATTGCCCACATTGGTTACTAGATTTGTTATGGATTAACGACAATACTGGATTTACGAATGCAACTAAATAGTTCTGTGTCGTATGTCCAAATAGTTTTATTGGTGGACTTGTACAAGTGTACAAACATTTGTAAGCTATGGTTATACAAAAAATCTTTGTATTTCGTTATCTGTTAATATATATTTGTGAAAACTATTAGATGTTGGCCTACAAATATTTGTAAAAACATACATAGACTTAAAATCAAGGACCAAATTGTTTGTCATTTAGGCATTACAGTTAATATATTTAACTAAAGAAAGCAATGCAGTAGTGTTACAATGATTGCTTTACAACTGTTATTCAAAAATATAGTAGAGTAAATTTTATAATATATTTTTATAAATAAAAAGTATTTAATATTAAAATTTGTCTTATAATAAATGCATTTATTTTAAATGAGCTCAAAATAGTCGGTAAACTTTGCAGCTCAGGCAGCTTTCTAGTTAACTTTATTTTGCGAGACACTTGTAATTGGAAAGTTAAATCTGTATATTTGAAAATGCTATTATAGTGTCTTACGTGGATAGTCGTGTTGTTTTGCAAACGCACCTGTTGTAATGTAATCAGTTACTAGCAGTTCAGATAATTTGGCTAAGAAAATAAATTTACGTAAGACAGATGGTATAAGCTTATAAAAGTTATTGGAGTTTAATATAGTACAGGGACTGACGAATTGTTTGCAAAATGGGTTCTAGATAGATTAGAAATTTGATAAGGGAGAAATCTGATTTTTTGTAATTTACACTTGTTAATAAATGTCTCAGTATTGTAATTTTAGTGAAATAAAATATGGAATGGTAAGGGTTTGTTTGCTTTTTGCCAGAATTTGCCACATATTGTCTGAAGGTAGCTGAACAGACAGATTTTGTCATATAAAGCATCAACAATGTATGCTACAACACTGTTGACTAAATGAATGTTTCTGACGGAAACCCAAACTATTGTGTGAAAGTTTTTAGAATAAGTTTAATGCACTGGAGTTGCAGCTTACTTAATCCATTAGACATGAGGTGTAATAATAAACTTTTAGGTTATATCAAACACTATTAGAAGGGATAGCAATTTACGTAGCGACGTAGCGTTAATTATCTACATCTTGCAACCTTTCCCTGTATACCCTTGTACTTGCAACCTTTCCCTTGCACTACCTGTGTACTACATAATTTACTCATTATATTATTTACTGCTAATTATACACTATTGCTGCTTTTGTATCGAATATTTCTATTGTGGTTCAGTTAGTACTTAGTTACTAATTAACATAACGTAGTAATTATTTGCCTATAAATTCTCTACGGCACGTTATAGACAATCTACTGCTTCATAATGCGAGAACTCAACAACCTGCTTCTTACTGCTATTCTGCTACTACTAATTAATATTAATAATTATAACTATTTGTGTATTGTCCGTTCAATATCTCAGATCCGTTGTTATATTGAGATCTGGTCTAATAAATGTTTATTTGGCCTTTAATTAGTAATTAATCCTAATTTAAATGAAGTGCAATTTAAAGAATATTATTTGGTTAATTTCCTTTTTATTTTTGAACGTTCACAATAATAGTGTATAACAATATAACTAAATTTAACTATAGCCGTACGTATAACAGAGAATTTGTAAATAAGTTCACAGTAAATACGAAACTTTAAATGGGATACATTGATGTTTCTGAAATTGGATGTCAAAAGTCTCAGTTGTTAGCTGTGTTGTCTAAAATATTTGTTTCTTATGAGAAATAGTACTTATAATAATACTTAAAGCTCTAAAACATGCATCATAGATCAAACGTAATTCAAAACGTGAGTTACTCTAGTCTATTCTGTTATGCAGACACCACTCCACCAGTACTGTTTAAACAATTTTTTCTTTCATGCAACAATTTAGAGTTACTCACCTGAGCTACATACAATTATTCCTACATACAATACAGTCCTTTCTTCCGTTTTTACCAAAGAAAAATAATAGGTCACATAAACGTGCTCATAATACTGACCATGATTGTTAAAAATTAAAGTTATCAAAAATACCAAAGTAGTTTTTACTTTCTATGTATTAATTAAAAGGTCTGCAAGTGTTGTACATATTGATTTGTGCAACTTCTGTATAAAAGAATAGTGTGTGTAGCATTTTATTATTGTAACCTATAAAATAGACTGTTGATAGCTTTGCAAAACGGGTACCAAACCCAAATAGAATAAAGTATTAACGGTGGCTGTTAGGGACAGGAATATCAAATGATTTCACACGGTCAACTGATGCGTCTGCTTACTCTAAAAAATTGTTTTGGTTGGCTTTGTTTACGCTACACTGACTTGTTCAAACACTGGCAGCAAAACGTGTCACATTTTATCAGCTGTTCAAACAAATTCTCTGTTTAAAGCATGTGACGATACAAATGCTTCAACAAAACAAAGCTACGTTGGCGTGCGCATGTTTGTTATTGATGTCGGTTAAAAGTATAGACAAGTATAAAGAACTCAACTACACCAACTAAAAATCGGACAAAGTAAAGAACGAAATAGAAGTGGATGATTGTGACCATAAAAAAATACCAGCAGAAAGAATTCAGGAAGACTCCTACACCATAGTAGACAAAATCATAACCAATAACCAAACAACTGGGCCGGTAAGTCTACGGATTTATAATTTAAGTTCAAGGCATTTAGATGTCTAATTTTATAAACAAATATTTTAGTACTAATTTTTTTTCTGCTCAATTGAACTTGATATTTTACTAAAATGAGTTTTGTTATAATCAAATAACAAGAAATACAACCTTTAGGACAAAAATTAACGAAATTAACAAAAGATAATCAAAGTAAAAAGTTGCTAACTTTCAGCAAGACTTGAAACGGTTCCAAAAACAATATCAACGCAGAACAAGTGACGCCATAATACTAACAAACTTTACCGCTTACCGCTTTACAAAGACACTTTCGCAATTATAGATCCAATCTGATTAAAACGAGATACATCAAAACAATTTTTCACGACAATATATTATTTAGTTGTGATTTATTTGTAAACAAATTGTTTACAAGTTTGAAAAGAAGGGCATACTGTCTTAGGTAACGCCCGCTTTTTGCAAATACAAACAGTGGTGTCAGTGTTTTTCTACTAATACATTTACCCAAATTGTGATGAATGTTATGCCGCCAAATATTTAAGACGTCTAAAAAGTTATATTCCACTATTTATCTTTTGCAAGCAAAATGAATACTTCGGCTCATAATTGCGTAAAAAAATGTACAAGGGTTTATAATATAATGACCTACAAACATTTTTGTAAAAAACTAAAACTGACTAAGTAACATTAGTAAACTGGCATTTTACCGTAAAATATCTACGTTATAACTAAGAAACAGAAAGACGTAATTTTATGCTAGAAATTTTATCATAGCAACCGCTATAAGACTAACAGGGTTGTAAAAATCTAATTTAGGAAAACTATACAGATTTATATATAACACACATAGAAGCACTCACTTAAGAACAAAATCTATTTAACAACTAAACTCTATTTAATAAGTAAATATGATAAATACATATATTAAGTATATATTTAATAAACAGATACAATAGATTACTGCGGTGTAATATAGAAGAAAACAAGTAATAAAAATTACGAAATGTACTTACGCAAACAGTTACGAAAATTATGCAAACAATATAAATGAAAATATTGGATGTAGTCTTTACACTAGTGATATCCTTACTACATGTAGGATTTAGTGGCTTAACAATATCAACTCTCTATATTATTTCTTTACATTAAAAAATATAATTAAATAACATCAAATGGTATAAAATTACACTTAAAACAAACTACAAATGTTTTAAAGCAGTCTTATAGATAAAAAGAATAATTACTAGCTTCAAAATATATTATTTAATTGTACCAAATAGTGTAACGTCGATTATTTACGTTTGAATAAATACTTACGTTTGTTAACGATTTACTCACCAGTTCGTCCGTTCAATTCGATTTTACTGCCTCGCCGTCTGGTTGACCAACACTGCTTAGTAAATCGACTTCGTCAATTTATTATTCGATATTTTATTTGCTTTATCTAATTTTATCGTGTGTTGTATAAAATCAAACATACAGTTTAAAGTGTATACAAAGTTTTATTAACAGTTCTGGATATGGTTGATAATTACAATTTCTTCAAAATAGAATGCGTAATCTTCCGCCGGCATGTTTACTTGTTCGCAGTTGGCTATTCTGTTCGCTTACGGTGATGGTGGAGATGCCTTCTCTACCGTTGACAATTTCGTTTAATTTAAATCTCAGGGGAAAGTTCTTTTCAATACAGAAAATGTTGTTTTGCAGACTAATAAAAGTACAAAATCTTACAATATACCTTATAACTATTATTTAACAGGTGATATACTTAAATAGTAATATTAAATTACCGACGTGGGAACTAGTGTTTTAATAGGTTATTTATACTTGGCAAACCTTCCGTTTTTAAAACAGATTCAGAAAAAATCCAAATTGGAGTGATATATTTATTCTAGTAGAGGTGTTTATGAAATAAAATTAAGTTCCAAAAGTTTATTAAAGTGATTAGTGAAGTGAAAAGTTTTATTCAATTATTGTGGATTGTCTGGTGTTTTTTCGGTGAAGTATTTAAAATATACTTAACGCTCCTTCGTCTCTGGGTAACAATTCTCTGGACTGGGTCCTATACTGGTTTTTTATTGATTATCACTTTTTATTCACTTATCACCTCTTTACTATTAACTATTTTTAATCAGGTTCATTTCGTTTTAGTGGCTTTTGATAGCTTATTATTTAACATTGTATATTTTATTCATATCTTAGATTTTACATTTCTCTTTCTTTTATCTTTTCTATAGATTACAGATTACCTATAAATTACATGTATATTTTCTATAGATTACTTATTATTACCCTATCTAATTTTGTACCTTTATTTTATATACATTATTTTAGTTAATAATTGGGCTCTAATAATTGTAGTCATATTGTGTCTTGGATTATTGTCTTTGTCTCACCTTATCCAATCTATTGGGTTTAGTCCTTGTCATTGTCTTAGTCATTTTTTAGTTAGTAGTGTTGTGATATCATTCTTCATGTTATAACCTTTTATTTTCCTTCAGTTTTCAGCCTTTCTTCCATTAATTATACTAGTAGGTTTTGTGCTATATTATGTCACGTTACATACTGGATCGCCGCCAAAATTGATTATTTCTAAAATTAATGTGGTTGTTTTTTCTGAAGTCATCAATTAACTTTTCTTCTCTTTTATAGTTTCTTATATAAGGTTGTTATTATCGTGGAACTCATCAATTAGATTGTCTTCTGGTTTACATTTATTGATTCCATAATTCATGATTCTTGATATGATATTCTTTTCTTCTGTTCTTTTCTAATGAGTGTTATATCCATTGAAGGTTTTACTTCCCTAAAATTTCTCCGTCTATTCATATAAACTGGTACTAGTCAGAGGGCACGTGTGGCTCTATTACTCTGCTGTCCATTTATACATATTCTGAGTTCAGAGGTCATGCCTTCTGCTCAATAAAATGACTGTTGGAACTTACCTCAACATACAATCACCATTTAATAATAATAATTAATAGTCTATTTGCGACTAATATAATATAAAATATAACTAAAAACACTCTAAGGATTAATTACTCTGTTGTTATTCAGATCATGATTTTCTCTTCTTATTGATTTATTCAGATTCTTTATCTATGTTTGTGGCGGTGTTCTTAACATATATTCTGTATTATTTCTCTAACTTACTCCGTACGATAGTTGTTTTCCCTGTCCTTAATTCTCTTATCATTTATAATTAATATTTAACTTGAAGTTGTATTAATGGTTATTTATTCAATTCTTCTCATTATTGATAGTCCGTTAGTGGTTCATTGTCCTTTTTTATTTGATCGTTTTGTCCTATTAATTTATCGTCAATTGTCTTGTTCTCCTTAAAAATGTTATTTCTTCGTTATTCCCTTCACAATTGTGTTATCTAATTATGTTATGTAATCTGTCATCATTTAAGTTAAATCTTTAGTATTTTGTCTCAGTTTTTTATTATTCTTCATTATCTTTCTCTTTTAAAATTAAATTGTTTCAAATATTTTGTTGTAAGTTGTTCTTACGTTGTTTTGAATTTTGATATTTTTTCTCTTCATAATTAAATTGTTTTAAATAATTTGGTGTAAGTTATTCTTACATTATTTTGGAATTTAGGTATTTTATATCAAAATTCCATACTAATACTTCCATATCCGCTTGTCTTTATTACTTATTAATCTTTGTCAGTTTAATCTTTAGCTTCTTTCTTCATTAACTTTTCATCTCTTTGATAGCCATTTATTCTTTTCTTCTACGTTGTAATGGATGATTTTTTTATTTATTTTATTATAAGTATTAATATTATTATTTTTATTATTCTTTACCTTCTTCGTGCGTTGCCGGTTATCTCTAAAAGCAGTCCCTTTGCTCGGCGTTCATCTGCACTTAGTTTATCCATGGTCCATAGATTCATCTGCACTTGTCGTTCGGATCACTCTGGTGTGCATAACTAATTCCGTCCTTGTGGTATAGGTCTCTGCTACCTTGTACAGCAATTCTTCGAATACTACCTGTTCATTAGTGTCCATGCCTACATCAATCACTTTACCATTTATTTTATTGAACAGATATTTCAATTACATTCATTTCAGGTACATTCATTATTGGTGATTTCACTGATGTTTTATTATACCTTTCTATTTGTGGTATATCCCATTTAAATGTAGTTTTGTTTAAGTTTTTACTCACTGGTTTGTTGTGATTCCCTTCTAGAATTTCTTTTAAAGTTCTCTTACACTCCTTAAAATTCATTATTTCAGTCTGGTCGATAATTGGTAGATTAATCACATTAATTAATCCATTCTTCATCATCTCCAATTCTTCTCTTGTATTTATTAGTTTCCTTTGATGTGTTTCTCTCATTTTCTTTGTCTTCATTTCCAGGTAGTTGTCATTCTCTTTGTTGCTGTTATTTTTATTTTCAGAGAACAATGCACCCTTGTCTTCTTTATTTTTTATTTCCTTACTACCTTCTAATTTCTGATCTGCTGGTTCCTTTGACTGGTTCCTGTCATTATTTAATCTTTCTCTCCATCGTTTATTATCTTCTATAATGCCGTCAAATTTTTCGTTCATTTGTTTTAAGGTTTCATTAGTTTTCTCATTATCCTTTCTTATTTTTTCCATATCCTCCTTCATACTATTCATTAATTCCATAAATTCATTCCAATCAGGTCCTCCTCTAGCTTCCTCCTGCTGTGTGGGTTTATCTGGTTGGTTCTCCATTTGTGTGGGTTTTATAGGTTCCACTGGAGGTAATCCTGTCTCTATTTCTTCCACCGATGTGGCCTCCTTCTCTAACATCTCTATTTCCTTTTCGGCCTCTGTCGTGCGTTGCTTAGATTTGCCTCTTGTGTGCATTTTCTGTTTCGCTTTTCTGTAGTCGCCGCTAGAATCTATTGAATTTAATTATAGGAATTATTAATTAATTCTAGCCCTACTAGTTGGTGCGCCAATTTGTAACGAGCCTTCGTTACCGGTTTTTATAATACTTACTGATGTCGAACGTCTACTCACCAGTTCGGCCGTTCAATTCGAATTTACTGCCTCGCCGTCTGGTTGACCAACACTGCTTAGTGAATCGACTTCGTCAAATTTATTTATTCTATATTTTTATTTCTCAAACTTTTATATTACGTTGAATAAAATCAAACATACAGTTTAAAGTGTGTACGTAGTTTTATTAACAGTTATTGATATGGTTTGATACTTACAATTTCTTCAAAACATAATGCCTAATCTTGCGCCGGCATGTTTACTTTTTCGCTGTTGGCAATTCTGTCCGCTCTTATGGTGGAGATACAGTTGACAATTTCGTTTAATTTAAATCTCAGGGGAAAGTTCTTTTGACTACAAAAAATGTTGTTTTACAGACAAATAAAAGTACAAAATCTTACAATATACCTTATAATTATTATTGAATAGGTGATATACTTAAATAATAATAGTAAATTACCGCTGTGGGAATTTAGTTCCTTATAGGTTATTGATGCTTAGCAAATCTCCGTTTTTAAAACAGATTCAGAAAAAATTCAAATTGGAGTGATATATTTATTCTAGTAGAGGTGTTTGTGAAATAAAATTAAGTT
This sequence comes from Magicicada septendecula, assembly GCA_034769895.1. NCBI lineage: Eukaryota > Metazoa > Arthropoda > Insecta > Hemiptera > Cicadidae > Magicicada > Magicicada septendecula. Next base: position 230,366,399 of record CM068367.1, read on the forward strand.
CCAAAAGTTTATTAAAGTTATTAGTGAAGTGAAAAGTTTTATTAATTATTGTGGATTGTCTAGTGTTTTTTCGGTGAAGTATTTAAAATATACTTGACGCTCCTTCGTCTCTGCTTATCATGGGTAACAATTCTCTGGAATACTGCTGCTAGCCCTTCTGGTGTAGTTCCGTGAATTCCAGGTTCAATTTTCATTAATGGTCCAGTTATGGTGTTTAAATTCCCTCAGTCCTACTGGCGGATGTTAGTTTCAAGGTTCAGTTAGGTGTTCGTCTATATTCTTCCTTCTGTGGGTTATTTCTTCACTGGGGCTTCTTCATCAAATTCTCCAGGTTATTTCTTATTTATTGGGTTGAATTGATTTAGTTCTCACTATTAGTTTTATTAACGTTATTATGTTTATCTTCTTAATCAGTGTTGTAGATAAAATAGACTGATTTACTTCTTTTTATGTCTTAGTGAGCTTCATACATCCACCCTACTCAAACTTCAATAATGGAATCATGATTTATTAACGGTTTCCTATGTAACAAGGTTTTGTTGTCATGGCAACTCTCTGTAAAAAACTAATTCCCATTGGCTGATAATTTATAACATTGTTATATCAAACTAACATTTTTCTATTCAAAATTATTAAAATCTTTTAAAGTATTATAACTTCCTTATACTACTTGTAACATTAAATACAATAACACCATTTTTTTGCTTTTTGTTTACAGATTAATTTGATATCACTCATAGTTACCTTTGGTCAATTTATAACAGATTACTTATTTTTCAGTTTGGTATTTCTTTAGTTAATTAAAATTAAACTAATTATTATCTATCCAGTTTTGTACCCTACACTTTTACTTTAAGATCTAAACAGTTTATACACTTTATTTTATTATTGGCTATTGTTTTATCTTAAAATTCACAAAATTCTGCTCATCAATGCTAAGCCTAATGCCTAGATTTCATAATTCCTCTACACTATACTCTTAACAATTGTTTATAGTTATTTATGTTAATTTATTAGGTTACTAAACATTATTACTGAAACAAACTAACTTAACTCATAACATTTGATTGTTTTTTAATCATCACATAGCATTATATAATTATTTAATACCTCTTTATAGGTCCATGCCTGTATCTGAATTTTTTACATGTTTTAATTGTTTTGTTTTGACATAATTTGCCATCTAACAATACTTTGGTTATTTACCATCAAAGAAATCTATAACAAACTTGAACATTAACTATGCACTAGAATTCCCTTATAAACTCATTTAAGAGAATATAGTCTCTAACTCCCCTCTGTTTTCAATCTAACATATTACTTTTTATCTTTATTTTCTAAGTGTTTTTTATATAACTTTATAACATTCCTTAACAATAACACAATATATCTTTTATCCTACTTATACTATACTAACAAATTATTATAACTGGGTTGCTATATTACTTATCGTTTGTTATTACCAGTGTATTTTTTATTGTTAATTACACTGCACTTTCTTTAACTAGTGTTTATGTGTTTATTCTACTATCACTGGGTCCTATACTGGTTTTTTTATTGATTATCACTTTTTATTCACTTATCACCTTTTTACTAATAACTATTGTTAATCAGGTTCATTTCGTTTTAGTGGCTTTTGATAGCTTATTATTTAACATTGCATATTTTATTCATATCTTTGATTTTACATTTCTCTTTCTTTTATCTTTTCTATTGATTACAGATTACCTATAAATTACATGTGTGTTTTCTATAGATTGCATATTATTTATTGCCCTATATAATTTTGTACCTTTATTTTATATACATTATTTTAGTTAATATTTGGGCTCTCATAATTGTAGTCATATTGTGTCTTGGATTATTGTCTTTGTCTCACCTTATCCAATCTATTGGGTTTAGTCCTTGTCATTGTCTTAGTCATTTTTTAGTTAGTAGTGTTGTGCTATCATTCTTCATGTTATAACCTTTTATTTTCCTTCAGTTTTCAGCCTTTATTCCATTATACTAGTGAGTTTTGTGCTATATTATGTCACGTTACAATAGGAAGAAACAATGCCGATATTATTGATTTCTGTGTGCTGTGTATTTCAAAAAGTAAAACATGACGCATAATTATGGTACCAGGTGTTCTTTTGAGTAAGGAGATTCTGAAAAAGTGACACACAGATAAGAAGCTAAAGCTATAATATACTACGTCATGAAGATTGTGTAAGTTTGACACACCGTTTCTACTTTTTGATAAATCAGTTTTGTTGGTAACTTTTACAATTCCCGGATGACTCAGCCTTATATAAAGATTTCCTTAACTGATCAACACAAACAGTGAAACATACACGTTTTCCGCCTTTCACTAATACGTTAAACAGCGTGGCAAAACTGAAAACATTTTCTTCCCCATGCTTTTCATAACCTCTGCAGACTACATCTGTTAGGAAATTGAATTACGTAAATATTTGTTTTACTTTTATTCGTGTGTAATCTGATCACAAAATTTTATTTGGTTTATTTTTCATGCTCACATCGACATTATGAGTTGTCGCACAACACGCTTTTTTGTTGCATAAAATACTGTGGCGCTACCGTAACGTAATAACACACGCCTACAGATTTCACTACTGATAAATTAATCTATAGTTAAAGCTCTGTCGTTAGAGTGATTAAATAGTTGTTGTCGCATCGTTGAGGAAACGAAAGATCTACGATGTACCAATTTAGTAAACATCAATTTAATGTTACGTGCTAGGAGTATTAAATCGTATAATGAGTTGCTGGGCCCAAACAGACGTAACACAACAAATATTTCGACACCATTAACTGGTATGTTACATTGAATTCAATAAATAAGGCATAATAGAAAGTGATTAGTGTCAAGCTTTAGTGAGCAGAATCAGCATTACTTTATTTTAGTAGGATAAAGATTTGCCTCTTTATGTATAAAAAATTAAGTCAGCCAGCGAACTAAAATTAACGTTGGTGCATCAATCAATGTCAGTTTACAAAATGTTAATAGCTATTACATACATGCTACCATAAACTCATTAATTATAACAAAAGTTTTGTGTCACACAAATGAATAAACTCAGTTCATTTTCATTTCTGTCTGGAGTGTTACAAACTTGGAGTTCCAGATGTGCTTTTATTAATAATTAATTAGTTTACTTGGAATAACAAAGGGCATGTCCTCTGGAAGGAGCCACGATATCGCTGACGATGTCGCGCGGGGGCTCCTGTCTTAGAGACGTATTTCTTGGGTACCCTCACGAAGTGTCAGCCTCCGTATCTTTAAGTATGTGCAGGTTACATCAGCGAACGATAGCTTCCTGGAGAAAATCAAAAGCTACCGGTACTCTTCGACTAAGTCAATGCTTGATATGTCAAGTTCCTAGCACGAAGGGGAGATTTGAAGAAAATTGTGTTCCTGACTCTGCTCACCCAATCGCAAGGTTTGACCCCAGTAGTTGACTGAGCAAAAAAGGTAGACCGGCTGAGTACTGAATTAGTGTCGTAAAGAAAGGGAGGCGTGACGTCGAACAACAACAAAAACAAACCTCAGATGATGCGACAACAACAAAAACACTACCAACCCGATACGATACGACACGAACCCATCATTGTTTAGATTAATAATAATAACTCCATACGTGGTGGGGATGCCGAATAACTGCAACAGTAATGAACGTAAAACCTTTTAGTGTGCTAAATAACTCAAGTTTTTATAAGAGTGGATAAGATATTGCCAATTGAATGCGATCACGATTTCCATTTATGAGTAGACTAGAGTTTCCTATATACTTGCATTTACTGCGTAAATTCATGTCTTCGTGAATTTTTAATGATCGATAACCTCGTATTCCACGTGGCCTCCTACAATGTGTTACAAGATATGTGACAGGATAGTGAGTTAAGGAATACAAGTTAATAAGGCAGGACATACGCTACTTTGGTACAACTTGTTGGTTAATAGTTAGCATATCATTAACGTACCGTGATAAACCATTAGTATCGTAAAATACTGATACAGCACACTGAATTAAAGACACACAAACGTCAATAAATGGTAGATGCATGACTGTTGAACGTTTCGGAGAGTTAAATACGTAGCGAATTAATCGCTTTTTTCTAGAACTAATGAAGCTTGGGTTATAACGAATCTCAAATAACTATAAACATTCGGGGACCGCAAAAGTGACTGATCGTAAGAGTTGTGATTGATGCTCTGAAAGATCAAGAATTTAAAAGTCACATTGGATGAAGGTCTAAGTGCCGAAAGCTCTGGTCAGAGCAATTACATTATTGTAATGTGCATTCCGTCAATTCGGTTAGTTGGAGAAAGCAGCTACAAACACTCAAGCCTATTGTACGAATTCGTATTTTCTAATTTTATGCAAATCATATTTTATTAGTAAGTTTTGTTTCTTGACATTAAAAGATAATAAGGTAATGTAATAAATATAGTTAATTTACGCTAAAATGTTATTAAGAAATTATTTCATTTAGTAAGCACGCGGTCAAAAAAGTCTTTTTAATATATATATTTTAATATATATAGTCGGTTAAAATTTTTAATTTGTACATTGTATATTTTTTATAAAATTATCTCCTGCAGATGTACAGCACTTATATAATCATTGTCAGGTGTATATTTTACTTATTAATTTATTTTTAATTATGTCTAAATAATTTTACAACACTTTACATGGATTTTCACTACACATTTATTACTAAACTTAATGAAACCTTGAAACAAATTTCTTATGCAACTACATCAAATCCCTTCCTAAGGGCTGGTGCTTATACCTATTTTAATGACAAAAATACTTTTTATTTACAAATTTAGAGACAAGAATTATAACCTTAGAAATGCCGAAAAAAATTATATATTGCATTACATGCATGCGGAAATCATGCATAAATTAAATACTTGATTTCTGCATTATATCCAGTATTACATCTACGTATATTCAGCTAGTGTCAATACCAACGCTCAAAATTAATTTTAGTAATACTTGATGGAGTAAATTATGTTTCTTCAAGTAAAACTGAAAATAATGTTTGTTTATTGTTTGTATTTTACTAAATATTTATTATATCTAATATTTAAATGTAATGCCGATTCTTTTAAACATTAACTTTCACCCAAGTGTTTTCTCTTTTTAATATAAAAATTGAATTTATTCAATAATGTCCTTATAGTTTTTTTTTATTTGAATGTCCCTTGTTTATGTAAAAAGCGATAAAATTTTACTTTACGTGTAGTTCGAAACATATACTTCAGTGAATATTTTCTACCAATTTGTTTTGTTAGGTCCTTTGTTTAACGGTGATTGTTTGCTATTTTATTTTATTTCACTTTGTTATTGCATTATTTTCGTTGATATTTTATACTTTCTTTTTAAATTATCTTAAATCTGTAGTGTTGGGTAACTATGTGACAAATTAAAATGACAATAAACATTTTCTCACAAGTTAACTTTAGTGGGTTTCTTCTTCGTTTTTTATAAATCGCCATATTAGGTACTGGATTTTCAATAAAAAATAAATATTTATAAATTGCTGTTGTAAATAGAAGCGTAACGTATACATAAATTATATACATAAAACGTTGTACAGAAAGCAATTTATGTATATCCAATTCTTTCTCGTCTTATATATATAAGAAGATACAAATTATTGTAAACTGAAGTAACAGTATATCAGCGATAGAAAATTTATAAGTGACTAAAATTTAATTAATACGAAAGCTGTATTTTCTTACCAACTTTGTTAAAATACGAAAATCAGATTAATTAAAATATAAATGAGTTTATGTAGTATTGTAGCAAACGTCACTGCTCTCCAAAGTTTCTTCAACTGAATGTTGATTTCTATCGAATTAGTATTGAATTAATAAAGTTGGCTAGAATAAGGAATTTAAAGTTATAACATAGCTAATACAGACTGGTTTCATCTAGGCGCAACCTTGTATCTGTTAAATGCGATTCATTCCGTAAGACTCACCCCAAAAGACAATTAATATACGTTATACAGCATTCTAAAAGTTTCAACACACCCAAATACACACGCAAGCAATAGATTTTACAATGTTGTATGAATAAGAACGTTTTCATTTTACACTGAAATCATTAAGATAAAGAGGAACTCACGAAAAGCGGAATAACAAAATTTATTTTACAATAAGAGTTATGATATGCGGATTACAGTTTATCGTTTTACAATGCACTTGGAATTACTTGTGTCAAGTTCACTTAAATCCTGCATTTAGCAACAGATTTTGTCTTTGAACAAGTTTCCGTTTACCCGCTCCTTTTCCCTTTTCCTTTTTCCTTTTACGTTCTGTAATGTCCTAGGCTGTAAATTGTTTCCGTATATGGTGTTTATAAACTTCATTACACCCCATCGTTATTGACAATACCGTTAAGACTGCTCCTATCTAAATAAAGATGATTTTACATACACGTTTTCCTGAAACATATGTTTATCTCTGTTAACGTCTCATATTTCATGAGGTACAGGGGTAAAAATTACTACCTAACCTCAATCCTAACAAAAAGCCAGTCTTAATCACAGCACATTAAGTATTCATGGGTAGTAATATCTGACACTTAATCTCTCCCAGTATTATGATTACACGTTTTTCAGTTGAAAATTAATTTTTTCGTACATCTTTTTGTACAGTCTATTACGCATAGTTCGTCAAATCACTGATAGATACACGACATGATTTTTATTTAGTACTTTATGTTTAATATACGTTTAACTTTTGTGTTTCATAATTTAACATGTATGTCTTGATCATTCTCTGGACTATACCAGTGAAAACGTATAACAGTCAAATCAAATGACAATATCTGACTCGCGATTTTCAGCGGATACGTTTTGCAGTCCTTCCTGTAAAAAACGATACTCTCCCAATGATATTTGTCTGATTGCCTATGTGTGCTGTTGTGGGTAACAACTACCACACGGCCTAGGTGTATTCTACAAAAGAATAAAATATCTAAAACCAAATACTTTCACGTTTCATATATTTGTGAACAATGTAATTTTAGTATTGTAATTGAAACCATAAAACGTAAAATGAAACTGTAATAAATAGATCAGTTCAGGTCATCGTTCATTATCATATTTAATGTAGTCCAGAAAACATATTTTTGTTCAAAATTGCCTAGCGTTCTGAATTTGTAAATGATTCAAACATTTCTTACCTACTCGGAAATAAATTTTAAAAAGTTGGTAAATTTTAAAATTTCGGTTCCTGATTCCTTACTACAAAACCATATCTGTGTGTGAGCGCCCGTATAAGTGTACTATTGTATATACAAATCATGCACTTTTTAAAAATCTTTTCGAAAAGTTTCACTTCATTGGTCCCCAGTTACATATTCTGCAATTTAGACTTCCGACCCGTAGTGCACGACCACAGCAAATATTTCTCTGTTCTGTCAAATTCATTAACCAAAGTTTTGTACTATTGTATTTGATAATGTTTGTAATACGAGTTTTGAAGAAAATTTACTTATTTATACTATAATAAATTTCTAATAAACTTCGAAATTCCAAAAATATAACTCCAAACTTTTTTAGGCTGTATTTAAGGTACTATTTAAAAAAAATACTTTCTTTCGTATCCATTAAAAATTCCGGGCTCTAGTAAATTTTGTAAAAAAACGTGTTTGTCTGGTCCGTTGTGTGACATTTTGAACTAAACAATCGTTCCAACTTTGTGAAGGCACACATTCAAATGTCTGAGTGAGTGTGTGTGTGGGAGGGGCGCTAACGCGCATAGTTGACGACAATGGCAGTTGATCCTAGAAACGGTGCTAGATAAGCAAATTGCGATACACCTGTCCGTCTACTTATTACAGAACTGATAATTCCTCCAAAAAACGGCGCTAGGGAGGCAATTGTGATACACCCGTATCTGTATTTGTTACATTTTTATACTGTCACAATAATACAAAAAAATATTGAAAGGCACACAGTTTTTCTGTCGAAGCTACGATGTTCAGTTTTCAATTTCTTCTTTGCCGGTCATGTCTGACAGCATTCTGTTCCAGCAGCCTTGTATCCGACGGCCATGTGCTCAACTTCATATCTCTTTAGCGATACTACTTTTTACGTGTGAACTGACTTTCGTCTTTCGTTCAGGCGAAGCTGCAATATATGCTGCTGCTCGCTCTATACACTATGGCGTGTAATATCTTTTACTGTTCAACGTTTGATATTCTCTTATTTATTGTTTCTTACGTTAAAGAGAAATCTGGAGGATTTCTCTCAGTTTAAATAGTATAATAAATTTCACAATTTTAAATATTAAAAAGGCGACGTATATAATATACTTTAAATTGACATAACTTGATTATGTAATGTAAAGCGCGGTAATGAGACATATGTAATAACAAGGTAATGAGATATATGTGTTAAGTTGCTATAAACAATACAATTGTAATTCCATTCTGTTCCTAGCTACTATCTAGGTAAAGTATTTGGCTCATCCATCTTACAATTTTTGTTGCGTCGAATATATTAGCATTTCCAACGCTAACGTTCAGATAATTTAAATATACAAGTTAAGCTTCAAGTTATCCCTGCACACGCCACAGTAAAGCATTATGCCTGACCGCTGTATCACACGCAGTGTTATAACTTGTATCGTATGTCGTGTATCTACAAACGCATAATTCAATACACCACGGATAAAATATTGTAGATAGGTTGGTCTCGTTTTGTACAGAACTATTTTACCCGCTACGGTAAATTCATAATGTTGAATTAGCTCAAAATTATTTTCTGATTTTTAGCACACTGAATTAAACAAGTAACGTGGTACTTTTGTAATTTTCTTTTGATGTCGCATATTGATAAATATCACCGATATTAAAAGTATACTATTCTTCCAAAGTATATACTAATGAACATAAATAATTAATTACTAAAGTCGTGTTGGTGGTTATAACCACAAACAGAAATAACGCTGTTGCCACTATAGAAGAAATTTCCGATTAGCCCTTTCAAGCTTCACAGCTCATCATTAGATCAGAAAAAATATATGATGATGAGCTGTGAAGCTTGAAAGCGCTAATCGGGAATAAATATTTATATAATTAAACTTTAAAGTTTTACCTTAATCCGTCTATGTGATCGCTTAACTTTTCTTCTTTTCTTCTAACGCGTTTCGGATTGTTAATCCATCATCAGAGGTTAAAATAATTCGTCGGTTAAGACTTCGTTAAACATTAAAAGTTGCGTAAAAGACATTTAAAAATTACACTAAAAGAACATCTAAAAAATATAGTCCACAAACACAGCGACGTAGCGGATGTGAGTGCGCACTCAATACCGGTCAGCGACGTACTGCACAGTTTATTGGAGTTTTCATGTTATCTATTGATGTGTTGGGGCATGTATTCTATGGCTATGTTATCTATAATCTTATCGTATAGTGTATGCGATTTAAATGCCAATTGTTCGTTTAATATATTATTGGGATTATTTCTGAAGGCTCGGTAAATTTCGAACTCTTCTACCGCATCCATATATCGTCCCTTTCTGCAAATGTGTAAGGGTTTGCAATTTGTCTCAAAATTTGTATAATTATGATTCAATGTGACGAGATGTTTAGCGTAGTTTGATTTATTTATATTTAAAATGCTCGTGGGTAAGTGTTCTTTATATCTTTCGAAAAAGGTCCTGCCAGTCTGACCAATGTAATGCATGTTGCAGTCATCACATATCATTTTGTATACACCCGTTCTTTTTTCAATTGATGTACGTGTGGCATTATTTAGCATTTTACGGATATTGTTGGTTGTTCTAAATGCGATGTGGATGTTATGTTTTTTAAAGGTGTTTCTGATGAGCATTGAAAAGTTGTTAGTATAATCAATCGCCATATATATTGCGTTCGTCGTGACACGGTGAGGGTTGTTAGTTCTGCGTTTGTGTCTAAGCATCAAGTGTTCCACTAATGAACTGCGGTAACCGTTCGTAATTGCAATATGTTTAATTATATCAACTTCTTCTTTGTGGTTTGCGGGATCTAAAGGTACGCTGTATAGTCTGTGTATCATACTATTGAATGCGGCCATTTTTTGTGAGTGCGGGTGGAAAGAATCAGCATGTATAACACCATCAGTTGTGGTGGGTTTTCTGTATATTCTGTATTGAAATTTATTATTATGTTTCATAAAAGTTAAGTCCAGAAAATTTATGGCATTGTCTGATTCTATTTCAAGTGTGAATTGTATGTTTTTGGTAATGTTATTCATGTAATGTAACAACATGTTTGCCTGTCTCGTTGTCCCGTCAAATATTACAAACGTGTCATCCACGTATCTTTTATAAAATGAGATGTTACGTTGCCATTTATTGTGTGGGGATAGCAAATATGTATTTTCAAAGTTATTCAGGAAAATGTCAGCCAGCAAACCGGACAAGGGTGAACCCATTGCAAGACCCTCCTCTTGAATAAAAATTGTATCATTGAATGTGAAATAATTCTGTTGTAATACTACGTCCAGTAACAGCAACAATTCTGTTATTTTTTGTAGATTTAACTTTCCTGTTCGTATTAAATTATTTCTTAGAATGTCTAAGGTTGTCTTTACTGGGACACTTGTATATAGGTTGACTATGTCAAAGGAGATTAACTTATGCTGACTATTAATGCTGAAGTCTTTAGTTAGTTTTATTAGTTCAATGCTATTTTTTATAGCATGATTATTGTCTATAGTTATGTTACTTTTTATTAATTGGACCAATTTCTTAGATACTTTATAACCTGGGGCTGTTGTGTAATTAACAAGAGGTCTTATCGGTATATTTGGTTTATGGATCTTGGGTAAACCGTTGAACATTGGTGCGTGTGCGATTATGGGTTTTAACTGGCGGCGTGTAGTTTCGTCAAAAAGGTGTGTGCATTTATTAATTGTTTGGTTGATGTATTTTATATACTTCGTTGTGGGATCCGAGTCTATGGCTCTTATGTTGTTGTTATGAATAAATTCGTATACTTTTTGTTGGTACATGTCTATTGGTAGAATAACTATAGTGTTGCCCTTGTCAGATTTAGTGGCTATGGCCTTATGTTAGTTTAGTTTATGTTTAATTTGTATAACAGTTTTCTTTTCACTTATATATTTCTTTTTTAAATTGTTAGAAAATGGTTTACAGTTGTTATTATGTGTCCGTATATGTCTGTCTATTTTACTATTGATTGTAACTCTTAACTCGTTTTGTGTCTGTGAATCTGTTATACTTTTTATGGCTGCTTCAGTTGTAATTAATTCTTTAGTTTCGTGGTTCCTATTTAAATCCGGTAAATTGTATTTGAAACCTTTATTAAGTAAATTCATCTCCTGTACGTCGAATTTAATATCAGTTAAATTAGAGACTCGAGTATAAAATCTATGTTTACATCCAGCGAAATTATCGTGGTGTTGTCTTGTATTTAACGTATTCAATTTCTTATCATGTTTGTGTACGATCGGTAAGATGAACTTCGTAACTTGCTGATTAACGTATTGTAATATGTTGGGCAAGAGTATTGGGTGTATCTCTTTTAATAATGTTAAATGTGCTTTATATAACATTGAGTTTAATCTATTCTTTTTAATATATAATTGTTTGATTTCTTCTTTTATCCATGTTATCTCTGCTATATGTTTAACTTTTGTGGCAGCTTTCGTTGTATTACTAATGCGTACTGTGCAGTATCGAGGTATAACGTTCAATCTCAAACAGTTTTTGTTAAACTTGATGTGTAAGTTGGTCTTTGATAATTTACTTTTAATGTTTATGAATTTGTATACCATTTTCGCTTGACAAGCTTCCAATTTTAAAGTCATTGTATTGGTATCCGCGTCACAATTATTATAATTAAACTTTAAAGTTTTACCTTAATCCGTCTATGTGATCGCTTAACTTTTCTTCTTTTCTTCTAACGCGTTTCGGATTGTTAATCCATTAACAATTAAGAAAAGAAGAAAAGTTAAGCGATCACATAGACGGATTAAGGTAAAACTTTAAAGTTTAATTATAATAATTGTGACGCGGATACCAATACAATGACTTTAAAATTGGAAGCTTGTCAAGCGAAAATGGTATACAAATTCATAAACATTAAAAGTAAATTATCAAAGACCAACTTACACATCAAGTTTAACAAAAACTGTTTGAGATTGAACGTTATACCTCGATACTGCACAGTACGCATTAATAATACAACGAAAGCTGCCACAAAAGTTAAACATATAGCAGAGATAACATGGATAAAAGAAGAAATCAAACAATTATATATTAAAAAGAATAGATTAAACTCAATGTTATATAAAGCACATTTAACATTATTAAAAGAGATACACCCAATACTCTTGCCCAACATATTACAATACGTTAATCAGCAAGTTACGACGTTCATCTTACCGATCGTACACAAACATGATAAGAAATTGAATACGTTAAATACAAGACAACACCACGATAATTTCGCTGGATGTAAACATAGATTTTATACTCGAGTCTCTAATTTAACTGATATTAAATTCGACGTACAGGAGATGAATTTACTTAATAAAGGTTTCAAATACAATTTACCGGATTTAAATAGGAACCACGAAACTAAAGAATTAATTACAACTGAAGCAGCCATAAAAAGTATAACAGATTCACAGACACAAAACGAGTTAAGAGTTACAATCAATAGTAAAATAGACAGACATATACGGACACATAATAACAACTGTAAACCATTTTCTAACAATTTAAAAAAGAAATATATAAGTGAAAAGAAAACTGTTATACAAATTAAACATAAACTAAACTAACATAAGGCCATAGCCACTAAATCTGACAAGGGCAACACTATGGTTATTCTACCAATAGACATGTACCAACAAAAAGTATACGAATTTATTCATAACAACAACATAAGAGCCATAGACTCGGATCCCACAACGAAGTATATAAAATACATCAACCAAACAATTAATAAATGCACACACCTTTTTGACGAAACTACACGCCGCCAGTTAAAACCCATAATCGCACACGCACCAATGTTCAACGGTTTACCCAAGATCCATAAACCAAATATACCGATAAGACCTCTTGTTAATTACACAACAGCCCCAGGTTATAAAGTATCTAAGAAATTGGTCCAATTAATAAAAAGTAACATAACTATAGACAATAATCATGCTATAAAAAATAGCATTGAACTAATAAAACTAACTAAAGACTTCAGCATTAATAGTCAGCATAAGTTAATCTCCTTTGACATAGTCAACCTATATACAAGTGTCCCAGTAAAGACAACCTTAGACATTCTAAGAAATAATTTAATACGAACAGGAAAGTTAAATCTACAAAAAATAACAGAATTGTTGCTGTTACTGGACGTAGTATTACAACAGAATTATTTCACATTCAATGATACAATTTTTATTCAAGAGGAGGGTCTTGCAATGGGTTCACCCTTGTCCGGTTTGCTGGCTGACATTTTCCTGAATAACTTTGAAAATACATATTTGCTATCCCCACACAATAAATGGCAACGTAACATCTCATTTTATAAAAGATACGTGGATGACACGTTTGTAATATTTGACGGGACAACGAGACAGGCAAACATGTTGTTACATTACATGAATATCATTACCAAAAACATACAATTCACACTTGAAATAGAATCAGACAATGCCATAAATTTTCTGGACTTAACTTTTATGAAACATAATAATAAATTTCAATACAGAATATACAGAAAACCCACCACAACTGATGGTGTTATACATGCTGATTCTTTCCACCCGCACTCACAAAAAATGGCCGCATTCAATAGTATGATACACAGACTATACAGCGTACCTTTAGATCCCGCAAACCACAAAGAAGAAGTTGATATAATTAAACATATTGCAATTACGAACGGTTACCGCAGTTCATTAGTGGAACACTTGATGCTTAGACACAAACGCAGAACTAACAACCCTCACCGTGTCACGACGAACGCAATATATATGGCGATTGATTATACTAACAACTTTTCAATGCTCATCAGAAACACCTTTAAAAAACATAACATCCACATCGCATTTAGAACAACCAACAATATCCGTAAAATGCTAAATAATGCCACACGTACATCAATTGAAAAAAGAACGGGTGTATACAAAATGATATGTGATGACTGCAACATGCATTACATTGGTCAGACTGGCAGGACCTTTTTCGAAAGATATAAAGAACACTTACCCACGAGCATTTTAAATATAAATAAATCAAACTACGCTAAACATCTCGTCACATTGAATCATAATTATACAAATTTTGAGACAAATTGCAAACCCTTACACATTTGCAGAAAGGGACGATATATGGATGCGGTAGAAGAGTTCGAAATTTACCGAGCCTTCAGAAATAATCCCAATAATATATTAAACGAACAATTGGCATTTAAATCGCATACACTATACGATAAGGTTATAGATAACATAGCCATAGAATACATGCCCCAACACATCAATAGATAACATGAAAACTCCAATAAACTGTGCAGTACGTCGCTGACCGGTATTGAGTGCGCACTCACATCCGCTACGTCGCTGTGTTTGTGGACTATATTTTTTAAATGTTCTTTTAGTGTAATTTTTAAATGTCTTTTACGCAACTTTTAATGTTTAACGAAGTCTTAACCGACGAATTATTTTAACCTCTGATGATGGATTAACAATCCGAAACGCGTTAGAAGAAAAGAAGAAAAGTTAAGCGATCACATAGACGGATTAAGGTAAAACTTTAAAGTTTAATTATAATAATTGTGACGCGGATACCAATACAATGACTTTAAAATATTTATAGACAGCGATGCCTTTCTTAAAATAAATCCTATTTATAAATAATATATTTTTTCTAAAACTGATAAAAGAATACACATTGGCAAAGTACTTTGGAAAACTTTATTATCAACAAAAACGTTTTGTGTAAAAAGGTTTGTGTCACAGTAGTTACTTTGAAAGAGTGGCAAGAAATACACTGCAAAACGAAAAAGGCATTAGAAAAGCGGCTTGAGAATCTTCTTGTGTGATCAGAAACTTGCCTCTGAGAAACTGTGACAATCTTCTGCATTTCCCGCTGTGCGCCTTTACAGAAAATGATCAGTTCGGCAATTACTAACTAGTAGATTACATTTTTCTGTAAATGTTTGAAATAATTTTTGTGCAACTAAAATAATCAAATGTCCCTTAAAACAGCTAGACAATCTTTTGTGCCAATACACATACAAATTTGTGTACAGGTAATTGAGTCGTAGGGAATTATTTTAATAATTGAGTCGTAAGAGAACTTTAATTTTAAGAGTCATATCATACTCCAATACACCAATAATTTTTTGATTTGTCTCAGGACTATAGTCTGCGATGCAGGTAGAAAGTATTGTTTACTATTTGAAATAAGTAACATCTTTTGAAAGTAAGTATTGAGTACATTAACTACAAACATTTCATTCCTTCCAAATAAATATAATATTTCTATAGTAGTAATTATATTTTTAGATTAAAATCACTAGTATATAACCATAACATTGGTTGCACAAAATATCAGTAACTATACTTTCTACAGTTTGTTTATAATTATACACAAAGAGCCGTCAATAAAAATAACTATTTAGACTACACAAGGGTATAAAATCTACAAATGATACTAATAAACCCACATATTCATATACAAATAATAAGATCATCGTCTTCAGCAAGGATGAAACCGAAAATGTCTTGTTCTGGTCACAAGCAGACAGACCAGAGCTGGTGACTCCAACGATTCTTCGGGCGCCCCACACCTCACCGTTCTTTCAGCTTAACATTCCACACCCTAGCTGTTTAGAGATGGAGCAGTCATCTATTCGGTTAAGATGTTATAACCACTTTAGCCGTTATAGGGCAATTCTACAGATAAGAAAGTACTGACTAAATATTTCTCATGAACAAACATAATGGGCGTTCGAATTGCATTGTATTACAAGAATAAATATTCATACATAATACCTGATGTAAAGAACTAAAATAATTGATTTTACTTATTGGATTAATAAATGTATCAGGAAGGATCATGTTTTATTCTCGGCTTCTCCTGCTTGTATTACAAACTGACCCCTTTAATAAATAATAAAAACACACCAGGGAGAGGACAGGTTATGACCGTTTCCACATTCCGTTACTTTCATTAGGTGTACCTACATAAATATCGAGCGCTGGACGTTATTACGGAAATTCCAGATTATCGGTGGGTGGGTTTGGGGTTGTTGTGTTTGCGGCTTGTAGATGCATGAAAAAATTGACATACCGTGAGTTATATTGCCAGAGTAGGACTTGATATAGCGCGTAAGCATTACATCAAAACCGTTATTAAAGCATAAATGGTTTTGCTAAACTACCGGTTCGAAACACGGAAGTAAATTTACAACAAAACATATATGTTCTAAGCTTGTTAGAAGAAATAGAAAACATGTTGCTCTAATGATTTTTTAATCTTCAACAGCATCTTATTTTACAGCTTTTGGACTGTAATGCTTAGTCATTTCTATTAAAATATTTTCTGCCATATATATGTCTTGTGTAATCTAAGAATTTTAAATGTAGTGTATTTTTCATACACAAAAACTGTTATTTAATTAGGGCACTATCGTTGTTGCTTATAAGTGCCTTATTACTTGTATTAAGCTAAAAGAAAAACAGAAGCAGGAAACAACATACCTATAGGAGAAACAGCAAACACAAAAAATAATCAACAACTTGAAGAACAAAATCAAGGTACACGATATATAACTGAAATAAAACATAGCATCCAACTAATACTAAACCAGAAAAATTTTGAATTTAGTAATAAAATTTACCAGCAAAACAAAGGATTGGCAGTAGGATCTCTCTCTCTCTCTCACTCTCTCTCTCTCTTTCTCTCTCTCTCTCTCTCTGCATATCAGATCACTGAAGAGTTGACGAAGGAAAAAGGTTCGGAACAACAGAGAAGGATGACCACACACACACACACACACACACACACACACACACACACACACACACACATACACGACCTTCAGAGGAGAATCGCCGAAGACATCACACCATGTCAAGAAGTAATCCAAACCAACATCAAGTGACGATGAACTGATTAAAAATAAAAGACAATACAGAAACAGAACAATAATTCCAGAATAAATCATTTTAAAAATATAAGTCTGTAAATAGTTAATTCAAACTGTAAAAACTGTGGTGGTTTTAACAATTTAAACAAATTTTAATTCAGAAAGTTTATAGGAAGATTTAATTTATTGAAAAAAAAGATAACTATTTAAATAAGTCCTTGGATACATGTTATTTCCACTACACTACGCTGATTTTTATTTGTCCTATTCTCAGTGTTTTAAAATTACACGTTTCATTATTGTATGTCAGTCACCCAGTGTAAGGAGAATATTCTTAATGTTAATATGAGGTTAGTAATTGTAAATTTAATTGTTTAATATCATGATTATTTATACGCATACATGATGCACATGCACACTTACAAGAAAGGAAATACATTTAAACTTTAAGTTTTTTAAATAAGACGTCTTCTTGTACGTCTACTTTATATGTGACGTTTATTTAACTTAAATAAGTTGAAATCCATGGCCCTGTTAGATACATAGATGTATTAGAGATACGTTCAAACCACACACACACACACACACACAAATAACAAGTAAAAGATTGCAGGGCTTTGTGGTAATTAATATATACTGTAAATAATACTCAGTTATAACGCTTATAGTTTCACTATATGAAGTGCACATACACACACATTAAGGTATTTAACAGATAAATTGACTCTGCTTGTGCAATAGGTGCACACTGTGTGAACCATAAAGTACCGGTACACTTATTGTGGTTAATTTACTGACGTTTCCTACAACAGAAACAGCACTTAGATGCACATGAGCAACACTTCTTGTGTGAGTCCGCGCGCACTGTGTGTGTGTGTGTGTGTGTGTGTGTGTGTGTGTGTGTGTGTGTGTGTGTGTGTGTGTGTGTGTGTGTGTGTGTGTGTGTGTGTGTGTGTGTGTGTGTGTGTGTGTGTGTGTGTGTGTGTGTGTGTGTGTGTGTGTGTGTGTGTGTGTGTGTGTGTGTGTGTGTGTGTGTGTGTGTGTGTGTGTGTGTGTGTGTGTGTGTGTGTGTGTGTGTGTGTGTGTGTGTGTGTGTGTGTGTGTGATATTAGTAGGAGTGTTGCTTCTTAAACAGCCAGTTAACACTACGAACAAATATAGCTTTTCAATTATAACAGATTTGGCTTTTATACATTTCTATTACGGTCATGATATTTGTCTGAGGCTGAAGTCATATGACACGAAATGAATGTCAAGTAAGTATTTTAAACAGACCATACATGAGGCTAATTCTATTTTTAGTAGTACGTGTGTGCGTGTACCTTAAGAGATAATCTAATTAAGCAAATTAAAATTTGATTATCAAATTAAAAAATAATAAAATGAATTGTTTGTTATTTTTTATTCTTAATAAATACTTTGCTGCCAGAAAGATGAGTAGCTCATAATTATGCATTTACAAAGTATTCTTTAATACAAGATAAAATAGCAAAGCTTCGTTTACAAAATATTGGAAAAATTAGTATGTCTTAGCTTTTATTTTTTAAGTTCTTGTTTTCAATAGTTCATTTTGTCTTCACAGTTCAAGGGTGAGCAATGAATAATCAGGTGTCCACAAGTTAAGTGCCATTTCCTTAGTGTAGTATCAGTCGCTATTTAATCGCTTATAAAATATCTGGATTTTGTTAGCAAACGTGTAAAACAAGTAATATGATTATATGATATAGACTTGTACGTATAATCAAATTGGAACTACACAGTTAATATTTCATGGTAAAAGTAAAAGGAAAGTGATTAATGTCAAAACGTAAAAATACGACGGAAAAATAATTGAACGTGGCAGACAAAATGGAGAGACAAATATAAAATGCAAGACACAATAATTATTTTATATATTTGGGAAGCTAAACATATTGGTACAAAAACAACAGAACTTATCGAATCAGTTTGAACATTTGTTCAAACAATGAACCCCTTAGTCAGAAACTTTCGTAGGCACTATACACAATGCAGCAAACATTAATTTCAGTTTTCATTAGCAAACAAGAGCACACTTTTTCCTCCAGGTAACTAGTGTGTCAAATAAAACCGTCACAGGTATTATCACCCTCTGACGTAACGTGAGCGGCTAGTTTTTCAGTGCTTCGTTTATATGCAAATAAGCTCTACACAGAGCAACTCCCTTGCACATAAAACCAACAAATTTTTCTTCTCTATGAATAACAAAGCTTTATTCATTTTACTTCCATATTCCTTAAGGAATGGAAGAATGGTGATGGCAAAAAAAATCGTTTTTGAGATTATTGCAGATTCTGATTGTACTACACTCAAAACATGAAAAAAAGTCGTTTTCCGAAAAGTGTCTGTGTGTGTGTCTGTGTGTCTGTCTGTCTGTGTGTCTATCTGTAGATTTTTTTTCTATGGCAAACGATAACTGCCGCAAATTCAAACAGAATCAAATAATTTTTTGCATACAGCCCTGATTTGTAGAGTACTCGCGACCTATTGTTTTTGGTGAAGATCGGTTGAGGGAAAGGGGTAGTTTACCTGCAACGGTTTTTTTTTATCAAGGGAAATTTTTTTTTGGCAAACGATAACAGCCGCAAATTCAAACAGAATCAAATAATTTTTCGCATACAGCCCTGAATTGTAGAGTTCTCAAGACCTATTGTTTTTGGTGAAGATCAGTTAAGGGAAAGGGGTAGTTTACCTGTAACGTTTTATGTTTTAACAAGGGTATTTCCTATGGCAAACAATAACAGCCGCAAATTCAAACAGAATCAAAAGATTATTTGCATACAGCCCTAAATTGTAGAGTTCTCAAGACCTATTGTTTTTGGTGAAGATCGGTTAAGGGAAAGGGGTAGTTTACCTACAACGTTTTTTTAACAAGGGTATTTTCTATGGCAAACGATAACAGCCGCAAGTTCAAACAGAATCAAATAATTTTCTGCATACAGCCCTGATTTGTAGAGTACTCAAGACCTATTGTTTTTGGTGAAGATCGGTTGAGGGGAAGGGGTAGTTTACCTGCAACGTTTTTTTTCTATGGCAAACGATAACTGCCGCAAATTCAAACAGAATCAAATAATTTTTTGCATACATCCCTGTATTGTAGAGGTCTCAAGGACTTTCGATTTTGGTGAAGATCGGTTAAGGGGAAGGGGTAGTTTACCTGCAACCTTTTACGTTTTAACAAGAGTAAAGTACTTGAAAAGTTATTTAAACTTTTTGAAACAATGGTAATTGTTGAAAATAAAATAATTTTGTTGCCAGGTAACAAAAATAAAGTCATTTTGATTATAAAATATAAATATTTACAAGAAAAGAATTTTCAGTTTTCAAAATTTAAATATATTTTTATAAAACAATGGGTTCTTCATTGAGGTGGGGACTTGACGACAGTGACAGGGCTTTCCACCAAATTCAGCAGAGTGACAGGTAGGCCCAACTCTGATTGGCTCCTCAGATTTCCCCAGCGTTAGTAGGTTCTATGAAAATATTTTATTTCAAAAATGATTTTAAATATAAATCTTAGATATGTTTTATAAATCTCATGTTTTATGTTTTAACATGGGTAATTTTTTATATGACGAACCATAACTGCCGTAAATTCAAACAGAATCAAATAATTTTTTACATATGTGCCTGAGCTATAGAGAACTCAATGTCTGTTGATTTTGGTGAAGATCGGTTACGGGGAAAGGGCAGTTTACCTGAAACATTTTTTGTTGTAACATGAGTAAAGTACTTAATTTTGATAAGTATCCTGATAAGATCTTAATAATCCACTGTAGAAACGTAGATGAAATATCTATAAATGAAGAGGCTAGTTGAACGGGCTGGGGGTAATTTTCTATAAATCAAAATTATAGTTGAAGGGGGAGGGGATAATTTTTTTTATATGTGTACTACGTTATTGGCAACAAAGAAGTATTTTTTTGTTAAAATTCCTTCCCTGGCTGTTTGGCTGAAAATGATTTTAAATATAAATCTTAGAATATGGAAGTCATGTATGGTTCTCCATACCGATATTTTAAGGCGTTAATATTGAAACTTTAAAGGATTATCATGAATACTATAGTGTGCCTACTTCGCCTAGTTAACTTTTCTAAACTTAAGAATTTCATTGTGATGAGGCTTCTTCATAGTTTTCTTTAAGTAACTAGGACTGCTGAATCCACTGACTAAAAGTTCATCAGTGGTTTGACTGTGGTTTGAGAACCGAAACCTATCGTCAAGCTTGATTACCAGTATTATAGTTGTATAACAACTACCAACTTTTATGATACGTTTAATAGTTTCCGACTTATCAATTATACGTGTGTTAGAGGAAAATAGAAAAACTAGATGTTGAAAGTTAGAGAACAAAACAGTTTACATAACATATACAACTGAGAGTAAACGTTTTACAGGACAAAGCAAATTGTACTGCAATCAGAGAAAAAATGTTTTGAGTAGAAAAATTCTTAGCCCACTAAACAATATTCTGTTGTCAGTAATGTCTCAAAGCCATAAAAAGCTATATTTAAGATAATATAAAGAGTACAGTTAAGATATAAGATGTTATAAAGAGTACAATGCCATACATTTCGGTGATACGGCCATTGAAATATAACATACAAACATTAACAGATATCTATGGAGACTCCAGTTACTACAGTTATTACCAAATGCAGGGAATAAATTAAAAAATAACAAAGTTAAAATTAGCAATGGACTAGAATGCCAAAGACATAAAATGTTAAGTTAATACCAATTCATTTTAGCTCAAAACGTTGCAGTCTCACACTCAACAAATATTTATATTTTAATATTTATACAATAACCTAAATCAGGCTTGAAGCCACACACACAGAGTTACCTACTAACAAATTACTTATTATTTTTTCATTCAAATACCCAGTTTTATAACACTGAGGTGTAAACAGTTTTTAATCTGTCAGTAAGCAAACGTTTAAAATTTTTAAACCCTACAACATTTTTCAATTATAGTAAAATCTGAAAAAAAGAAATGGTAATAATTCCACGCTCGAGTAACTCGTGAAAGAGCATACACTGGCAGAAAACAAACGCACAACATGAAAATTACTCTTGCACAGACCATTATCGCGGCAATACAGTGTCATGGGCGTTGCCAGTCTCTGTGGTTGTTATTTTTATTTAAGTCTCCTCCATTAGGTACTAACACATACACAAGTCATTGATGATTACAACATGGAAAATTTTGTAGCAACAGCGTGTTTGTTGCAGCTATGTCGCACTGTACTGGCTTATTCCAATTTTCGCGCAAATCTGTCCTAAGAAAAGTAAATCTTTATTAATTTCACGTACTTTATTGAGGTACCAATTTTACGGTCTTCCTACATCTCTAGTATCAAAAGGTCTATATCGAAACGGAACCTTAGCTAGTCGTCCATCCTCCATTCTGTGGATAATTTTCAGCACATTTATTAACTACACAATTTTTCAGCTGCTAGTTGTTACATACCTGACATGATTTTCCAAAAGTGCTATGTAAAAAAAAACAGGTTTCTTAAATAATTGAAATAAATGTTTGAGGACTCAGAAACATTTTGGACGTTCTCGCCAAGATTTCAGGAAAACCTGTATAGCTAGATGTCAACATCTCTATTTATCTTGCCTTGGAATGTAAAATCTCCAGCCTTTGAAGTATAAGACTGTTTTTCTTTCCAATGATGCTTTACTATAGACTTAACTTTTCTCAGTCTTGTTCAAACATTTTTATTTCTGCATCAGACATTTCCAGTCAGCTTAATGGTAGCTCAAAAAACCATGCAATCTTAACAAAATGTCAACATGACTTTTAATTTGATTTAATTTTAATCCGTTTTTACAATTAATAATTGAGTAACTAACGGAATAAAAAAGCCCTCTTTTCTCAGCTATTAATTTTATTCAGAAGAGGATGAACGAGGGTGTGCCGATTATCACCAAACCTCTGAAAGTACAAGATGATGACGCCACTGAATGCGGATTTCATGGGATTCATATATATATATATATATATATATATTGCGACGATACAAATAAATATTTTCGCATAGGCTAATTATGTATAATAGCACTTGAATATTTTATAACTGGTAGTTCACCCGCTTGGTTCTAATCGACAAACTCGAAAAGAGTCCCAAGACTTATAGATGTTCTAGATTAAAGCAGTTCGAACAAGAGTTTCTTGACGAAGAACACACGTTCACTATGCAACGGCTTCCGATGAACTGCCCCGAAGCACACATGACAACCGACGGATCTGACTGAAATTAGGGGCTTCTGATTGGTCAATCAACTGTCTACGTAGTAGACTGGACAAAAGATGACGCGTTGTAGGCGAAACTTTGTATAAATCTGCGAGTGCCTGCTCAGATTTTATCTATAAATTTTATTACTCTTCAATTGATAAGCATGAAAAGTTGAGTTTTCAATTATTAAAAAACCACAATTAAAAAATAGCTGAGAACAACAGAGTATATAGAAAATTAGCTATTTTCATAAATAATTCACTGTCCAAGTCTCATGCCGATCAGATGACAAACGCGGAAGATATAAAAACGAAGGTTCACCACACGCGAACGCGCGCACATATTCACAAACAACGTACATGACGTTATAGAGCAAACATTTGCAAAGAATTTGGTATAACACAAGTCCTTATCTATCACTAAATACAAAACTTATAGTTGATTGACACAAATTGCATAAATCAATTTAAAACATGCTAATGTCTGTCATCCATGCTCTGATATACTTATTCTAGATCATCATCCTGTGTTTTGTTGCAAAATATATATATATATATATAATAAAATACCATAAATTTTGTATAATAAAAATACTACCAGTAAGGGCAGTGGTGGAAAAAGAATGTAATTTAAAGTAAGGTTTACCTGTTATAACTAATTTTTCATGTATAGCAAATACAGTACTAACTATTTTGTCTGTTATTTAAAATTTAAGTCATGTAATTACACATTTTCAGTAGTTTAAGACGTCAGAAATACGTTATGACAGTGATTTAGTCATGTACATCGAATGACTGAAACCCAAGTTGAGAAGAAGACCAGGTAGGCCAAGAGTTACTGACAGGCCAATAACGTACTGACAAACAAATCAGTCCAATTAGCAGCTTACGTAATCCGACGACATGAACATAATGTGTCGGACAAAAATTTCAGCAAAGGAAAAGTACTTTGAGCTAAAAGAAAATGCTGGCAATATAGGCCTCAAAATCAACTTAGATAAAACTAAAATATTAGTTCAGACTAGAAGACAAAGAAACTACGGAACAATCGACAATATCGAAAAGGTGGACAACTTTAAATACTTGGTAACCATCTTAGAAAAAACGGCACAGAAGAAGCCGAAATCCGGAACAGGGTAGTCCAAGCCTACAAAGCGTATTTTGCCACATCAAGTATCTTCAGATCCAAAGACATCCACAGAAACACGAAACTAAGGATATACAAATCAATAATAAATAAGACCCATCCCAACCTACGGCTACGAAACGTGTATCCTGAACTCCAAAGCAGCAAAGACTCTCGATATTTTTGAAAGAAAAGTATTACAAAGAATCCTGGGACCAGTTAATGACGTATACGGCTGGAGAATAAGATATAACTTTGAATTGTATCAAATGTATAAAGAACCACCGCTAACACAATACATAAAATTACAGTACCTAAGGTGGGCTGGTCATGTAGTCAGGGGAAGACAGAATACCACGAAAACTATTGAATACCAGAATCCACCGAAAAAGACCAGTGGGAAGGCCGAGGAGAAGATGGGAGGACGCGATGGATGAGGATGCGATGGATGAGGATGCGAAAGAAATACTGAAAGTACGTTCCTGGAGGAGGATGGCTACCGACAGAAGAGGATGGGGGTAAAAATTGAAGAAGGCCAGGGCCCAACAAGAGCTGTAGTGCCATAGGAGAGAGAGAGGCCAAGAGTTAGCTGAAAAACAAAGGTAGTTACAGAACTAAGAGAAAAGGGACTTGAAAATTATCTTTATAATAATCTAGGTATCTAATGGTTGAATAACAGAAAAAGTCAGAAAACGCTCCAGACCGGAGCGTTATTTATTTATGTCTACAATTAAAGGTTATCCGACATTATGGCTATCTAAATATGCAATAAGTACAAAATTATCATTACATGAAGTTTTTTTTTAAGGCTCGTTTTGTTGGATACTCCCGGATATTTATTTGCCTATAGATTACCGAGTCATTTTAACCTGGAAGAAATTGGTACCGAATAACCTGTTTCCAAACGACTATAAGTAACGCAGCTACAACTTAATTGCACAAAACGGAGGTCGTAAACGTGTCTCGGTGCATTGTTTTAGTGCCGCCAGATGCGGTAACTTATCCTACCTTTACGTATATTGCTTCGGCTACAACTAGCACTGAATATTAATAGTTCGATAGTTTGCTGTGTATTGGCCTGCGTTTCATTGCTGGAAATATCATTATATAATTCTATTTTATTGCTTGCCTATTTGAACTGACATCGTGAATTGACATGTTTTGTTTACCGTCCAGTAACAACAAATAGATACATAAAAGTGCTATACATAAATAGTTCTGATTACAAAGATTATTTTAAACATTTGACTGGATTAGTGGCCATATTTATTAATTGAGTTTACATAAGGACATAAAAATCGACGCCTCGATAAATTATAAACCTATGAAAGAAAACTGAATACAAATAAAAGTAAAATAAATAACATACACAAAATATAATAAAATCACATACAATGAAACCTACATACAAACAAAATGTTGTAACTTAAATGAATGACAAAACTGCTAGTATTCTCATAATAGAACTGGAAACTGTAAAAGACTTTGTAGATAACTGTTGAATTGGAAGGTTATAAGAGACAGCATGTAAATTGTCATTGTCACTGCATTAAGCATGTCTCTCTTCAGGGCCCTTGTCATTATGAGCAAAGGAAAGTGGTCGCTTTCATGGATATCAGAACACTCCACGAGAGGCGAGGAGTAAGAGTCTAGCTGCATTGGGGTAGATCAAGATCAATAAGCCGATAATGTACCACCGCGACTACTGAAATACGCGCCGTCACCGGTATTAAAAAAAAAAAAACGCTGAATTCGTAACTAGCAAATCTTCCATACTAGGGCCGGGTTCTTCTGTTCATAGTCGCACAGGCCCAAGTAGGACTGTGAGCATTAAAATATCCTAATAGGAGTTGGCAGCTGCTCGATTGGATGTTGCAGGTCTGCCAGCTCCATCGAGCATCGGGTGGAGTATAGATATACACAGTAAACTGTCATCGTCAGCGGTTGAAATACTGTCAGGAGAGGCGTGACGAAGGCACTTCCCTAGCAGTATAGGTATTGTTAAGAAAGCGATACCCCTTTTACCTTTAATATTGGACTCAGCATCAGAGCAAAAGCTCTCGTACCCTCTAATGCTGAAATGCTCTGCTGGTTTTAACTATGTCTAGCGAGTGCACACACACATGGGCGTCTGTCTAGTCAGTAGCACCTTAAGGTAGCACCTCAAGTTCACCATCTCAACAAGGTAGCGATACACAACCATTTATATTGCACTAAAGAATATTTTCATACTTCATGTGAAGAACTGCTGGTGCCCAGGTCTACTTTCTGGGCATGCCTTTCAGCCATTCTTTTTTTTCTTTTTTCGAATCTCTTGCAGTCCTGCCAAGTTCCCAAGATCAGAGAGGTCATTGACGTTAGGCAGGGAGCCAAGCTCTGATCCAGAGCTCGTCTTAGGATCACCGAGGGCTTTGTCATTCAGGGAATGTCTCCCCTTCACAAAGTCCTCCACTCCTGTATTTATGAGGGAGGGGTGATGGGAAGCGACCACCTTCCTGCCACTCACCACAGCTGGAGGTGGCTGTTATCGCAGCCGTAGGTACAGATTAAGTTGTTCTGCCTGGAGCCTGCCGTTTTCTGGTTCCACGTTGTACATTTGTTATTCTAGGTCGTTCAACTTGTTCGCCATCTTGTACCTTACGGCAAAAATTCTTTCAAATATTTGTCAATAAATGCGGCTATGACTGGCATCAAATCCTTATTCATCTGGGATGTCGAGGTGTTGCTTTTGTTATTTGAACGTAACTCTATACTTGCCCTTTTCTTTGTATCTCTTTAATTGTTTTTACTTCTTGAACATATACTTCTGTTTTGTACGTATGGCAGTTCGTGGACCTAGATGAATTCTCTCGACCACAGTTCACGGAATGTGTCCAAACTGGAAACACTGGTAGTACCCCATAGGTTGAGGTATGAAAGCCCTTACGCTCAGCCTGTATATACCAGCTTTGATGTTCTTTAGTAATGTTGTTGGGTTGAATGTCAAAGTGTGTGAAGTAGACGGAAACGTTTGTCCACCCCTTCTCGCTGTTTACTTCCTGCAAGCTATGATGCCCTGAGAGGACGTTCTGTGACTATTTCGTCACAGATCTCTGCATTTTTGAGCAATTCTGTGGACTTCTACAGACCACAACGCCTTTTATGCTGTTTAGTGTTTCATGAGGAATCACTTTTACATCATTGTTATCAACGGAGTCACCAATCCGTTTCAGTGTTAAAGGCCGTTTTATTTGATGACCTGATTCCGTTTCAGCCATAAGGCCGACAGCTGTCTTCCTTCATTTCTTTTACTTGAAACCCAGTACATGAGGTTTTAGATTTAGCGATGAGATAGGGGCTCACCTTCGCTGAGTTCCCTTCTGTTTCCTTTATAATCAGACACTTAGGCACTTGAATTGTTTCAGACAGTGCTAAAAACATTTTTCTATCAATAATAGAGTAATTCCTTTGTCTTCTCACTCTCCTATGAGGAGAATTGTTCATGAAGAGGATTTATGCGTAATCCGATTTAAAGTCTTAACGTCGATGGATTCAGCTAAAAAAGAAAAACATACATTGCAGGAGAATTTACTATTTAAGAGGCATCCAGTTTGACATACAAATTATAATATTAAGACTATAATTATAGCATTCAATTATAATAGAGTAGAGTATCCATAGATAACCCAAACATATGACATTCAATATGCTATAAACTTCATTCTGAATGATATTTTGACCATGTGCTTGTAGAATCTAATGTGATTTGATGAGAATGATGAAGGATTGCTGTAAGAACATTAACCACTAAACACAAAACTGTGGCCACCGGACTGTGATAACGAAGACGCGATAAGGATTCTATTTTTGTAGAAGTTTTAGTCACGTTGTTATGAATATTCATGTTTTTATGAAGAATAATTTATATTGCTTAACCGTAGTAGAACACGACGAAGCACATTTGAAATTATCTGAGCATGTTAAGCTTACTGAGCTTCTTTTATTCTAATCTTTTTCTAATATATGAATGATTTTGAACGTTATATAGTGTAAGATAAGAAACGTTTCTTCCTTAGTAGCCCTGTCATTTTTCATCTTGTTATTTGAATTAGCAGTCTCTTTAATTCCAAATTTGTCGTGTTTACTTGCTGAACATGCTCCGGACAGGACCTTTCAGTGCTGCCACCATTTTTGTTAGAAGAGAAAAGTTCATTTATTCCAACAACAGAGATTGCAACAAGCCTCCATCTGCTTAAGGCAGTTAGTGTTTTGGACATAAGTAAGTAAAGTATATTTTTCAATGCAACTAAAGTAACGGACATGCTACACAAACGATTATGCTGTCCAAAATTACGATAACGATGGCATACGACTTCAAGACACATTAACGCTAAGCGATATTTGATACAGAGGACTGCAGGTATGCTGACTATTCAACCGTAATTGGTCGTCTATTGGAACGTGAGTTTCTGCTCAGTTGCAAAACATGTAACACATTAACGTGGTGTCCATAACTGAGACATTTACCGAGCAGACCGCAGGCAACTGACAATAGTGTAGTATACAATAACTCCTACACACAAGGAGCTGTGAGCTGTTACAGTTTAACCAGACTGCAGCTCTTTGTACTGACTAAACTTAGTTCACCACAAACAAGCTCGTGCTTTGTGCAGCCACAATGACTCGTCGCTATATTGCATCCCGAACAAGTCTTCCAAGCTGCGCGATATGAATTTCCTTACGCCAATTAATTGATTCAATTCAATCCTTAATTCAGTTCCTTACGTTAGTTGCATTGGAGTGTTTACTCTCACAGAGTGTGCGCATAATTTAAGAAACTGCGTTTTATTTTACTTTTTTATTAAATTTGCAATAAATACGCTATTTTGGTCTAAAGCTTGAAAGTGTTTATAATTTTCTGTCTGGGGTAATTATGTCTATCTGTGATTACCCTTTAGCGCACAAAATAAATTGCATACTTCAGAAAACATTGAAAACCTTTCACGGTTTCTGAAAACTGGTTGGGAATTTCAACCAATTAGAAAGAGTTGATGCCACCCTACAAATTATGCTTATAGAGCGTTTTATGCTTCAACAGAACAGGAAGCCTAAACGGTGCCTGCAGAACACAGACGACATTCTTGAAATGATGCAAATAAAGAACTGGAGGAAATCCAGGGACAGAAATAGATGGACACGAATTGTGAAATAGGCCGAGGATTATCTCTGGTTCCAACAACGGAAAGTAGTATGCAGTTTTCACTCGACCATTATAAAGACATAAAGCATCGTGGTAATATGTCCCCACTTACCAATTATACTAACCTACACTGTCTTCCAATAAAGTGAATTAGGGAAAAATAAAATAGTAACAAATGGAAATTTGTTTCTTTGAAATCTACATACTAGGCATGTATAAAAAATACACACATTTCTATGAAAACATTATAGTTAAATAAATTGAATAAATAACACATTTTTATCAAGTACACTTTATTGTTTTTAATCAAAGTTGGTTATTTTCTCGCGCACTGCCTCACAACCCATATAGTCCGCTTCGTGCAAAAGTAGCTAGTTTGAAACCAAACCGGATTAAACAATAATTGAAATCCGCCTCTAACGTGATTATTCTTGCGTCACATCTACACAGTCGGTTTGAAGGTTTTTACGTTACAGAATATTCAAAGCTTCTAAAACATTTGCCTCATATCTGAGCGTCGTTAGTACTTCACCCTTAAGGTAATACGTATTTCGTCACACAATTTCCACAGCTTTCTCGGTAGGCTTATTTGTCGCTTCTACGTGAGAGGGAAGATGTAAAACTTTAGTAGTTCCGTAGTCAAGCAACAAATACAAATAACCGTTTCTTATAGGCTACAGTTTATACTTTATGTACAGTTTCATGTCTGGTTAAAAGAATTGTTGAATACAAAAATTTTGAAGACGCGAAAAAGCTACAAGAAGCTTAATGCATTTGAGTGAAACGATTGCTACGAAACAATCCGACTTGTAAACATTACTTAACTTATTAAGACACGAATATATAATGATGAAAAAGTAAAGAAATAACACAAGGACAGCTATATGCATCGTTTGGAAATATGAACAAATAAATATTTTTAAATATACGAGGTTCAGTTGAAAAGTTAGCGGAGCGACATATGTAGCTTAGCGATAAAACTAAAATTTTTCGTATGCTACAAGATTCGTATTTTACGTGAACTCCTGTTAATTTAAAAATATCTATTTAATCATTGTTTAAAAGCTGTTTAAAATTTACGTGTCATGCGTGTTTTGAAAAATGGACAAAATCAAACATCGTGGTGTGATTCTTTGTTAAAAATTGTTTAGCGCCAACGGAAATTCAGAACGAAATTGTAAGTGTGTCAGGAGATACTGCGACTTCAAAACCAACGGCTTGTAAGTACGCACGTGAGTTTAAACGTGGTCGCACGAGCTTTGAAGATGACCCCCGTCTCGCACTGGACGTCCAAAAATTGCAACAACTCCAGATGCGGCAGCCATCTTGCACAACGCTTTTTCACACCACGTTCTTGAGCTAAAGTATAATGCATACGCTCATTTGAGATGCCTATGATTTCAGCAACGTAATTCACTCCTCAATCTGCGGTCTTCCAACACCCTATGAAATTTTTCAATATTGTTATTTTTTGCTGCACTTTTTGGACGTCCACTGCTGGGGTCGTCTTCAGTGCTTCTACGACCACCTTTAAACTCGAGTGTGCCCCACTCACAGTTGTTTCTAAAGGCGCAGCATCTCATAACACATTTACAATTTTGTTTTGATTTTCCATTGGCGCGGAAACGTTTTTGACAGAGAATTCATCACAACACGATGTTCGATTTTGTGCATTTTGAAAACACGCGTGACAGGAAAATTTCAAACAGCTGGTAAAAAGTGAATAAATTGACAGGTATATCTGGAAATTAACAGATGTTCACACGAAATATACGTCTTACACACACGAAAGATTTTAGTTCTACCACTGAGCTATAATAGATATCGCTCCGTGAAATTGTCAACTGAACCTCGTATAAGAAAAGATGGGTCAGGTATCTAATTTTCAACTTGAACATACTAGATTATAATCTTGTGTTTTTTCTAGTGCTCCAAACTCTGTAAAAAGAAAGATGAAGATCTCCTGTTTATAAAATGTTTGAGTCGAATGTTATATTGACTTTGTTTACCGTAAAGTACGTGTACAAATTCTGCAGCAACAAACAGATTTAGGTGTTTTTTATTTAATCCTACATAATTCAGCTAACTCAATGTTCAAATAAAAAAATGTAGCTACCGCCGTTTACCCGCTTTTTTATACAAAACACTGGCCCAACCAGATTACGTCCACATTTTGGTAGGCTTACAGTCACATATCTTTTGTGTGCCTGTTTAAAATACACCATATTGATAGTTGCCACTAGCACCTAACTCGTTTTCAGTTTCAACCAACACTGTGATTTCTTGAATTCTGTTCTCTACGTTTTCGTTACAGTTCAGGAAACCGTATGTACGAGTATACTACTTTAAAGTCACAAATGCGTTTCGATGTGATCAGAGCTCGAGCATTGTACGTCAAGGCTTCAGATATAATTACAGTTGATAACTTGTCACTTAATAACATACACCATTTTTATTTTATTTTTCCTATTATTGTAAATGTCATATTGTCATATACATTCTTCTTTAACGTGTTCATAAATCAATGTCCATTAACACATCACTGTTATGCTATTAAACGCTTACTTTTTAAACACAACTTTTAAGTTGTGATGTTAAATACAACACAGCTTGACGTCCTCTCCATTTCCTATCCGGCAATAGGTTTAGTTTTCCTGTTTTGGAAAGTTTGTTATGTTACAGTTAGTGATTGCGTTTCCAGTCTACTCGCTTCACAGTTAGAATAGGATTCCTATCAAGTCAATGTTATAACACTTTAATATCATCAAAAATGTTTCTATTCATACAGCATACAAAACATCGCTTGCACATTTCACTTATTCACTTGGCCTCATTAGTTATTACACATAACATGGTACAAACGTAATAAAAGCAAAATAATACTAATAAGAATTAAAACAATAATTGTAACAATACTAATAATTATTATTATTTATCAATTGAGAAACAAATTAAATAACCAAATAATTTCCAAAAAATTTTAGGATTTTCATAAAAAAGATTCAAACAAATAACGGTGGAAAGGAACAACTTTTGAATGTCTACAAATATTTTTCACTAATTTTTCCAGTACATTTCAATGAAACCGCTGAAAATCTCTGTACACATATCACAATTTAAATATATTAATTTTTTCCGTGTCTGTATGTTGCATTAATAAAAGATCTGTACATCAAGACACACAAATGTGGGACGCTCACATGACAAGTAGATTATAATATGTTACTGGAATTACATATATGTAAGCTGGAGGCATCAATAAACCACGATTGATTTGGTAAATAAGGGCTTATGATAACCATTAATTTGCATTTGCATGCATGTTAATTTGTGTACATTAATTTCCATTAACTTCTTTCTTTGCCTATAAAATGACAATATCATTTAAGCGGCATCGAAAAATTGAATTTTACAAAATAACTGTAAATGTAATATAACCGAGCTATTTTATAAACATTCTTCGGAATAACACTACAGTGAGTTTTCATATAAATAACTACGCGCCAAAAAGAGGTTACTCTCAGTTTTGATATTAAAACTATTTAAACCTTTAGTCATTTAAAGTCACGCGGCATGTCATTTCTATACTTGATCGTTGTGTTTTGGCCTTAAAAATCTAAGAATAAACTTAAAATTGTAGATATACTAGTTAATAATGGAGAATGTGGGCCGCGCTCTCGTCAAACTTCTTCCTTACCGTATTTGTCACTAAGTTATGTTAACTTATAGTCCTGCGTATTCAATAATAAAATGCTGTACGTAATAGAAAAGCAATGGATTAACAGAAATTTAAATTCTCATAAAGCTGCTAAGTAGGAAACTGTTGAGCTGATTACAAATTATGAGGATAATTTCTTTAATCTGCATCAGCAAGTACTGAAAGCTGGTTACATATGTTGTTAATATAAATACGTCGAAATTGCAATTAGTTGTTATGAAGCTAAACCACTGATATTACACGGTCGTCCCTAATGCGTAATTATCCGTGACTACTAAATAATGAGTATGGCAGGAATAGTTATGTAAACTGATCAAATGCTTAAATTTACAACTTTTAATGTTAACACAACCTAAAAAGTTAACTGCGTTAGAAAGGACTGAAAAAATTATTACATTAATTCCGTAAAGAATTATTAAAACAGAATTATTAAAAATGAATGAAAATATAAAAATATTAACACAAAAGTACAAATTCAAGAAACATCTTTATTATTGATGCAGAGGTCAGACAGTACAGAATGCCCCTTACAAAGTAGGGGAGCGCTTCTATATAAAAAGAGCAATATATCACACAACGGGTGATAGCCAATAGAGGGGGATCAAGATTCGTGCCGCTTAATGTAAATATCAGAACACCCTTTGGACTGCTGAACAAGACATGCCGGCACTGTCTTATAATGTATTCCAAGTAAGTGAAAAGTTTATTTCAGAGAAACGAAGCTCACCTCATGACATTTTTTAACGGACACAGTGTGACGGTAAGTCTTATTGATTTTCCTTTGTAAATACCTCCCTGTAGCATGTGTTTTGTTTTTATACCTTCACGCTAGTGTCTTTCCGACTTCTGTAGTAGAAACTAAACTACACATCAGGTTCAAAATGCATTTATAATGGTATTATAAATGCCTACAGTAATTTCCATGTGACTTTGTGTGAGATACACCCGGTTACCTTAACGACTTTGTCTCGAGAGGATGAAACAGACGAGAGGATCAAACAGAAAAGAGATGAATCATAAATAGCAAAAAAAAGAAGCAAATAGTTTCTATAGTTAAATTTTTAAAAGACAAAACATTTGGTAGAATTCGAATAATACTTTTTTATAATTTCTTCATTTTTACAGTATTAATTAAGCTCAAACGCATCATACACGTAATTAATAATTATTGGAAAAATTCTGTTCAAGGTGAACTTATATAGATTATTATTATCATCATCATCATCATCATTGCCTTGACAGCCCCTTACGGGCCTTCTTCAGAAGATTTCGGCATTCTTCTCTCTTCTTATCCATATTCCTCCAGTTACTAATTTCAAGAGTACTGATGTCCTGACTCACCCCGTCCTTCTATCTCAGTTTTTGCCTTCCAATTTTCCTTTTCCCTTTTATCATGTACCTTTTATCTTTAACTTTCCCTCTTGCAACAAACATCTTCCCAACAACTCTGCCTTTACAAGCACGTACAATGTGCCCAGCCACTCTAATCTTTTAATTTAATAAAGTTGACATAATATCGATTATTCACTACAAGAATGTTGTCACTTAATAATCACAAAAAACGTGGTTCATTTTCTTAATACACACATTTTGTTTTAACCTTTAAACTAAAGTTTATCCAACGTAAAATTTGAAGATTAAATTGTTCATATAACTGTGTAAAGGCACGTAAATACGTGAATCAAACGTAAACACAAATAATATGTTTAGTTTTTAGTTAAACACTTACGGAGCCGGGAAAACAAAATGCTCCAAACACACAAATCCGCGGATACGCACGCACATATTTACACAAGAAAATTGTTAATTACTGTAATGAAATCGTAAAAATTGTAACCGTGCAAGCGTAAATATAGTAAACTTTACGATCACGTTTCACACCATCAGTTTAAACTGCACGATGAACGTCGAGAATGATCTCCAAAAATTGTACCATGCTACTGTGTGTGCTTTTAGGATTCTTCTCACGACTTTTTATAAATCCGAGCCGGCACTTTACGCATGAAAAGTAAGCCGCCTTGATTGAAAGCGGCGAAATCTGTATTCAGACAGCAAGCGGCCACTTTCTTTTGATAATTTAATATGGCTGACGCGTAGTGATTCGTTAGTAAAGTTTCTTTGTAAATTCTCCTTTTCTGATACGTACATTTTTAAAATGAGACCTGAGCAAATCGTTGGTATTAGAAAGGTCAAAAATTGTGGTAATCTCGACTATACACTAACGTTGCAAGAGTTGTAGTAAGATTTTGATTATAACTTTAATTTAGGTTTTGTCATGTTCGTGAGAAAGACGAAAAACAGATGGTTTGTAACTACATCTCAACTGTTTGTCTTTCTCAACTCATCGTGAAAGCCATTTGCCGTACATAGTGATTATCTACTGTAACGAACAGTATAATTTAAATGGATTAATTACGAGAATCTGGTCTCTATATATGTGACATGTCACATTACAGGAATTAATGTGGTAACTTCTCTTCTCAAGAGTGTTTGTTATCACAAATAGCAACCATCAGATCAACTAAATCGTTTACACAAGATTTATTTGTGTTTCTAAAAGCTTAAGTATCTCCCATTCTTTTATCATTATCATTGCCTTTACCATACAAATAATTTCAATTTGTAGGCCTATTACTTTAAACCTAAAATACAGTACCAGAATTCTGTTAATCTCTTACTTAGTGAAACGGGGGAGCGTTAAAGCAGACAGTGTAAAATGTAGTATACCAGGCACAAGTTGTTATTTACGATAGTGTAAATTGTTCTCATACATCAGTGGCTAATCTTCGAACAATACTCGCTAATGTGCATGTATATATAGGGTTATTCCAAATTGCACGGCAATCTCTCGGAAACTGATTCTATAGCTAAAAATAAGAAGAAAAGTCAATATAAACATAGGTCCGAAAACGGTTCGTTAGCGAGTTAGCCTCCCAAACCAGTTCGCCCTGATTTCTGCTCTCACGGTAAAATGACGCCACACTGAAGGATATTGAAGGGGCATAAAGTGAAGGATAAATTTGGTAGTTTCTTATGGTTTTTGATTTGCAAAAGTAAATAAAAGCGGTCCCAGAGCTCTATCTTAATTACTTTCTCAGAAAAACTGTGTAAACCACAAAAAATTGGAGTCGAAAAACACATTTTTAGATTTGGGATAAAATAACTTCGTTAATTTGCCAATAAACAAATAAAAATTTCTATTTAACTTTGTAGAGAATTTAATTATAAGAAAATTATGTGCATAATTTAAGTAAGTACAAATTTGAGAAATTTGACTTTAATTAAATACAAAACATTCCAAAATGCGCCAGAAAAGTGTACAATGTTGTTGCAACCCTTGCAGCTGCTCGTGTAACTTTTAGTTTCACGCACTCGTTGTGGGACATTGATTCAAATGTAATCAACATTGCACTATTACACTATGCAACTGATTGCATGCAATTCGCCTGCGCGCGCATTCTGTACACAACGAAGACATTTCATGACATGGGAACTACACAACATATACAATTTTTAACAAACCCCCAATATCTCAAAAACGAATAGGGGGATTTTATTGAAACAAAAAACAAAATAAACTTTGTAATTTTTTTCTAAATTTCATGTACTGACACCATATAGAACGAACGTTTATCGCATGCCAAAAATTTTACTACATGCAAATTAATAAACATTTCATGACATAGGACCGTTTTAAATCTCTGTTCTTGAAAAGTTTTAAAGTTATTAAAATTATTGTTTCGAATTTATGTCTAAAACCATCCTAAAAATTCAAGAAACACGGTGGTGAAAGAAATTTTTTATCGGATCAGTAGTTTCTGAGGTCAGCCCAGCAACGATAAAAACAAATTTTTCCTCTTTATAATAGTAGTATAGACACTATATTTACTCTGCAACTGATTGCAGAGCAGTTGCAGCCTGTTTTTACTACCGTGCAACTAGTTTCATGTAGGCTTGAAATCGGTTGCATGCAATCAGTTGCGTAGTGTAATAAAGGCATAACACCACCGTGTTTCATACAGCAGTCTTACCTACATTTATATCAGCATGTTTGAATTTTTGTAATTGCTAGGAAAATCGTTACATAGGAGACTTTAGTTACTGCATCTATCTGAAAATTACAACCATTTAATTGTTTTTTCTGATAAATTTGCCAGGTTATAGGTATTTTGATTACCTCTGATTCATACGTTAGAAACACACATAATTCTCTTACACTAGTAATTAATCTTATAATTTTATAGTTTCGATAATATTATAAATATTTTTAACTCTTTTGAAAGTGACACTTTATTGCTTGTTATTTTTTAAGGTTGGCAAACCATCAATAGATCAAAATTTTTAGTCGTCCAAAAGTCTAAAGTAAACAATGTTTATTGCAACAGACCCAAATTTAAAGATTATGCTTTAACGAAAACGTCGCGTTAAAAAAAATAACTGAGATTAAAATTTTGTACAGATGTTGCTTATTAAATAAGTCAAAATAAATTAGTACCAAAGTGGTTAGGCAAGTTCACTGTCCTTGTTTGGCAAGACACCAAGTGTACAACGAACAACAGGCGCCGTAGTTTTTTTTTTTTTTTTTTTTGCTTATCCTGTCATCAAGCTAAGCATATGCACAGTATTTTAATGTAGTAATATTTACCAAACTGAAAACTGATTTCTACATAACCAATGAATAGCACTATTTCATAAAGGCTGCCAACAGGTAGATGAATAGTAAAGGGTAGGCAATAAACATCCCCTAGACATGTCTGCGAATAAAGTACAATTCCTTACAGCTTTGCCTTATCTCAATAATGAACATTTTACTATACATTTGCTACCCATGTAAATGGATATTACGTTTAGCATTCATTACTTGTGCGCTAAGCAAATATTTATAGTCCTAATATTTATATTTCCAGTTTGCCATTAAAACTACAAATTAATTCAAACATCCAACAAATTAATTTAAATACCATTAACATTTATTGAAAGTCAGGAGTAAGATAATAATTCAAATATTTCACATTGTTCTTCCGAGTACCTGTTGCTCTATTCCAGCCCGTATCGTTCAATTTTTACTTCCATGTTCCATAAGGAAATGGAAGTATGGTGATGGGAAAAAAATCGTGTTTGAGATAAGGGCTGATTCTGATTGTACTACTCAAAACGAGAAGAATAGTCATTTTACTTCCATATTCCTTAAGGAATGGAAGTATGGTGATGGCAAAAAAAATCGTGTTCGAGATTATTGCAGATTCTGATTCTACTACACTCAAAACATGAAAAAAAGTCGTTTTCCGAAAAGTGTCTGTGTGTCTGTCTGTCTGTCTGTCTGTGTGTCTGTGTGTCTGTGTGTCTATGTGTCTGTCTGTCTTTAGATTTTTTTCTATGGCAAACGATAACTGCCGCAAATTCAAACAGAATCAAATAATTTTTTGCATACAGCCCGGTTTTGCAGAGTTCTCGCGACCTATTGTTTTTGGTGAAGATCGGTTAAGGGAAAGGGGTAGTTTACCTGTAACGTTTTATGTTTTAACAAGGGTATTTCCTATGGCAAACGATAACAGCCGCAAATTCAAACAGAATGAAAAGATTATTTGCATACACCCCTAAATTGTAGAGTTCTCAATACCTTTTGTTTTTGGTGAAGATCGGTTAAGGGAAAGGGGTAGTTTACCTACAACGTTTTTTTAACAAGGGTATTTTCTATGGCAAACGATAACAGCCGCAAATTCAAACAGAATCAAATAATTTTCTGCATACAGCCCTGATTTGTAGAGTACTCAAGACCTGTTGTTTTTGGTGAAGATCGGTTGAGGGGAAGGGGTAGTTTACCAGCAACGTTTTTTATCATGCGTATTTTCTATGGCAAACGACAACTGCCGCAAATTCAAACAGAATCAAATAATTTTTTGCATACAGCCCTGATTTGTAGAGTACTCGCGACGTATTGTTTTTGGTGAAGATCGGTTGAGGGGAAGGGGTAGTTTACCAGCAACGGTTTTTTTTATCAAGGGAAATTTTTTTTTTTTTTGGCAAACGATAACAGCCGCAAATTCAAACAGAATCAAATAATGTTTCGCATACAGCCCTGAATTGTAGATTTCTCAAGACCTATTGTTTTTGGTGAAGATCGGTTGAGGGAAAGGGGTAGTTTACCTGCAACGTTTTTTTAACAAGGGTATTTTATATGGCAAACGATAACAGCCGCAAATTCAAACAGAATCAAATAATGTTTTGCATACAGTCCTGATTTGTAGAGTACTCAAGACCTATTGTTTTTGGTGAAGATCGGTTAAGGGGAAGGGGTAGTTTACCTGCAACCTTTTACGTTTTATTTTCTATGGCAAACGATAACAGCCGCAAATTCAAACAGAATCAAATAATGTTTTGCATACAGCCCTGATTTGTAGAGTACTCAAGACCTATTGTTTTTGGTGAAGATCGGTTAAGGGGAAGGGGTAGTTTACCTGCAACGTTTTTTTATCAAGCGTATTTTCTATGGCAAACGATAACAGCCGCAAATTCAAACAGAATCAAATAATTTTTTGCATACGTCCCTGAATTGTAGAGGTCTCAATGACTTTCGATTTTGGTGAAGATCGGTTAAGGGGAAGGGGTAGTTTACCTGCAACCTTTTACGTTTTAACAAGAGTAAAGTACTTGAAAATTTATTTAAACTTTTGAAACAATGGTAATTGTTAAAAATAAAATAATTTTGTTGCCAGGCAATAAAATTATAATTTTTTCATTTTAATGTAATATAATATTTTTCATTTAATACAGCAATAAAAAGGCAGGTAAGACACAGCCTGGCTGTTTGGCTGAAAATGATTTTAAATATAAATCTTAGAATATGGAAGTCATGTATGGTTCTCCATACCGATATTTTATATGACGAACCATAACTGCCGTAAATTCAAACAGAATCAAATAATTTTTTACATATGTGCCTGAGCTATAGAGAACTCAATGTCTGTTGATTTTGGTGAAGATCGGTTACGGGGAAAGGGCAGTTTACCTGAAACATTTTTTGTTGTAACATGAGTAAAGTACTTAATTTTGATAAAGTATCCTGATAAGATCTTAATAATCCACTGTAGAAACGTAGATGAAATATCTATAAATGAAGAGGCTAGTTGAACGGGCTGGGGGTAATTTTCTATAAATCAAAATTATAGTTGAAGGGGGAGGGGATAATTTTTTTTATATGTGTACTACGTTATTGGCAACAAAGAAGTATTTTTTTGTTAAAATTCCTTCCCTGGCTGTTTGGCTGAAAATGATTTTAAATATAAATCTTAGAATATGGAAGTCATGTATGGTTCTCCATACCGATATTTTCGACAAGTGTCTGTGTGTGTGTCTGTCTGTGTCTGGTGTAGAATTTTGTCTATGGCAAACGATAACTGCCGCAAATTCAAACAGAATCAACTAATTTTGTACATACTTGCCTGAATTGTAGAGGTCTCAAGGTGTATTGATTTTGACGAAGATCGGTTAAGAGGAAGGGGCAGTTTACCAGTAAACTTTTATGTTTTAACAAGAGTAATTTTTTATATGACGAACGATAACTGCCGTAAATTAAAACATAATCGAATAATTGTTTGCATATGTCCCTGAATTGTAGGGAACGCAAAGCCTATTGATTTTGGTGAAGATCGGTTAAGGGAAAGGGGTAGTTTACCTGCAACGTTTTATGTTTAACAAGAGTAAAGTACTTAATTTTGATAAATAAAATATTCTGAAAAGAAGGTCATAATAATCCACTGTAGAAAGGTAGATAAAATATCTATAAATAAAAAGGGTAGTTGTAGGGGCAGGGGGTAATTTTGTATAAATGAAAATGATAGTTGAAGGGTCAGGGGGTAATTTTTTATATGTATGCTATGTTATTGCCAACAAAGAAGTAGTTTGTTTTTAAAATTCCTTCCCGGGCTGTTTGGCCGTGGTCCAATGTTTTCTGCAAAACCAGACGTTTAGGAAATGCTATCGACTGCCATCATCAGTGAAAATCGAGTGCGCTAACACGTGAGGTGGTATACGTTAGTGACCACAGTACTGTGGTTAAGGCTGAAGCAAGAAGTAGAAAGAAGTAGTTTCTATGGAAATATTTCATTTCGAAAATGATTATAAATATAAATTTTGGAACATGGAAATCATGTATGGTTTTCCATACCGATATTTCTATTTGTCTATCTATTCAGAAACAACATAAGGAAATAAAATGTAATAAAATAAAAATATTTAATACCGCTATTCTAGAAATATTAATACTGCAAAATAATGTTAAAAGACAAAAATAAAAGTAACGATCTCTGCTCCTCAACCGACTACGTTTACAAGCGTTGAGGTATAAGTTAAACCGACTACGTTTACAAGAGTCACGATTATAAGCGTAAAGTTAAACTAATTGTGAATTCATATAAGGCAAACACGACCGGTACAGGGAGAAATAATAATTACATTTGTTGTCTTGATAATACTTACTTGCAGGTTCCAATGTAAACACAAGGACTCTACTGCACTATCTCTAAAACAATCTTAACTTAGTCTTTCGAACAGGATGTTTTATTTCGATACTTCTCATTAACCACTGAGTATTTTACCATGGATGCAATAAGTGGAAAAGTACTGGATAGCTACCATAAATCATTTTTGTGTCTTAAAATATAATTTATATTTCTACTTAGTTAAGCAACAAGAACAATCAGTGCGCGCACGCAAGCATGCACAAACACACAAACACACACATATGATCTCTTGCGTAGAATGATATACGTTGTGTGTTCGAGTATGTCGCCAATCTATTGGAGCATTTTTCTGCTACTCTATACAGTTTTGCTTTACGGCTAATCCAATTGTTAAACATTCGTCAAATATAACTTTCACAAATCAATACTAAACAACCGGAATTGTTTAAAATAATGCTAATGAATAATTGTAACACGAAGAACGCCTAAAAATTCCCATAAAAGTAAAATAAAGTCACCGAATTCATTGCGGTGTATAATAAATTAGTTAATTTGACAGAAACCAAAACCGAGAAAACTAAAAGAATCCTTTAATGGAGGAACTAGGATAAGCACTTTGTGTATCTTCTATTGCACTGCAACACAATGAACTGTAATTATTGCTGTGTACACCGTACAAACGAACTTTCTCATTAATGCTTAAACATTCTGCGCTGAGCAAATTGTCTATAACTTTCCTTTGCAGTCTCTACTAGTTCCTTACTGAGGTGTGTTTGCGGTAAAAAGACTGTAAATAGATATGAAAATACAAATAGTCGGGAGCAGAAGTGGAAGCTACTTAATTCTGAATTTTATATGGCCGGAGTTTAATGTTCATTTTGTTGTATCTTTTGTCTCCTCAAAGAGAAGATTAAAATTCCCCATTAAAAATTCAGAAGCTAGGCTGCTGTCACTATGGAGGTAGAAAAGAAGGAAGACACAGCGGTTAGTGGAATGCTAACAACCGTGCATACGATGTGTTGCTAACTGAGTACGCCTACCCGATATTTTTCAAAAATTGAAATTTCTATATCGTCCGTCTCTATCGTAAGCAATCTCTATCATAGATTTCGGTCTACCCTAAGCATGACCGAAAACGTCTAATTTGTTTGTTACTTTTATTTTCTTTTCCCAATTATCTTTTTTTAATGTTCAAGCATTGCTAATCAGATCAAAATAAAAAAGTAACTTCCTTATAATATTTTCTCCTACATGTGTGAGGCGATTAGAATTCTGTTCACACACTTAATGCGCGAAGATTAAATTTAATTGAGCACATAATCTAAAAATACTGTCAACTACAGAACAATTTTAAATATCTAGCATAACTAAAAACAAACTGTATTGTTTTTTTATGAAACGTACACGATATACACATATAATAGTAGCCGTTTTATGCTAAATTTGAAAATAAATTGTTAAATAGTGTAGAAATATGTTCACTTATCATCAAAACTGATCACTCATATTTCAATCATCGTAAAAGAATGTCAGTTTTGTTACAGTTCTATTTAATATTTTAGTAAAAACGAAGACCACACATTTCCCGCTAAATTTTCTCTAAATTTTATAAGAGAGCAAGCATTATATTATGAGTCCTTTCAGGTTAACAAAATTTTCTTGTATCCGGTTTCAATTTTTGTAATGTCGTGTACTTAGTCTAGAGTTAAATTTTCTCAGCTCAGTAAAATCCAAGACAAATCAGACCAATAAAATAATTGAGTGGCTGAAATGAAATTTCTCAGGCACATGGCAGCGATACTCTCTTTAAAATACTCTCCACGATCATAGAAGGAACACAGATATACGACAGAAACTGAATATTATGAGCATACTCGACAGGATTGGCCAGTGTCGGCTGAATTGGTGGGAACATCTTTCCCGAATGGATGACTGCCGCATCCCCAAACAACTATGGAATTGTAAGCCGAATGGACGGAGAGGTGTGGGACGTTCGAAGAAGAGCTGGAGTGACTAGCTCTAGACTTTACCTGTTTGAGACCGGAACAAAACATCCTTTGTTTAATCCTTGCATATGGTGATGACGATGACCTGTAAAAAATAAAACTTAAAAAAATATTGTTTTGTTTTGATTTGATATGTAACATACAAAACATGTAAAGTACTACAAAAGCAATAAAAACATTATATGAAAACAGCATTCCCATCATGGACCACGGTTGAAAACTTATGGATAGGCTTTCTACAATACCTAGATAATGTAGTAAGAAAAAATTGCTCATTCTAGACAACTCCTATTTTTCATACAATGTCGGAAACCGTACTCTACTGCATTGAAGGTGTCGAAAATCATTTTGATGATGGCATTACTTACACTTACTACAGGAGTGACCACCACACCTGCTACCAATCAAACAATCAACGTGTGGAAGAAGAAAGCAACTAGCAATAAACTGGAGTCACAAAACCGTGGATTATGTAATACAAAATGTGGATTTTTTATATAATAGGCAACAGCAGATGCACAGAGAAGGTGACTACTCCAGAAGTATACTGTAAAGTTCCCCGAAGCGAGCAAGCGCAGCGGTGCACACAGAGAAACTTTACTGGCTTCTCTCAACCGTAAGTCGCTAGTATCGTCAGTGTGATGTTTGTATGTCACTGAACAAAGGTGGTAACTAAGCTCCCGGAAACTCTGTCCCTTCGCTTGCTATTCTGCTTCGCTGCATACGTACACGTTAATCGCCTTTGTTGATTCTTTATACAAGTGTACGCAACAGTGACAATGCCCTACTTCCTTTACATTGTGCTAAACGTGTTAGTGTTAACAAATTAAA
Organism: Magicicada septendecula; assembly: GCA_034769895.1. Lineage (NCBI taxonomy): Eukaryota > Metazoa > Arthropoda > Insecta > Hemiptera > Cicadidae > Magicicada > Magicicada septendecula. The sequence continues at coordinate 230,411,123 of CM068367.1, forward strand.
CTATTGAGGCTTAGAAACCACATGGTGATTAAGACAACTGATCTTAACACTCCGACAACGCTTTTAAAACGGGGAAATTAGAGGGATAGTTTTTAAAATAAAGATACAGGAGATAGGTGGATATAGGAGAAATAATCCAAGTGCTTACTAAATTTTTGTAAAAAATTTAGAAAAAATAATTAAACTACAGTATAAAATAAAATTGTTCAGATAACAGTTAAACAGTTAGTTTTACACTTTGTCTTAAAAGTAATGAACTCGTTTTAAAACGTCTGAAATTTGGATAGATCTAAATATTGTTATCCTGTTATTTTAGACGAAAATTGTAAATAAGAAAAACAAACGAAAAAATATGGAAATTAATAATCCAATCCACTGAAAAGACAGTTTGCTTAAGAACAGAATGACAAACGAGGCACTAGAGAGAACAAATCAACAAGTGTCTGACAAGTGTTGTCTATGCGCCTGCATACTTACTGTCTGAAAACACGAGTCGCAAGTCTAGCCTATAATTGCACGTAACTTGCACCTAGTCTCATAGTTTTAAAATTTTAGACGCATGAATTGATTAAAAATTTATTTAAAATTATTGGTTTCTCTACTGACGGAAATATTTACCTTACGTACATTACGGTAAACTGAGCATAAGTGATTCGTAAAGATCTTTCGTATGGATATCCGAAATATGATTTTTAACAGTGTTATCAAAACCCATACCAGACAATAACAAAACTTTTTTGTTTCTACAATATATGATTTTTTAGGATTCTGTCTTAATTTTTTTAATCAAGAATTATTTGTAATAAGTTTTAATTGTAAAACATGCAAAGTCAGTTATTTTATCATTTAAAAAAAATTTGGTTGCACTATTATCACGTTTTATATTTATTATATGTTTACTCGAGGAAGAATCGTACGTGTTTGTAAGCTCAAGAAAAAAATAAATCGTTTAATTTGTTGGGGTAAAAATAAGGTATCACTTAATCGCTGACCTCCTTGATACTGAATAATATAAACAACGGCTAAATTAATAAAGTAGAAAAATATAACAAATAGTACAGACAAAAAAATGTTTAATAGTTTATAATGTGTATTATACATTTATGAAATATTTTATTATAATATTCAGCAATGACTTTCATGTCATAATAAAAATAACATTATTATTTCCTTGTACAAAATGACGCAAGGTAAAATATAAGGTAAGTATATTTACTGTTACACGTTCAATATACACTAAAAATTAAAAATTAAATTAAAATTAAAAAATCATAACACGTAGCACTGAGATTTTGTTTGATATTAATTTTTATCATACGCAGAACATAAAATACTATTCGTATTAAATTCTAAAACGTTTACAGTGATGTTTTATCAGGGAAAGTTTGTCAAATAAAAGTTAATTGTTTTACAGTAATTGTATAAAATGGTATGCAATATCGCATTAAAATGGCTGGTACACATTATCTAATAAAAACCTAAACAAACGTAGAAATCAATATACGGTACATGTAAATCCTTAAATTCGTAGTGACCGTCAATCAATGAATTTTTCGGTGAACAAACACACAACTTGTGTTTGGCGTCAGCAACAATTGTCCTGATGATGACAATAAACACTGTCAAAACGTCGACACAAATAAGTTAAAATTTGTGTTATATTTTTGACCGATCCCTACAAACCCTTCACCGAAAAATATACACATAAAATAAATAATAAATTTAAAGAGAAATAAAAGCGAATTACGAAAGCTGAATAAAAAACTGATTTCATTAAACTTCTGCCAATCGCATTTTTATATAGGTTGTATTCTGCGATGGAGAACTAAATACCTGAGTTACTAGAGATAAATAAACTTCCAACTGTAGCCGTCACGATAGGGAAACGTCTGTGCATACTGCAGGAACACACCGGTAAGCTACACAGAGGTAAAACCCGTGATTATACCAATACGTACGTGAAGTCATAGCAGTATACGAACTGCGCGTAAATACCAACTCGGTGAAGCATAGAGTCATGTTCAGCAACAGAAGACTTCCTGTACCAGTATCTGACATTATACCAAACCAGTGCTATGGAAATATTATGCCACTAGAGATAGGTAACAAGGGTTCTTTTCACTACTAAAACGACTTCATGGTTCACTAACTCGGTATTTGCTTTGTACTGGTACAGGTCCATATTAATTTGGGTACTTTCATGGTCACTGTTTTGTTACATTGCCCTAATGTATTGGTCTGTAATCACAGTAAATCGTACTTATTCTATTTTAAAATTTGTTATCTGTCTCTTGACCATTGTAATTTTTGTTCCATAAAAATTGCAAACAATACAAATTTGTAATGTGTACATATAATGTAAAAAAACTTTCTATAAACAAAACACAAGCGGCCCTCCAGAATCCAACCAGAGTGGTCAACAGCTGTCACTCTTGCACACAGTTTTAGACAAAATTGAGTGACCAGCGTGAAAACACCGTAACCGACTGTGGAACCGACGGTGCTAATGGGTGGATGGCTCTACGTTAGTGAGTTTCGAACAATTGCCTCAGGACAACAGGACGCACCCAGTTGTATGTAGCCCTAGCTGCGGTACTCGAGGAGTCTATTTTCCCGGTACTCGTGGGAACTATATGCTAGTTTCTCAACATAATTCTGGGATCGATGGCTCCGTGGAAAATTCGTCTAGATAAAAAGCCATCCTCGGAGGGTAAAGAGAAGAAGACATTACTTGATGCAGAAAGATTTCTGACATTGTCTGCCAATGTCGCAGCAATGCTAAAATATCTAGTTATAAAGATAAAAGAAGGTGACTTTGCAACAATAAGTCTCATCATAGGGATATTTACCATTTTTTCAAAGTTTTGATCCCACACATTTTGCCTCCCACTCATTCTTTTTTTTTTGGAGGAACGATCTCCAAAACAATATGAGCTTGTAAAGTAAATGTATGGATACGAATGTTACGTACGTTTTACGAAAATCGCTTTCAAAAACTTTTAAGACATCCCTAAAACAGATAGACAGACAGACAAACCAATGCCGAATAGTCTACGTAAAATTGAGATCTTGCTTCGCTTGTTCAAAAACACATGACGTGTCTTTTGAATAACATTATCATTGAGGTTACGAAACAAATAATATAACAAAAGGTAAATTTTAAGTAAATCATGCTTAAAGTGTATAATCTACTTTCGATTACTACTGACACATTGTTAGAAAAACATAAAAGACAGGTAAAAAAAAGTAAAGCCTTTTAATATTTTATAAGCTTAGCTATTCATGTAAGTAAGGTAATGGTGTTGGATTAGTAATCTAGTCTGACGTGTGTATAAAGCAACCCACACAGTACACTAGTACAGAAATAGTTTGGCAGCTAGACGTGTCCTCTGATGGCTTAGAGTGGGAACGCTGACATAAGTGAGGGCGTGTATCAGTGTCCATTTACTGCCAAATGTATTCTTTTTAAATCTCAATTGTGTAGCTACGTAATATTGTACTTTACGTCGCTTGTAAAAACAAATTGGTTTTAAATCGTGTCAACTAATATTATTTATAAGCAGTAAAGAGTAAGCGGTTATAGGTGGAGTTATGTTATAAGCACATCGTCTTTTAACAATCGACCATATTTTTACTTTTCAGAGTTTTGTGAATTCTAAAAGCATTTTTTGTTTTTTTACAAATTGTAAGCAAGTTACATAACTGTGATTTTTGTTGTCGTACAGTCCCATAACCAAGTGTTACATCATCACTTTGGATAATGTGTACATACAAAAGCGGTTTCTCCCACAACATTATGTAACGAATGCATTACTGTACCGGTTCAGTGGGGCGGTTACGTGCATTGCATAACTGATAATATATTATCCTATAATTTTTATAACGGTTTCTTAGTGTAGTTTTA